>BGZK01000092.1:0-600000 GCA_005406025.1 Eumeta japonica | reverse complement strand
ACCATTTATCTGTAAAAAAGAGATGCACAGTCCCGCGCTCAAGAACAGGCGCAGTAAATGAGTGCTTAAACTGACAATTTAGCACTAATTGCATTTAGTGTAGTGTAATGTCATACCTTCCGTTACGACGTCGAAGTGTTCTGTTAAAAAATGCAAAAATAACACGTAAAAAGCTATGAAAAAGTATGGTATTTCTTGTTTTCGATAAGCAAAATATAGTTTGTTTATAATATTATAATGAGTATTCGATGAGTATTTTGTGTTTCTTCATTTAAAGTAACCTCAAAAACCGAGATATAAACCTACTTAAAAGAAATAGACCTAAGCAACACCGGTCTCGTATTTTTTTCGTTGCCATATTATTTGGTCGCTTAACAATAGAGGCTATATTTTATATTATTGGAGTCGCTTATTTTTTGACATTTATTATTTGTTTTATACTCATATAAATATTAAAATTACCTCTAAAAGGAAATCGTACAATATATCAAATTTATTCCAAAAAAAAAAAATTCAAATCAAACTTACTATATTTGAATTTCTTTTTATGCAGTTTAAGTATTATTATTGTTTTTATACATATGTCAAAAATATGCTAATATTTAATGAATTGTCATTTTATTTTATTATATAAATAATAAAAAAGTTTTAGATTACCATAATTTATGCACTTCAGAAATTATCAATTTTTTTCATGTATATTTTCATCGATATAATGAAATTGAAAGTTCATATAAACATTAATCTTATGTAGTAACTATATAAAGCTTTATTCTGAAGTAAAATATATTATAATTATTTTCATACATTCAACCAAAAACAATAATAAATAGTTATAATAATATTAAACCGCTCCACTAATGTCTTGTTTTAGAACAGCACGTGCAAATTGTAAAAAATATGATTTATTTTATAGTCTTCCAATAACAAAATGATCGATACTTGTTTTCTTGCATTTAAAAATGCACCTTATGTCATGATATTTCGGTTGAAATGTAAGATGATAAATAATGTTCCTTCTCGGTTTTTCTTTGGCATTGCAAAATGCTATTATAAAATGTAAAATAGAGACAAAATGTACATTTTGAACCATTTTTCGCCATCCAAATAGTACGCAACTGCCCATCTTTTTTTTTATACATTTATGGCCAGAACATGTAGTTTTATAATTTATACGTATATTATACACAAATTTGTACGAAGCTCGTGTGTGGCGCATTAGTTTTCATATCTTATTCTTTATTCATCAAAAATCTATCGAGTGTGGAAGGAAATTTCTTGCATAAATTTCGTGATAACAAGACCGGTTATAACTGAATTGGTTTCGGTGTTATTTTGAATGGGTTGCTAATAAATTTTATTTAAAATACAATGATTATATTTTATTATTTAACAATTTCGATATCACTGTTCACAGGACACGTTTTTGGACTTCATATATCGGCATTAATGTGTACTTAGATATAGTTCATTCTGAGACAGAATGTTGCTGAGTAGAGAAAACTTTACATTCCTTTATGTTCATTTAACTACGAAAGAAAAGTAAGTAATGATATTCACATTATCATCACATTAATTGCAATCACATACAATAAATCACATAAGTATTTAAATGTATCATAAGCACGTTACTCAATCATTTATTTAATTTATATCGTTTGTTTATAAAAATAATCTTAAATTTTTTCATTGTATCTCCATTAGTTGCAAAGTTACAATAAAATTAAACAAGAAAACCAAGTGAGAATGTTAAAATGAAAGAGATCAGAAAATTGAAAGTTCAATAAAAAATATATTTTTTTAAATACATGGATGTTTTGGTTTTTTTAAGTAGAAAAAAAAATACAAAGAGATAATTAATTTGTCTATAACAAATTGTTTATTAAATAAACAATGAAAATTATATAATATTCGATTTTTTTTAAATATCAAAGACCAAGATAAATAATGATTTAAAAAAAATGGTTCCTTAATTTTCATAACAAGTGGTAAAAAAAATTGTTTTTAACAAATACGTTTTTAAGCAATAATTTTTTTTTAAGAAACAGTTTTTTTAATCATAATTATCATCAATGATTACATTATCAAAAAAAAAATCTAAATTATCCCATAAACAACGCATTTGTGTATAAAAATTTTTTAAACAATAAAAGATAAAAATTATTTTTAAGTAGCTTCTGATCACAATAAAACGGATCAACAATGATATTATAAGAAAAAGTTTTTTTTCAATATTTAATGAAGCTTTATCATTTTTCACCTTAGTAAATTGTTAATATTAAAACGGAAATTAACAATTTTTTAATTTCTTCAACAGGAATCTATTGTAAGACCTTTGAAAAACAGTTCCATGAGAGGAAAAAAATTCTCAGATTAATAGTTTAACAATTATCGCACTCGCAATGTTAATGTTCGTGCGACAAAAAATTATTAATTAACTCGTGGATAACTTATTGAAAAATCGTGATAAAAATTTTTGGACCACGGATTATTTACACGGATAGCTTTTTTTTAGGAAATATCCTCCTCTCTTTGAATCCACTTTCAAAGTCAAATTATCTCAAATAGTTTTTGAGATATTGGCGAAAAACTAAACCCCCTTTTTTTTCACTTAATTGTTAATAACTATAACAATTTTTGCGAGCGGCCTTAGCATTTTATCGAAAACTATCTAGATGCCATTTCGAATCGAATGACTTCTCAATCATAATTTTCGGAGAATTCGAAAAAATTTCGACCAAAACAGCACTTGTTGACTAACAATCCTATTTCTAACTTATTACTTTAAATGAATAGATCCTGTATTATAATATATAAACAACCATTTCGGAAACGGCCCTAACGCTTTCGATGTTAAATTTTTATCAAAGCATTCTGGAAAACGCGGTAAAAAGGCATTTAAACCTTGTTTTATTCATTACTATTTAGTATAATTTGAGGTCATTAATTTTGTTTTCATTAGCGTTTTTGATTTTCGATATTTTCAATGGTTACTATCTTAAGTGATTTCGTACACAATCAGGTTGTAGGTCGTGTAAGTACATTTTTTGGTTTTCTAATTTCTTTGTTCAATTTCGCACTCAATTTATTGATGTAATATTATTAACAATCTTCATGTCTTAAATTTGAATCCAATTGGTTCTTAATTTTATTTTTAACCCCAGAAGCAAAAAGACGGGTGTTATAAATTTGACCGTTCTGTGTGTCTGCCCGTGACACCGTAGCTTTGAAACGGTTGAACCGATTTGGATGCGGTTTTTTTTCTTGAAAGCAGGTTTTCTAGAGACGATTCTTATATGTGCTTTATCAAAATCGGTTCAGCCATTTTAAAGTTGTTAGCTCTTTTGTTAGTTGCGGTAGGAATCTTAGACGCATAATGGGTAGGTATTTACTTTACTTGCAAACATACGTGAGACCTAAAATTTGAAACAAATTTCGTATGAAGGCTAGGCTTTACACACAAACGACAAAAAAATTAAGAAACTTATAACCTTCACCCCCTAATCTCACTATAGGGGGTGTAGATCACTCTATTAAACTAGGGAGCTTTCCACAGTCCTAAAAAGGTGAGTTTAGTATGCAGGCTAGAATTTACACAAAAGAAACAAAAATTTTAAAATAAAAATTAAATTAAAAAACCCCTACGCAAAAAAGTGAACATTTAAAAAGTCAAAAATAATACCTTACGTTCGGCTATCAAATTTGATTGAGGAATACCTATAAATATCTGTACATATTAATTATAGAAATTAATGGATGGTACGATAAGGTTTGCTCGTTGAAATGGCGTTATAATGTCGCGGCGGCGTACCGCTAAGTTTAAAGCAATAACTAAATAGCTAAAAAAATATGGAGATTGCATACTTTCATAACTCATAGCGCTTCCAGACTTAACAATTTACCTAACACCCAATGTAGGTAAATAGATTTGTAACAATAATTTGATCGTATCGAAACAAGTTGGTCGGAAATGCTAGTAAATTACTAGATAGTCAACTACATAAAATATAGTGCCGTTTCAACGAGCAAACCTTATCGTACCATCCATTAATTTCTATAATTAATAGCTATATATTGATACTTATAGGTGTTAATCAAATTTGATAGCTCAACGCGAGGTATTCTTTTTGACTTTTTAAATGTTCGCTGTTTTTGCGTTAGCGGTTTTTCAAATTTTTAATTTAATTTTTGGTTTATCAATGACCCACTACAATTTCAATTTCCAACCTTCTGCATTAACACCTGTGACAAACAAAAGGATGTCCACAAGTCAAATGTTCTTTCTTTATGATTTTGTTCTGTTGCACCAGAAGGTACTTACGAAGACATCCTGGTGGTTGGGATCGGCGCCGTGCCGTAGCAGCAGCTGCACAGTGTCCCCGTGGCCGTCCGCCGCCGCCCGCTGCAGGCAGCTGCACCCGCTCTATGGACAAGTGGAAATAACCAAGAATTTGTTTAATACTATTTGGATATAATTTTAAAATCGTATACCCTTTGAAAAATCTATTAGAGAATAACAATTAATACGTTTATTGTACATGTTATAAAATGTGCAACATTTCTATACATGTCTGTCTTTGCAATGGAAACATCTCCAATAATTTAAATCATGATATGTCTAAACTTAATATACTTATAAATTATAAACTTAATATAATTGTGTGTATATAAATGTGTGATTTCAAATAAGGATTTGATTCAGAACTTGACTTTTGACTCATGTATAGGCATTTTTAGAACGAAAAATTGATCTACTTAGATTTCGCCCTTGAGAAAATTTATTTTCTACAATACATATACTTAAGCGAAACGCCAAAAACCCTCGTAACAGACTGGAGAGTCAGCGACGCTAAGAAAGCGACCTCAGCAGCTCGTCGGTAAAGCGCCTGGCTGTTGTTCTAGAGCGATAACAAGAATATTTAGTTTTTTACATTCCAAGGGGTTATGAAATATGTAATTAAGAATTGCCTAGGAACATTATTTGTTGATTTTAAAAGTTGCCAGAGGCGAATTCGGGGGAGAGGTCATACGGGGTCATGACCCCCTTGAGCTGGGTCTTTGTCTTACCATTGTAATCGAGTTCGTGCCAGTCACGACTGACCCTCGTATGCGTGATTCCCTGACTCGAAGGCTCGATTCACCCTTGCAAGTTGGTAGGTGTGAGCGCATCTAGTTCGCTTTAAAATGCGTTGCATTATTGATGTGCGGTCGGTGTCGATTAAATTCTATAAATATTATTATTGATTTCGCTCTTATTGGGACGTCTATACTTCCACAAAGATGTGTGTGTGTGTGTCGTGTGTGCGTGCGTGCGTGCGTGCGTGCGTGCGTGCGAGCGCGTGCGTGAGAGCGCGTGCGTGTGTGTATGTGTGTAGACTAGTCCAAGGGACGTGGTAAGTCGTTGGCTTTCATTAGTTTCTTAAAAAAAAATTAAATAAATGAACGCTAATTACATTGATTATATTGTATTTAATTTAATATACATTAAATATAATGTATTTGTTGTATGGAACTCCTTTTCATTGTTACTATAACACTTTATATTAGAACACATTACTTTAGATTTTAATAAGTTGTAAACTTTGTAAGCGAAAGGTATGATAAGTATTTGTCTAACATTTTAGGGCTAAGTCAAGAAGTATAGAGTTTAAAAAAGTAAAAGAATATTGTAAAAAAAAAGAAAATCACACAACCACGTGGGTTTCGTGAAAAGGTACAGCATATCAAATAAAACTTCATCGAACTTAATATTGTGCACAATAATAAAATATACAATACCAACTTATAATAAGATATTTAATAATTTTAAACAGGTGTATGAATGGTGGAGGCGGTGAGGATACCACACACTCACAGAAATCGGGTGTGAAGTAACAGCTTCTGCTGTTGCATTTCGTTCAGTGAGTGACAATTCCGGTGGCCCATTCCCTCCTCCATCATCCCGTTTTCGCTCCATAAACTCATTTTCCGTCCATCAGATGTCCTTTACCTATCCAAGAGGCCGGCAATGCGTTTATGAGTGTCTATGGGCGGCAATGATCCACCTACTCCGCATGCTCGTTTGCCCCTTGTAAATGGAATAAAAACACTGTGGCAATACGGGATAAATGCGAATTTGTTGTAATCACAGGTTAGAGGGAAAGCTTGGCCTAACTGCTCTACTTCGAGGGACGTAGTTGAAGCTCTGTAACATAAAAGGTTTGCTTTTTTTTTTTGTTTGGTTTAATTTTATGCAGCACGATTGTACATTTTAAAGATGACCACTACGACTTGCTGTATGATTTATAATACGGAGGCTGATATTCCATGTTTACTACTGAAATATAGAAATAAATATGAAATGTTTCAGTAAATTAAAATATTCTTGAAATTCTTTGTTTATGATGCGATGCCAACCTAACTATAAATAAGACCTTGCAAATTATATTAAACCTCACATAATACTAACTACAAGCATGCGGGCTATCGCAAAGTAGATATAGTTCGATCGATATAAAGAAAAAAATTATTAATCAGATATTTAATAGAAAATTAAGTGTTGAAGTAATGAAGAATTATTTTATTCTAAACGTTATCAACGACTAAATGGTTAATTTTATATTCTTCGTTTTCAATTTTAATATTAAAACTAAAAAATAATAAATTATATACTTGTCAGGTTTATTTGAGAATAATTTTAGTGAAATTTCAGAAACCAGTCCCATTTAATGTAATCAATAATTCGTTTCGACGAAAGTAAAAATAATCGATTGTTATAACAGTCAATGTATCATCAAAAACTACAGCGTGTGTAATTATGTACGCGCGTGAGAAGTTGTACTCCTTTGGCGTAATTAAAAAAATATTTATAATTACATGCAAATAATACAATTATCTCCAATAAAATAATAAAAGCAATGGAGTGGAATAGTGCGGTTGATAAAAATTAAATTAATTTTAAAAATTAAATATGTTAAAACTTATTTTTTTTTGTACAAAGTATACTAATTTTATCTTTTTAATTGAAATTTTGAAGAAAACTTTATTGATTCTTTTAAAAAGATATTCCGAGTGATTATCAACGCTTTCTCACATCGCTCACTCCACATTGCCATTTTAAATTATGAAAGATCAAAAAGAATTATCTCTTGAACATTACAAAATTATAGTATTGAACAATAATATAAACCAAAAAGAAATGTATTAAATTTAAATATACTGACGATAATTATGTACTCAAATGGTTTCTTTTAGTCCTACTCAAATTAAACAATTCATTGATTTGTCAAACTTGTAGTTTAATACGGGTTTAGGACTTGCTTGTTACAATATAAGTTAAAGAAAAAGATTTAAAAACAAATGTTAAGTGAATAATTAATTTCTTACAATTATAAGCACCATCTAGTGGCAAACCTTTTGGCTCCCCAGTTATGTTGCTCGCATACTGTAATTTTGCGTATCACCCGATAAAAATAAACTCTCATCATTTTTTCATAACGCCTCATAAGAAATACTTTGAAAATTCCGAAACTTATCTTAAAACATTGCATTTAAAGATCTATTTTTTAGTTCAAAATAGATGTAGGTGATCGTACATTATATTCATTAGAAATTGACATTATATTAATTAGAAAATTACATTATATTAATAAGAAATTTATATTATATTATACTAATTAGAGCGGCTACATGTACAAACGGTGGCCGGCCATAATATTATACATTTTTGACATTGTTTTGATGATGTTTCTTTCTTGATGACGTTATTTTTTTTCATTTAAGTAAATGGGTACTGGTACTCGACGTGTTCTTGCATATCGAATACCAAAGGCAAAGCGACTTTGCAATCACTTATGTCAGGATATTCGGTATTGTTGGATCAGGTTTGCACCACCTCGCTGTAGAGCAGTTATGAGCAACCTTTGACATGTGGACCAAACTTAGTGTGCAAATACATTTGCGGGTCGTGTTCAAAAAGTAGTGCGTTTTAAAGTAGTGTTCATAATTTTTATCGATAAATATCAGACGTGAAATTTTTCAAAATGTCTCATGGGTCGGGTCAAATCTTACAGCGGGCCGGTCGTTGCCCACATATGCTGTAGAGGCATATCGTCCCTCAATCACTTATTCCAGATTCGGGGCGTCGGCTCTAGACTACCCATTGGTCTAGTGCAGGCCGAGAGCTGTTAATTACCGTTGTATGTAATGCGGTGAAGACGTCTGACGCTGATGGTTTATCGCGTTTTCCAAGAAACGAATAAAGGCCTTAAATTCACTAATTCACTAGTTCGATCGATCAATTCGCCTGTAGTGAACATCTGAACCCGGTAACTCTAAAGTATTTATACATATATATTTATAGTAGCTGCATGACAGAGCTTTTCTCGATTTTTTTTTTTGATAAATCGTGTTTTTTTTGTAAAATATATTTTGATACGAATCACATATTAATGAAATATGAATAAAAATTTTCAATTTTACCGCGTTTTTTTCAAAGAACTATAAGGCATTTTTTAAGTGATTATGTTAGTTAAAAAGACACACATTTTATCAATAACATAAGTAAACAATTGATTTTCTTGGTCTAACCTCAAACCAAACATTAATGTCAAATAGTTTTAGTGTTGCTCTGTTGCTAAAGCAGTTAGTTGTTCCCAATAATAGTTTTTCTTACAGATGTGGAAACTTGACGTTTTCTCACAAAAGAAGAAACTTGAAAAAAAACTGAAAAACTTGAAAAAATTAAACATCTGGAATCGAACAGGGGTCTTCTGGCTTCGGGACCGCCCGATTTCCCAACTGTGCTATTATAATCTTGTCGATAGTGGCTAAATTTATCTTCGTAATCTAATTCATTGCCTGAAAATACGAATAAAACGAGGTTTTCTAAAAATGAAACTTAGCTAGATCGATTTGTCGCCCCCGAAACCCTCTGCACAGGTACTAAATTTCATGGAATTCATTGGAGCCATTTCCGAGATTTTTATTATATAAAAGAATTGCTCGTTTAAAGGTATTAGATACAGATAAGTATAGCGTCACGGTCGAATACAAATCGCCAATGCTTTAAGTCTCTTGAACCGTCCGACACAGTGTGTGAATCTTATTCACCGCTATTTCGTACACGGAACGAATATAGTTAAAATGTTTTTTTTTTGCGGCATTCACGTAAAAAAGAACAAGTTTTCCCTTATCCGGTTTCCTTAATCTCATGTTTGACAATATTCTTAATCGTAATTAGTTAAATCACACGTCGTCGTGCGAAGTTTATGCGTCCTTATGCCGCGGAGTCGCATTTACTCGACAGAGAGCGCTAGTTGTATGCCCCCATCCAGATTTATTTGTCGCGAATGTTACCCGAGACGGGATTTGTGGTTCGCCCGTAATTGGGTACTAAATCGGCCGACGTCTCGCGTCGATCTTGCGACGACTCAATCCTCTCGGTAAATGACTCCATTGAACGCACGCGCATTATGTACTTTAGTTCTAAGAATAATACCGGTGTTAGGATAGACGATCGGTATTGAAAGTGTTGTACTTAATTTTATTTAAACCCTATGTGAAATATTACAACAAGGAGTGAATTCAAATGATAGTAAATTGTAAATTTTGAGATATTTTCCTATATCTTATTAATTTTATATGACATCGTTAAAGATTGGAATCACAGCTCATTAGTACTATATTAGTCTGATTGGCTATTTGAAATGTTCCAATCTTCATTATTTTTTTGGTTGTTAAAAATATAAATATGCTTTTCTTTTTGACAATTACAAAGCTTTTACAGCAGAAAACAAAAATTTGTAATTTATCACGTTAGTACGAGTTTAATGAGTAGAAACAAATTGCTAGAATAAAATGACTATGCGCAGAGTATCGAAGATAATTAACTTTCTTAGTAAAAAAATTGGATATGGTAAACTTAAAAATTGTATCTATACTTGTCTAATTTGTCTTGAACGCGTATTGATGAAAAGGTTTCAATTCTGATATTTTATAATATATGTAATTAAAAAATGTGTCCTTATGTCAGTGTATTTTTTAAATGTCTTTCGTTGATATTAATGTAAGTCAGGGGAAGTTTTTACAACAGTCGCTGCTGTCTCCACTAGGAAATATAACAAATTGTATTATTTTTATACATGACCATAGAGTAAAGATATTACAAATTCCAGTATGTGTGGTAATTACGATGTCTGTTATAACAGTTCTATCGAAGCCATGAAGAACGACGGATTATAAAATTGTCATACACGAAAAATTCCCTTAGAAGTGGTAGGGAAAATCGTCCGTTATTAGAATTGAAGTAATAGGCGCCCGGCTTATTTTCTTCTACGGTTTTGCGGTAAATTATAATACACTGCTTCACTGTGTAATTTAAAAAAACCAAATCGAAAAATCATACAAATCGGTTAATAAATGATGGAGTTCTGAGATAACAACGTTATAAAAATACTGACGAAATGAGAACCTCTTCCTGTTTTTGAAGTCGCTTAATGACCTTGATGTTATATAGCATCTAAAAAGAATACGGTTTCCATGCAAGTTATATGTATGTGGAAAATTAAGATTGCGATGGAATTAGGCTTGTTAAAGTAACTTGCGGATTAAATTGCCCGTAAGAGCGTCGCACCTCACGTCGACGCCACACAAAGGGAGACTGCTTTAGTATACTTATTTGGATGATTTTAAATATTTAGAATCGTTTAAGTTGTGCCGAACGTTTAACCTTTTAAAGTACGCATGAAAGAAGAGAGTAAGATGTATCTTATTAATTTAAACGAGCTATTCTTATATATATGTGTGTGCGTATTGGTATCACGGACACGATTAACCATTTTCCTAGAAATTTGTCCTTTGACAAGATATTGATTTTCAACTTCATGTACGAATAAATATTTTTTTTCTCTGGAAATACGTAATTTTACACATAAATGTAAACCTTTTTTCCATAGTTCTACCAAGTACAATTTTGTGATAATTGCATTGTTCCTATGCTGTTGAATGTAGTGTGGAAATAGCAGCGTGCTTAACATTTTAACGAGATACGGCACTATATTACTTAAATAATTCAAAATATGCCGAGCAAAGCTCGACTGCGTAAGTATTGAAAGTTCAAATCGAGGATGATACTGCTTAGGTACCTGTGTATATTTAGCGATATTGTAAAAAAAAATAACAAATATTACAATATATATCACATGGCAACAGTAATCACATTGATGCATTCGTAAATTTAAGTGTTATCTATATAAATGATCCAATTTTACAAAAAAAATGATATTATTAACTAATTATTTAATGTTTCTTAGATTACTATAAAAAACGATTTTCTGCAACTGTCGTACTGGGGGCATCATTAAAGCCAATGCCTCGCTCTGAACAATAGTGCTCGCTTTCAATATAAATAATTCCACGTAAATCAAGGGCCGAGAGCTTCTCGCTAACAGCATCCGAACCGTGTACAAAAAGCGCTTAAAGCAAACGCCACTGGCCGCTGCAGCGTTAATTAAAATGGCTCACAAAAACGCATAGTGTCGTCGCCTTAAATGCTCCGGCTGAGTGTCGGCCCGCCACCTACCTTGCACCCCGCACTTGTGCGTGTGCGCTAATTAAATCGTGCACAGCCTCCAATGGAAGTGATCGAGTGCGAAAATCATTTCATGAATATTAATATTTAACAGCTTTATAAACGTTACGTCTGATTTGAGAAATTATCGATTGGCGGGTGGATTTAATTTAGTTGAACTTGGCGAAGAACGAATTATAGTTTTAAAAAACTAAATAAACACGCTTTAATATTGAACCGAATTAAAGAGTAGAAAATAATTTTTAATTATGAAGAGTTTGTTTTACAGCAATAGAAAGTTCAATCAATAATGATTATTAACGCGAAATAAAATTAGAGTAAAATTTAAATTATTAACAAAATAATTCCATTTAAATTAAAACAGCGTAGGGTGCTTTATATTAAATGATGCAATTAAATATTCCATTGGTAACTATTTATAAAAGTAGAGTTATTATTTAAATATAGAAATTTCACTCCATCTTTTTTACTATAAATTTAATTATTTTGTTTAATATATACATTTAAAACATTGTATTCTTTGTTTAGTATAGTACATGTAATATAGTATATTTTAATATATAATATAAAAACATTGAATCGAGATGTTGTCGTCAATTTCAGCACACCACTGATGAAGCATATTCTCAAGTACTTTTTATATTACATCGAGGATATTGACCTTAGGGTCTCCACTATAGCCCAGTTCGAATCAAGAGCTGTTGACGTTCCTTGAGATCGGCGCGATGACAACGTATGGGGCAAAGGGCTTTGAGGTACCGAGCCATTGATATCGATTTGCTGATTTAAACTTACAAACTAATTGTTCATTTCGTTCGTGCATAATCAGGACTTTATAGTAATAGAACCTTGCTGCGGTCAACGGTTTCAGTACGAAAACGAGCCGGTTCCAAAAGTGGAGTACAATACTCTCACAGAATACGGATGTAAAGTAGCAGGTTCGTCCATTGAGAGAGAGTTCTGGTGGCCCACTCCTCCTTCCATCACCACACCCTCCTCCATCAATTCCCTCTCCATCAGACATCTTATTCCTATCTAAGAGGCCGGCAATTGGTGATTTCTCTGGGGTTGCAAGTGTCCGTGGGCGGTAATGATCGCCTACTCTCTGGTGGCTCATTTGCCTTTCTAAAATGTTATAAAACAAAAAGGTTCCAAACTAGTTGCCTTTTGATTTGAAGGTAACACATTAACCATCCGACACCATTACCTGTACCATCGAAATGAAACAAAAAAAGTTTGAAATTAAGTCAAAAGCTCGTATATCTCAATCTACAAATCGATTTAGGAGATGCGATAGACAGTAGTAGTTCATTATTGTTAGAATTCGTAAACCCTCTACTCGGTTTGTAGGGTCTTAGAGTCCGATACAATCAGAACGTAATTCGGATGGTCACATTCAGGTTTATGGTAATGGGTAATGGCGATGTTTGACACGTCATAGACAAATTAAGTCATTAAATAAATATTCAAATAAACCCACTGCGCACTAATTAAAAGTCGTACTTTTAATTCGATGAACAAAATCGATAAAACGGTTACTGATTTAATTCAATAATATGAAACAAGATTTGACCGGATTTAAAGACGTTTTATAAACTTCTATTGATCTATGATAACGATCGATTACGAAGAAAAAAACATGTTATAGATCTTATGATTTCTTATACTGAATTTATGTTCTGTTTTAATTTATAAAGTAGTACTTGTCTATAAATCGTAATTTAAAACTTACTTGTAACTACAAAGATATAATTTTAAAGGTACCACTTAATAATGTATTCCGCCGGTTAACTAAGCCTTCATTTTAACGGCATTCCGTATTAGAAAATGGCCGTTCGCGCTCATAAATCATAAAAAAAGTGTACGGGAAATGATAATAAAGGTTTATAAAATGAACATACTCATATTTGACTTTAAAGTCCGCATCCAACCAAACATCATTGGTAGGTTCGTGTTTCCTTTAAAAGTGTATAGGACCCCTATACATGTATGTAGTATTCTATGGCAGCATTAGACAACTAGTCGGTAGACAAGTAGCACGTGAGTCACACAATACAAAATAAAATGCAGTCGGATAGCTCTTATGGATTTAGGCTGTATGACCCAAATATTCTATCTAGCTCTATTTGAGTAAAAATATATGGTTTGACGAATAGTAATATGAAACATGTAAGAGAAGATATGTAAGTACTAAATTAACGTTTTGTTATGAATATAATCAATTAATTTAAATTAAAAAAAATTACACGATGAATAAAAGTAAAGAGGTCTTTGAGGATTACTTACTAAATTATTTCATTACAATCGGTTGAAATATAAATTTTAATCAAGCGTTCACCTTCATAGCAGTCTATTCTCAATCAATAGTGGGGATGAGTTATAGCCACTGATAATATTAAGACTGTGCTACCATCTTAGATTTTACTAGTACACGAGAAATTTTAATCGGAGATATTGCAAATGTTACGTCGTCAAAGACTCAAAGACTAAAAAGACCATTAATAAGAATAAAAATTAACGATGTTCTTCCTTAAAACTGTAAAGGATCATTTCTAATTGATTAACAATAAAAATAAACAATGAAGAGCATGAAAGTCTACAGTTAATTTGTCCACGTTGTGAGAGCCATCTTGTAACAACAAATGTATTCAAACGGCCATCGATTATTATAGCGGACGGATAAATGAGTAGCGAGCGCCTCGGACAGCCCGCATGAGTTATTGCGTCGGGCAGCGTACACGCACCGACAATTTAGCGCTTTATGCTGATTGGGCCGACCGAAATTGTCGGCGTAAAAAAATGATCTATTACAACGCTGAATTATTGCAAAGTAAACGTGTAGTTAGAACATACAAATGATAGAGTTCTAAACGCACAAAATGCGTGTCGAAGTCGTTCTACATCTTAATAAGAAATTTAGAGATCGCAGTTATAATTACATTCTAAACATTTTTAAATATTATAATAATTATAATTATAAACAGAGAATAACATAATGAAATGAGTGCACGCGTAAGAGCGTACTTCTGTTGCGTGATTATAACCGATGGTAAATATGATAGATAAAAATTTCAACTAAACTAGGTACGTGCACATTGTTCTTGATAATAACCAACGGTTACGTTTTGTCGGGATTATTTTCCATGTCGTAGTTCAAGATATATTCACAAATTCACAAAATTGAAATCACTCATTTCTATTCTCTTTTTGTGTCCATATTTTGCTAAAAGCGTTTACGCGTTTCGTAATATTTTAAAATTCCCCTTCTTTCCTTTTCCCCCGAGGGGGCATTCAAATATTACGTAAGCAGAATTTAGCCTTTTCTAACCCTCCCTTCTCATTGTCAGCGAAAGTAAGCAAAGTCCTTACCCCCTTCATCATGCTTACGTAAGTGTTGATAGATTATTACAAAATCTGTGCAAGTTTCGATTCTATTGCCATTCATAAGCATTGAGCAAGTATCTTCAGAGCAAGTGTCATAGTTATTAAGTCTATGAAATAAGCAATTTATAAATGATATAGCAATTGAATGCGCATTTCATATTTACTTAGTTATTTATTTAGTTCAGACCATGAATATAATAGTCAAACATTTATTGCATTATAAACGATGTTTATTTACTTTGTTCTCTTTAAAATTTTAGTAGATTGTATATAATCGTTCTCAGTTAATAGAAAGAAACACTAATTTAGTACATGTCCATCCAACGGCTTTTGACCAAACAAATCCAGACGAGTGATTAGCGCACACGGTACTTCTCCTACTTCGGTTCTTTCGTACTCACCCATAATTAACACCGTGTGAGAGTGAGTTAGTAATAATCGATTATTTCAAGAAATGCTTATGAACATGTCTATAGATATCCTTACATTTTCGAGCACAGACAAGTACAATTACCATGTGATATTGAAATAAGAATGTAGAAAATTAAAAAAAAAATACAGAAAATATTAAAAATAAATATCGTAAAAATAAATATCGTTGATGTAATCGCTAAAACCGAAACCAATAAGCGACTTTCCCCTCACCCCATGGGGCTTACTTGGACGGCCCCTGACGCTCGTGAGTATGTCTTTAAAAACAAGTATGAAATGTCGTTTGGTTTATGACATATCGTAAAAAGGAAAATATTCAATTTCTGTTCAAAAATACTTGTCAAGGATAATCGTACAGAATATTAAAGCGATTAAAAAGTGTTTACACATTTGTATACGCAATATTTAGCGTTTAATAACAGGGATTACAGCGGTAGAATAATTGATGTCCAACGGGAAAATATTTGTCAGGTTGTCTTAGACTAAAAAAATATGAAAGCTTAAAACACGAACGCTTAGTCATTTATCAGTTATTTTTACATCACTGTAAATTTAGGTAGTGAAATGTAGGCATTTCTGTAAATATAAATGAACGTTGTATCAGCCCCGGATCTTCAATTATTTTTAGGCGGGGCAAAAACTGAAAAATGCCGCCCCCGCCGACTTATATTTATTTTTACCTTTATCATCTATATAATTTCAGCTATCAGATGTCCACTAATTGATTGACATTTGGACATAGCCTACATAAACCGGCCGGAAATAATGCATCCATCGTTGTTCTTTCTGGGTTAAACCTATTTATTTACAGATATATAGACATAAACGTGTAGGATATATATTTTAGACACAGACACAGGACAGGATTTAAAATAAAAATATATATAATAATAATAAAATCAAATATATTATTGCATTTGTGAAATGAAATTACAATTTTACTCTTCGAGCTTTTTGTTCAGCAAATAAATCTATGGCCTTGTCATAATTTAACTCGTGTGCAATTCGATTTTCTATCGCTAAGATTGCAAGACTCTATAAGCGTTCCTGGCTCATAGAAGATCGCAAATAATTTTTTATTAGTTTGAGTTTGCTAAAACTTTGCTCATAGCTTGCGGATGTAGTAGGAAGCGTAGAGTAAATTCGCAGGGCAATACAAATATTAGGAAAAGCATCCTGTAAATCATGCTCATAGATCTGTTGCAATAGATAGAAACCGTTAGCCTTTTTCACCTTTATGCCTATATCACCAAATAAAAGCGGAGCTTGCTCTTTAAAAACGTAAAGTTCCTGGCAGAATTCAACGGCGCTTAAATCTCGTTCGTATTTTCGAGCCAGATCTGCTCCATACTTTTGCAGTTCTTCAATTGACATTTTCAAAATATTAGTACCATTAAGAAAAGCAAAATTCAAATTTAGCATGGTAGCACAATCAAACCTCTTTTTAATTTCTGATATGATTCGATCAAATACCATCATTATTTCTTTAGAAAATAGTTGAACAGGTTGGAGTGTTTGTAATTCATCTTGACACATTTCATCGAAATGTTTTTTACGTTTCGAAATTCGTTTTTTTTGCAAAATAGGGTCAACACTACTTTTTTCAGCAATTTCTCCAGCCTCTTTTATCCAATGTTCCATTGGATTTTGTCTCATTTTTTGCAAAGTTTTGAGCAGACCATCCATTAGTGCGACGGAACGGGAAAAGATAATATCTTCTTTCTGAATTTCTATATTCCCTCGATTGATTTCGCGGAGAATATTGGCCCAAATAGTTAAATTAAGAATAAATTTAAAATCCTTTATAGCAGTTAAGAGATGACCTGCCTCGCACTTAGCTTCTGGAGCACGAGAAGTTTGCTTAACTTCTTCTAAGGCTTCCGCTATTTCTGGTAAATTATTTAATAAGGCATTCACAGCAACATGTTTCGCCGACCATCTCGTCTGACTACTTGCTTTTAAATTTGTTTTAACGTATTTTTTCATAATGTCCCACCTAGTAGCGGAGCCAACAAAAAAGCAATATACTTTTTGAATCAGTCCAAATAGGTTAATAGCTTCCTGGCATGATGAGGCAGAATGAACACCTACAAGATTTAAGAGTGAGCCAAGCACGGTACGAACTCGGCCAGCTCATTCCTTTCTGCAATCCTGGCTTGTACTCCTTTATGGATGCTGGCCATATTGGACCCATTATCATAAGATTGGCCACGACATTGTCCAATATTTAAATCATCAACTGCCAATTTTTCTAAAATCTGTTGACAAATGTTCTCTCCTGTCTTTCCAGCAACTTCTATGAAATCAATGAAACTTTCTTTTATTTCACACACATCGTCAGTTCTTTTTACATATCAAATTACCTGGCTCATTTGTTCTGTATGGGATACATCTGGAGTGCAGTCGAACATTATTGTGTAGTATTTGGCTTCTTTGATGTCATTTAAAATGCTATTTTTAACTGTTTTTGCCATTATGTCAATTATTTCATTCTGTATTGTCTTGGATAGATATGATACTTGTCCCTTTTTTAAGTGTTCTAATTGAAACTTAAGAGCTGAATTATGTTTGGCGAGCAGGAACATTAAGTTCAAGAAGTTACCTTGACTAGGCTGAGGATATTGTGTGATGAGATCGCTAGGAGTTTCGTGGGACCTGCGAAAAGAAAGGCAGTTTGTGGATAGATACAATACAGCATCCATAATAATGCGCAGGATCTGTCTCCATTTTTCTTTCTCTGAATGAATTACTCTCTCAATGTCTTGATCAACACCCTAGCATGATTACATTTGTTGTACCCTTGTTTACCACTTGATCATACTCTTTGTGCATTTGAGTTGCCACGTGTTCGGTTAATCTCTCTGAAACTTTTTTCCAATTAATACCTGTAGAACACAATGCAGATATGGTGGTAGAAGATGGTTTCTGGTAAATCTTGCAGCACGCACAAAAAATTGCATTTTTTGTCTTAGAAAATATAAGCCAAGATCTTTTAACCCTTTCGCAATTAGCCAACGTCCTGTACCACATAGAAGATGTTAAATGTCTGCCATTGCGTTCAGTAGATCTAAATTCAATGTTCTCGGGGTGATTTTCTGCTAATAATACAGCCTGATTGCTAAAGAAAGACCGTTGTTGGTCAGTCATTTTTTCCGCCCTGGCCAATTGCCTGGGTCCGTCAAATCAAATTCGGTTTTTTGCAGTTCATCCGAATCTGAATGCGAGGATTTAGATCCTTCGTATTCTGGCTTTGGTTTTTCGAGTTGCTCATGTTGCTCTTCGCACATCGATAAAGATGGTAAAGTTTGCACTGTGAAATCAGACTGTGAAAAATCTTGATCCGTTTGAACGGGCAAAATGCCAAGAACATCTTCTAACTCAACATCAACTTCGGAAGTTGCAGCAGATATTGACGGGTGACCCCTCTGCGAAGCCAATTTTTATATTATCTACACATTGTTTTCCCTGTAACACCTTATATTTAGCCTTTTTCCTGTATTCCGCCACCGATAGCTTGTTTCTTGGCGCACTCATAATTACAACCTGTAAATAAAAATAATCAATTTCCCTGTTGAAAACATTTCAATCTAATAAATATTTTTAGTAAATAAATCGACCGGGAAACAAGATCATTGCATAGAACAATTAAATTTTCAACTCAACGCATCGTAGGTGTTACGATCTGACTACAATTTCACTAACACTACAATTTACGAGCGAGGAGTAATGATATTGATAAGTGTGCGCGAGTTATAGGTACCTACGCGCCGTCGACGACGAATAACGCGAAAGAAGTAAACGCGCAAAAAGTAATAATAATGATATTATGATTATTTTCCTTAAGGGGCTCACTTTGCCATTCCCTGCTCTATTTATTTTAACTACTTATACCTATGTATAGTTAAGTCTCTATAGGTAATAATATGAAGTGAAAAACTGTAGCATAGCAAACTTCTGTGCTCCGTGTCGCAGTACTGGCCGCCAATAAAAACCTTTTAAAAAAAGAATCGTCGGCCCGCGTTCGATTTTCCTCGCGCGGCTTTTGTTTTTTTTTTAGGAGTGATTAGAACAGTATTTAACCGCGCACATTCGCACGGCTCTATCATATCAAAAAACATTAAAAAACAAAAGCCGCACAAGGAAAATCGAACGCAGGTGGACGATTCTTTTTTAAAAGGTTTTTATTGGCGGCCAGTACTGCGACATGGGGCACAGAGGTTTGCCATGCAACAAAATAAAGCGAGGCACAGTCAGCCTGCGCGCTGAAAGGCAACCTACAGGTGCCATTTGTAGCACGGTTACAGCTGCTTATTCGTTTTAAACTGCCGCATTGCATTGAACTAATAGCTGGAATAAAAAGGCTGTTGTACTTCTCAGTCATGCGATGGCTGCCATCGTGTAATAAACAAAACATGACACACACGACGACGTGAAAATTTTAAGTAAGTTTGAATAATGACAAATTGACGACGTAAGTGATTGAACGTATTAAATTGAATTTAAAAAATATATATAGTAACTTAAAAAGCATAAGATCGTTATAATAAAATACTTACCTAGAAAAGCGATCGATGAGCTGTGATAGATTTATTGATGCGACACTAATACAATCAGTATGGTACCTTCGGTTGATCGATAAGCACGGTGGAATCTTAATAACCTGAATGTCAAGGGAAATGCAAAAAAATTCAAGTTAACGAGTTTTCGACTTAACAAGAACTTCGAGATACATATGACTGTGTCGACAAGGAACAAACATAACGTTCACAGCTGTGTTATTTAGAAAGTTTCATGAATGCATTCATTCATTGCACGTGTACAAGACAAAAGCAATAGATTATAAGCCCCGAACCCGAACATTCATTTTGGAACTTATTGCTATTATTTCGGGGAATTCCAAGTAAGACGTCATTATATTTTACCAACTACGACTTACGGAGACTCCTTTTTGAAATTCGAGTTATAGAGTATAAATATGTATTATCAATATTTCGTAGGGAAATAACATTTTGTTCGAGTTACAAAGTCTAAATAATTTGAGATACCGCGTATTTAGGGGTTCATCGGAAGGAAATGGCAATTTTTTTCGACTTACTGAGGATTTCGACTTAACAAGGTTCGAGTTATTGAGATTCCATTGGACTAAATAGTAAACATAAATAAACAACACACATGTTTAAAACAAAACACTGTCGTGGAAAGAGATCGACGAGGGAGTTTTCGAATATAGTTTCATCACTTTCGCACGCACGGTGACCAGACGCACGCTACCGCGACCTGCGATTCCTGCGGGCGAGCGGGGCCTATTTTGAACTATGCCTACGCGCCTCGCGTATAATAAATATTCGTGCAGTACGTCTCACTCCGCGCTCTGGGTATCGGTCGAGTTGATATGGCCATGAAATTTCTGTACTTGTACTATTATTTATTATATGTAAACTGTGAATTTGGCCGCCCTCTGAACGTGCCGCCCGGGGCATAGGCCCCGGCTTGCCCCTCCATAGATCCGGGGCTGCGTTGTATTGACGAAACAATATGGACAAAACAAAATTACCGAGTCAGAGACAACGAATAAATTATAGAAAATGTAGTTACTTCATAGAGTAACTAAATAGCGAAATTATACGAATACAACTAGCCAATCAAACACCTCGCATTTGACAGTTAGGTGGAGTTGTCGTATTGTGATAAAGACAGCACAATGCTGTTTATGATACATGCCTCCATACCATAATTATGGTGACGAGGCATAGCTTACTTAGAAACAGGTTGGTCAACTATATTTTTGTGTTCTTTCTCATTCCTTTTTTATTTATTTTTTTGCCATCAAACTATAAAAATAACTTTGAGATTAATATAGTATGCTAATGAGACAGGACACTAGTCGCCTGTAACGATGAGTATATATCGAACTTCGTTTTAAAAGAGACTACTAACATCGAATGTCCTATAGTGTGCAGTGTTTTGATCAGTTTTAACTTATTTCACTTTTTTATCACATCTAGTCGATTTTCATATATCATCAACAAATGTAAAATTTTCTGTAACAGTCAATTTCGCTGATTAAAAAGCTATCGAAATGTTCGTATTATTTCTTACATTAGGCCATGTGGTGTCTTATTTATGCTACATCCAACAATTCGTCCGACTAAAATGAAATTTAAGTACGATATAAAATAGATGAAAAGTTTGTATGTTTTAACGCACTAATCTGAGGAACTGGCAGTTTGGTTTGAAAACTTTTTTTGACGTTATGCGGCTCGTTTATCGTCCTCAACAAGCAAGCCGTATAACTTTTTTTTTGTTCCTTATTTTTAAAGTGTCTTCCGCCATCTCCTTTTTAAATTATATTTTAAAAATGTCGTTTGTGAAATGTGAGTTTAAAATTAAATTAGTATTCCAGGTTTTCCTTTTAACTAGTTTACATTTCTTAACAATCGTTAAAAGGAGGACGTGGAACGCAAACTTTATTTTAAAAGTGACTTTTTGTTTTGAACGTCAGTTTAGAAGGAGCTGGTGGAAGAAGAAGCTCTTAATGTAATATGGCCATCAAAGTGAAGACGTTTTCTGTTAAATCGGTATATTTTTAGTGATTGGCTCTTTTGCTTTCTACACAACACTCGGATGACGGACGATTAGTGAGATGCACTCCGTTATGCACCAATAAAATGTGTGAAATAGACATGTGTAATTCAAAATTAACGCGGGTACAAAGGCGGAGCACAGCCAGTAACATACGTCTCGGCGCCTGCACAGACGCCTTCTACATATCCTTTATTTCATGGTGTAGCGCAGGTTGTGGGTTGGTATCTATGTTCGTCACCGATGCGGGATCGAACTCATTACTTCTTTCGAATGAAACGCACTGGCCGATAGGACACCACCTCTTGATTTTTAGTTAGGTATCTTAAAAAAAAACCTTTTTTCAATGATATACCAACAAAACATAAATCGAGCAATGATGCAAGTGTCATTCCATAACCTGGCTGAAAAATCTTTTTCAACTTCTTGTCACACAGTGTCTTGTCTTCTTATCACACAGTGAATAATTCTAAATCTAAATTGAAGGATATTAGGTATATCTCTTTGTATTAAAATACATCTACATCTAGACCTTAAGATAAAATACGGAATCTCATCAAAATAACTTCAGTAGGTGATTGTGCCTACAACTAGTAGATGAACAGACGAAAATCCTAGAAAAAAAATCGAATTTTTTCCTTTTGCATACGAATGTAAATTATTTTAGTTATTATTATATTTGTAATTATTCAGCGTGGACGTGGCAGATCCGCCTTTTCTATAGCGTTAACGGGTTTGTCTATGCCTAAAATAATAAATTATTTCGCATTCACTATAAGTAATGGTATCCGCTTCAAATCGGGCTCATTGTGCGCGTTCACCGCCGCGTCGCGTCGACGGCGTAACGCGGGAATCGAAAAACAAACTAACGAGACGCCCGCGCCTGCGCCCGCGCCGACCGGTCCCACGAACTAGTTTTTTAATGATCCCGCCTCGCTCGGGAGAGTTTCGGTTGCGCCTAGGCGACACGAGATTTTAATCTACGATACTGAATAATTAATTGCGGTGCAGTCGTTAATTCGTTATAGCTTATCCTTTGATGCATCGCAGCCATCGGGGAATTTAAATACGGGCCCGCGGGGATTTAGAATAGCGGGAGCTTGTAAACGGTTACTGTTTGCTTCCTGTGGCAATAGGAATTAGCGTTTTAGATAAGGTTTTCTTCTTATAAGCATTTCAAGAGTTTTTAAATTAAGAATGCATATTTATATCAATAACTTGATGTAAGTAACAAATGAAATTACACGCGATCAAACCGTTCGCTTTAAATGATTTTTTGAGTTGAAACTCGTTAATTTAAGCACAAAATCCATCTGAAAAGGCATGCGCAAATAAGTACGTAGATTTTACACCGACACCGACAAATTTAAATACTGCTTTGTTATGAGCATTGATTCATAATACTAACACTACAAATAGATGCACATGAAATTCACGAATGGCTAACATTAATGCGAAAGTAGTCATATTGTATGCTAGTCGAAATACTAGTATATGCCCTTAATGGGAAATGTATACCTAATAGTTTTATGTAAAATCTAATAAATAAAAGGAGAACATAAAAGTTATGTAAACAAAGAAATTGAAAGGGGCAAATCCGACTTTATTTTTAATTTTATTATTCAAATACTCTTACAACATATCCGACTAGCGCCAGGCAATCGACAAACCGTAACACATCACAAACCACCAAAACCAACGCCGTAAAATTATTTTATACCGTCAGCATTGACGGACGCAGCGTTTGTTACCTTACCGCAAATCCGCGCAGGCCAAAGAAGTCGACCGGAGCTGCGATCGCAGCACGAACGTCGCGTTCAAATTCGAGTTCTCGATTTCGTCCAAACTCCGTTGCCGACGGCCGCGGCCGGGCGCCGTTTGTCGCGTCCGCCGGCCGTTACCGTCGCCGGTAAAAAATACGAACGGAACGCGGCCGTGCGTGCGCCGCGCGCCCAGACGCGCCGGCCGCGACCGCCGGCAGATGTCGGCCTTCGAGCGACAGTACGCTCGATCGAAAAAAAAGCGGTGACGCCAATTTATATAATGGTGATTGCAGATGACAGTATTGGAGTTCCCAAAATCGTATTATTTCTCATGAAATAAACGAATTATGTAGTTATAATTTATAGACAGAAATTGCATTTATGAAGTAATGAACAATAGCAACCTTAACGATAGTGTTAGCAAATGTTCAATTGTTGCTATCGACTTGTGTATAGATACATATTTTCAATAGTTTATGGTATTTGTCATGCCAATTTGACAGCTGTCGTATGTTAGGGGTACAGAGTGAACTGGCGTCATCGTACTTCCATAGCTGGCCAGGAACGTCTCGGGCCACGTGCAGCGTAGAGTTCCGTAGTTGCCCTTCCAGTATGCAGACTAAGAAGGGTTTTTTTATTTGATACTACGAACCTATTAATCAGTTTCACGGTTTGACGGCTAATAATGTTAAAGCCGGACCCACATGAGACGGCCGGTAGTGATTAATGACCATTTTATATTTCCATAGTTTTCGTGATCCATAAACTTATAATTACCAACTATTTTAGACAACCACTAACGTTGGCTAAGTAATTTTCAAAGGAATTTGTATGAAATTTTGCAGTTCACTTCTTCAAGTACAATTTATAAGTTGGTCGACTATTACTCGTTAATTTGTAAAATCTACTTAACTGTGATAGTTTCCCTTTTAACTTCGATGTAAGTACTACTACACTGGATTTTCTTTTACATC
This sequence comes from Eumeta japonica, assembly GCA_005406025.1. Lineage (NCBI taxonomy): Eukaryota > Metazoa > Arthropoda > Insecta > Lepidoptera > Psychidae > Eumeta > Eumeta japonica. The sequence goes on along the minus strand of BGZK01000092.1, from coordinate 575,296 downwards.
CAAAAATAACCATTAAACTGGCAGGGACGACGATGACAACAATTGACTCTAAGAAAAATTTGCATTTGAAAGTATAATATTTAGAAAACGGCTCCCTCAAACGGAAAAATAGTTTTCATAAACCTAAAATGTTTTCCAACGAGCTATCTTACAAAATCTCACACTACGGAATAGACGAGAAAAAAAATCAGTAACACTTTATATGTAGAGATATCCGAAAAAACATTTTGTCGGTGGGATATATGTATAACCATGCAAAATTACAGCTTTCTAGCACTTGAAGTGTTTGAGCTAAGCCACGGACGAACAGACAGACGGATGGACGGACGGACAATACGAAATTGTAAGGGTTCCTTGTTGACTACGAAACCCTAAAAACAATCCTGATATTCGTAGTCTTAGAGGTTTCTGTGCTGTGGAGAGACATGTGTACTAACAATTGTTTTCTAAAAGATGTACTTCATTGCCGATCTACATTTTATTTGAAACGGAGTCTTTTCTTAGTAATCTATCAAATAAGTAAGCGAATTAATTCTAAACCATTGAACCAATAACGTTTAGCAGATTTATTAAGTAATATTAACACGGTTTTAAAATGTTTTTGAATTAAATTACTTACGTATTTTTCCTTTTTTTCTTTGCTTAAGTGTGTAAATATCGAAGACACATAAGAAGCGATTTCGAAGCTTCGAATTCGTTAACGAATGAAAGTAAAAAGCTCGGCCAAGACCAATCTCCGAATGGTCCGAGAGGTGTCACGAGCTTTTTGTCCCCCGATTACTGCATCGACTCGGATGATGTATCGACGTGGAGCGCGCCCCGAGCCATGTTAATTGAATTATCGATTATTTATCGACGCCGCAGTCGGAGCCGAACAAATGGGCAGGCACTCGAAAGCGATAGAGAGGGATGTGCACAGATAATAGATGGAAGAAATAATAGATGATTCGATTAAATCGATCGGCCGAAGTGTAATGCTACCTGCTACCTGCGAAGAGTTTAATACAACGTCGGCCTGCTATTAAAAAGCCGGTAACGTAAATGACCAAAGAGAACAAAATACGGTCTATTAACTAAAATGTCAATAAGCAAGTAATGATTTCTGTACATTTTGTTTTTTTTTTTGTTATGGGTGTATATTGCTGTTAATGAGTATAGGATAGACATATCGTTAATATTTTCAACAAAATGTTAGTCAATGATCAGTGACAGTAACGATAGAAGTAGACCAAGTATTTTTGTTTCTCCCGATATGATCCATTTCGCTTCTCAAAGCGATTTTTAGTAAACAATCTTTACCGAACCTATAAGATTACATTATCGGATGTAAGTAGGAGAAGAAATCGGCGCAAAATTACAATTTCAATAAATACTTATTTTTGGGTGGCGCGTATTATCACGTCAATGAAGTTCTGCTGTCCGTGCGAATAAAACTATGTTTATATTGACATTTGCCATTTAATTATCTTAGTCAGGGCCGATTTCACAGCGCACCACGAACGGTCCGTCCAGTGGCAATTAGTCAACGGCACGTAACAGACACTCTCGCGCCAAAATGTGAGTTGACGCGCGATTAATGCGACCGATGGTGCATGGTACAATCAGACTTGGTACCACGATACCTATTATCGTTACACAACACTTGCCATTTAATGCCATATCGAGTGCTGGCGTCGGAGTGGCCAGTGCTTTCGAATCGATCCCCGGTCACAGGCGAGACCACCTGCTCCACGCCTCGGAGACCACATTAACCTGTTCGTCCCGTCATTGTCGCCGAACTATCGTCAACGGTTGTCAACGTCCTTCGATTCGTATTGAACCAGTTTTTGATTTTTCAAGGACTTTCACATTATTACATATACAGCATATACGTTGTATATGCGCATAAAGCGAGCGTTTATGATGCATGTGCGTGTGTTTGTGCGCTCGTGTGAATTTGTACGTACATGTTTTGGTTTCTTGTTTTGGCTTTCTTCTTTCTATTTGATTTAAAGACATTCAGATTGACCTACGTAAGACCTCAGCTGAAATTCAAAATTAGCTATTTTAGTAATTCAAACTTTTCGTTAAAAAAAGTTATGTGGCAAGGGCTCTCGTATCGTGTTTATATGTCGATGAAAAAAGCTCATGGGATTGAACTGCACGTCTATCAGGAAGTTTTATGTTATTTCTAAGTGTTGTCTTGAATTTTATTCATCATTCAATATTCTATATCCATCAGCAAAATTTAAGTTTCTTGCCCACTCCTCTCAAGGTGAATCAGCATTTGCAATGGGTGTTAATGTTAATGTTGAAAGGGATGTATTAATTAAGTATTTCAAATATAATTCCATTATCTACGAAATAAATAAATTTTAAAATTGATTTGTTTTTTTTTGCCTTTGCCTACGGAATCCTAAAAATATATTAACATTTTTATTTAACGGGGTTTAGTTAAATGGTTTATAAATTTTGTTCAAGGTTAATAAATTTCATAATGTACTAGTGTTATCGTTTACAAACGAGCCTACAGTACGTAAACACGTCGTGACCACCGCTCACCGTCGAATACCACAACGCGCAGACCTTCTGGCGGCGTATGAGACTAAGTCTGTCATACATTATAGTTACGTTTATATACTTATATAAAGAAAATCATATAAATATTGAACGTTTTGTTAAATTTAAATAGGCTTGAAAATTTTTACCTTATGTTAAATTATGTAAAAAATTAACAAAATTAGTTTGGAAATCGCTGTTAGCCTTTAACTTTGTCAATTATAAGAAGGTACGTCCCTAAAGACCATGTTTTATTTTAGAAACTTTGAGTTAGGGGTACTTAATTTGTGTTCCGGTGGACATGTGTGAATGGTATACGTTTATAGCATGAATTAACTGAGAGTACGCGGTAGTGGTACCTCGTCGACGGCGTTGGGGTCGGCGCCGCGGGCCAGCAGCGCGGCGAGGAGCGGCGCGTCCCCGCGCGCCGCCGCCTCCAGCAGCGGCGCGGCCGCCATGTCCCGCGCCGCACCCCGCGCACGCGCGCCTCACACCATCCCTGCGACAGACACAGAACATGAGCATCGCCATTGCTGTCCGAAGAACGAGCTGCTGTAGCGGCTCGGCGCGATGTGATGTGGGCGGACGACAATAAACATAGCACACTGTTACAAATATAAAGAAAGCATAGAAACAATACCACTTTTATAGATAGTTATATAACGAAAATGATATCTGCCTATAATTTTCTAAGTTCACATTGTCCATATTGTCTCTGTAGATCAAATAATATTAAATTAATAGTTCCTGGTATTGTATTGCGTGCAGTGTTAATTCACGGAAATCCATAATAGACGCTTGCGTGAAACATGCATTAACATGCAGTATGCATCCCACTGCTGACCCTCGAATCTCTATCCAAAGAACTGAATATTGATTTGAGGGGATTGACAGATATCGAACACCTAAGTAAATGTTGGTTTTATTTTTTATAATTATAAGTTTACTAATCGTTATAATGATAATTCCTATAAAAACGTACGTTTCATGCCAACCAGGTATATCCTCAGGAAATTGCCGACAATCATATCCACCAGGGTGTAAGGAGTGTTAAAAACATCTGACACAACCTCGTTAAGTGAACCGCTGTCATGTAATGGTCAAAGAGCGACGAAAGCATTCTTACCAGCAGCCACAGACCACCCACTAGACATGCTTGTCCAATGTCACAAACTCACCATCATCGAGTATTACCCAAACAGTTACAGGCAAACCATTACTGGCCGCTTGCCATTATTGGACGTTTGCATGTAACTATTTGGGTAATGGTTGGTGATGGTGAGTCTGTGACATTTGACAGGCATGTCTATTGGTGGTGGTCTGTGGCTGCTGGTAAGAATGCTTTCGTCGCTCTTTGACCATTGCATGACAGCGGTTCACTTAATGAGTTTGTGTCAGTTGTTTTTAACACTCCTTATACCCTAGTGGATGTGACTGTCTGCAATTTCCTGAGGATATGCTTGGTTGGCATGAAACGTACGTAGAAATTATCGTTATGACGATTAGTGGACTAAGATAGTTATAACAAATAAAATTAACACTTGCTTAGGTGTTCGATATCTGTCAATCCTCTCGAATCAATATTCAATCCTTTAGATAGAGATTCGTAGTGGAGAAGCAGATTCGAGGGTCAGCGGTGGGTTGCATGCTGCATGTTAATGCACGTTGCAGGCAAGCGTCTAATGGCTCTTGGGCAGTTTTGTTCGACGTCTTTCGAGTTTGCGGCGGACATTGAGCACTTCCCACGTAAAAGTTACTTACGTTCATTGCCAACAATAAATATATAGACAAATTGTACACATACATTACATAATATATAAAATTACTTGCTACTAAATAAACTAATAATTATACCTGCTGCTTATGTTAATAATGTACCTTCTGTCTAATTTACGTCACGTAATGTCGCCTGTTGTTGCATATGTGTTGAGAATATGTCACGTTTGCTGGTAGACATGGACCAAGGGGGTGCATGTGTACTTGCCCCCCCCCCCCGCCCCGCGTCCATAGTGATAGGTACCTCGGGAGTACATCAAATAGCATAGCAATAATACGATTACCTCAAAATTTTACGAAATGGCGTCATAAAGCAATGTTTAGACAGATATTTCTTCAATCGCATTTTTTCACGGAAGACAACTCCATAGGTAAACTTCAAACGGGAAAAGTTAACAAAGTACTAGTTTTCATCGAAATCGTTAGTGCCCTTTGCGAGATACAAATTTGTAAATTTATATATTCAAGAAATACTTATGTAAAGTAATAAGATATGCTGTTGATCAATGCAAGAAAAAATACAGTAAAATGTAACACTGTTACCGGAAAGTAAATACAAATTACGTTTACGTCCTTTTTAATTCGATGTAATACAGAAAATAGTTTTAGGATAAACTATTATTAAAATAAATAAAATTGTTAAAACCACCTGAAAAATAAATACATAAAGGAAATCGCGTCTTGCTCAAACATTATTATAATTATTCATTTTCGAAGTGAGCAATTAACATTATAATTTTATCTTTGCTTCACACGTTTGAAGTGTTAATACCTATTTAATGCGAGTGCGCGACACGAACATTCCTCACATGGTCAGGCTCTCTTAATATATTGCCTTATTCAAAAGAAAGTACCTAATAAATTAGGTATTATTTACGTACGATAATTTTTAAATAGTCGATAGAAACGTAGCCCTTCTTAAATTTTAAACATTATCAATGTAGGATGACGAACCGACGAAACGTTTGTACTTTGATTGATTTCATAGTATAGTGGCTTATGAAGCGTTATGATAAAGAAAATTGTACAGACAATAAAACAGTGTTAATATTGTATTATATATATAGGGCTATACGAGCCATACAAAACTTTAAAATTAAATCCAGAACTAGTTTATGAGATTGGTTTAAGACTTAATATTTTGACAATTACTTTTCAGTAGATTTATGAAAACATTAGATACCTACGGTTGTAAAAGTGTTATTGCTTTTCCAATATCTATTGTTACATTGCATATACTGAAAACAATTAAAAAATAGTTGCTCCAAGGTTTAGATTGTCGACGGTCTGTGCTTCTTTCATGGCGTAATTCTAAACATAGAGCGTAGGTAATAAACTGTTTACGCATAAGTACTTACATAACCGTTCAGTGCCTATTCGTAAACAAATTATCTTATTAATACAGTATAAGTACAGGTGACAGCACTTATAGCAGTTTGTTGCTGCTATAAATGCTGCTTTCATTCTTGTATTTCCCGGACGGTGCTGTGGTTGATATTTCAAAAAGCGTGTTTTTCTTACCTAATTTTGGTTTTGACATAATTTTTAAAAATATGTTTCGTTTTGGTATGTATAGATAGTGCAAATAAGGAAAGACACTGCATTTTCAATTAATACAATCCAAAACATATGAGTGTAAGACAAGCTTGTCGAAAAATTGGGTTTCTTGAAATTGTAGTGTGTACGTTTTTTTTTCTTCCTAAAAAGAAGAAAAACATGTGATTAGACATTGTAACATTTGCCCTTTATTTTTTTTTAATTTAGTTTATTTAACAAGAATAATAAAAACTAATACAAATGAAAGTTAAAAAAAAATAAAAAAAGGAAAAATTCATTAAGCAGAACCGAAATCAAAACTTGTTAGCGGATGTTGGGATGGAATGTAAGCGCGGGTAAAAACTCAAGCCATTATGGTTATCTTATTGCTTCGTTTATGGTAAAATCGATATGTAAATGGTTCACAAGTAATATTAATTAACATTTTTTGGATATAATTTTCTGGATTCAGTTCGGAGAGTCAGAACGACGGTATTTATTGTTTATTTACATTAAATTTATTTAAATTAATTGATTTTAATAGCGTTATATATTTCAAATAAACGACAATGTCGGAATAACTTATTTTTGTCTTGTCGGAGAAAAAACATCTCGTTTACCTGCCTCAATTTTTTTCAATGATATTTTCAATCCTACACCTCTACGAAATAGCGTCTAATATACTTATTCTAATACTGACTATATATGGACTTTCACTATACGTATTATAAATGTTCTTTGATTGCTGATCATATGACACAATCAGTCTACCTTTGAGGAATTATAAGCGTTTGATGATTTATTTCAATCTCTTTTTTCCTAAACGGAATGTCACGTGGCCTGTATGAAACCTTGGGGTTGATGTCTTTGTGTAGCAGGCCCAGTCTCCTCAGGGATGTCTCCAATGACCAGTGGAAAGTATTAAACGCCGCTTCGGGACTCTTAAATCATATTATACCTCTAAGTTTATCTTTGATACTCGGACATTAAAGAAAAATCACAGGGTTCAATGACCGGCCTGTATGGAGGATGCGCCATTAATTCTACATTTGGGCCTTCAAACACTCATTAGTTATGTCAGCGGAATGTGGGGACGCGTTGTCGTGTCGAAGGACGACCGGCGAGGACATTTTTCTCTAATTATTTCAAATACTATGGGCAAGCACATCCTCAGGCACCATTTTGCAGTGACTGTCCTTTGGTTTTCAAGCGATACTGTAGTGTTATATTCTGCTTTACCGAAAAGGGAAGCGACCACTTTATTAGAATTTTTTAACTTTCGCCGCTAAATCTTAATAGGGTAAGACCCGTTTTGCCATTTGGCTTTTCCTTTTAGATCTAAAGCGGTTCACCCAGCTCTCGTCCCTCGCAACTATGTTATATACAGCCAATGAATGTCTTCCGTTATATTTTTTCATCATTTTAGACACGCAGTCGTTTCTGGTCATCTCTTAACGTGCGGTATTCACTGCAAAGCTTTCGAATCTTTGCACTCAGTTCTTTCTTGCACCTGGCTCATATTAACACCCAATAGAGTACGAATTTCATCACAAATTATTTCTTATCAGTTTCGATCAGTCGCTGCACTATCAATATTTGTTTCGGTAACTGCAGTTGCCGTCCGACCTTCACGTAAATCGTCAAGGAGGTGATCGGGTCTACCTCTGAATCCACCGACCTACAAATACACAGCAACGGGATGGAGCTTCATCACCGAATGCCATTCGAATGTTCTCTCGGCTTAAATTCATTCTAATGTCGACACATTATTTTCCAAATGTTGCTACAATGAAAAAAAAAACAAATGGCAATCCACACAGCTTAAACGTAACCTATACTCCTAAAGAGTTCCATTTTCGATACTGTAATGGTTTTTTTTTTATATATTTCTATTACAAATGGCCAGTTTCAGATGTTTTCAGTATGACTTATGTAGTATGAAACTGCAGTACATACTAGTAGTACGTATTTCGGGGCATTCTCGCAGCAGGTCGGCGTCGAAAACTTTATTATGATCAAGGCAAACTAATCATAAAACGAGTACTCGTATATATAGGCAGTCTTTAGAGTTTTAGAAGTTCCTGTAAGACACGTTTTCCACATAAAATTATTAGTTACGAAACATATGTTTATGCCTTACATTAACAAATGTTTAGGTATAATAATGGAAAACGAAGAACACACCGTGTTTCATACGTTCGTAAAGACGACTACCCCATACTTATACAAACGGTTTGCTGTTGAATTTAATAGCTCTGCCGTAAATTGTTACCGATTTGACGCAACTGAATCTAATGAGCTAGCGTCGCCAACTTATTTATTATTGATAAACTAGCGCCGGCGACTGACGCTAGCCGGTCGACTTTGTAGTGCAGGCGCGACCAGAACGCGGTCGTTTAAAGGATGGTAGATAATTATAGCCGCGACACCGGCCCTCGATCAGCCGCTCGCGTCGTTGCAATTTTAAAACTCACTCACGGACCCGCTCGAATAGACTTAGTAGTCTTTGCAATTAGACGGAGCGTCCGCTTTGTATTATTGTTTATGCATCGATTTTGTTGGGCGAGATAACTTAACGTAAGTGCATGGTTCGTTCAGTTGAGTATCTGGATTGAGTGATTGTGTATAGTTAAAATTGCATGTGCGAAGTTAATATTTCACGCCACCACGCGGTTGTACGTTACAGTCGATCAACAGAAAACAAGAAGCCTGTTTAACTTTAATCATTGTCGCTAGTAGTTTAATGTACCTCTTTGGTGTAAAAGGTACACTATTATAAAGAGGAATCTTTATTCTTCACGCTTTATATCATTTCAAGTCCCCCACAAGGTATAACTATATCAACAAATCTCATTGTAAAAATATTGCTTGGGCCGACAGTCGGTCCGCAGTTGGTCCGTGAGACATGACCACGATTTAGCTCGATGGGCTTTATTAATCCACTTGATTCATTTGTTTAGATAATCGGATTCATGAGGAATAAAAGCGTATTGAATATGAACTCTATCACGTTTGTCATTTTTTTTATAACAAATTTAAAATGAAAAGATGTAACTTATCGAGAGAAACGAAAAGATTTGGAAATGAGTGTCTGAGTGTCCTTAACCGTATGAGTAAACTGAGGCTAGTATTTAAGATTATACTGATTTTCTTAAAATATCTCAGGTACGCTGCAAATGAATTGAGCGGTAATTTTGAATTGTCAATTTTCTATTTTAATTTTTCAATTATTTTCATTCTCATTTAACAATATATTACTATACTAATAATTTGTGCGTTTTATTAATTTAAAAATTTTAGCGGCGTGTACTTTTGGGCTTTCGAATTTTTATTAGAGTGCAAATCATTAAAAAAATATTTATGCCTTTATTACGTTAATTAGTTTACTTTAATGAACAATGTACTTAGTCGAATTTTATAATTAAGCCAGTTATACACGAATTTTTACTAAGTTTATTTTCGGAGTATCAGATTTCTATTACCCCACTGCACTGTATTTTAAAGCCATCAAATAAATTTCTAAGGACCTCTTCCAACACTTCCTTTTAAAATGATTTTAATAATTACTTTAAAAATAAAATTTGCGTTTCATGTCTTCCTTTTAGTCCTAATGTGCAATAAATAAAATGAAAAAAAACTTTTAAATAAAAAATCCGTTTCGACTGGTGTGAAACATTTAAATGAACTGGTGTCCTTTTTTTTTGTTTTAACTTTTATAATAGTGACAATACTTTTTATTATACTCAGATTTTGCAATAAGCAATTTTGGAAAAAGGAAACGTAGAAGTTTATTACAGCACTCGATTAATTTATCAGAATTTTTTAAAAACGCTAAAAGGAAAATCAATGACAAAAAACATTTAATGCTATGGCAGATGAATTGACGGGCTATCACCATTAATGTTAATTAATAACAATATACAATAATAAACAGCGCGAGGAAGTTTATAGCATTTTGTTTTAAAAACTATTTTATAAAATTTCTGAAGATCATCATCGATACATTTTAGTTTTCTAAACGTCATGGTAATTTAATTTTCATATTAGGTAAGCACTGACAAGTTTATTGAAATACAAAAAAATTGGTCAAGTTTCCTTGAAAAATCCTATATCCTAGATCTACGATGCATTATCCTGTATTTTGCAATATATGCAAAATATATTTTTATATAGATAAAGACAAACATTTATAGTTATACATATGGTTATACATAAAAGTTTTGATATCATATAGAAGTTTTGATACGATATCATATTTTTGTTATAGTTATACATAAAAGTTTTGATATCAGTAATGAATTTAGATTTTACTAACACTTTAACGGTATTTATAAAAATACGTTCACTATTTTATATGTTATGTTATGCCTAAAACTATTGAAATATTGTATTATTGCTATACTGTGTAATATTTGAATCAGATGATATACCTTTATAATGCTGCACTACCGTCAAGTGAGTTCACTGATTAAAATGATACTGGCCCCATAGCCGTCTGCATTGTGAATGAGAACATGAACTGTGGGTATGACAGTTAAGCAGAGCGATAAGCGACTAGTAAGCGCGATTACTGAGGCCGTCCAAGTCATAATAATTTTTTTATATCATATTTTTTTTAGAAATTGATTCCATAACTCGCAATTTAAAAATGTATATTATTTCATTTATAATACGATATTATTCGAATTATATTATAATATCATTAAAAAAATATATATTATTTTTTATATTCATTAACCTATTTGTTGGAATGCACTTATTCAATTTCATAAATATAATACGTTACCTCTTCCTGTTTATAAAAATTAAACTTTATTATTTAAATCAATAGAAAACTGACAATAATTTCTTATATACCATAAATAACTGTGAATTTATTTAAATCTCAGAATCTTTATTTACTTAAAAAAAAGTCGTAAACAGTTATGACACAAATTGAAAATCGTTTATCAGCGTTTCGCTACATTCGTTTCTTAAAAATACATTCCATAAACTTTTCTCTAGTTTGAGGCATTATTGAGCCAAAAATAGACATATGAATACACTTTCGGATTTCCAGGTAATGCTGGAAATACAACATCACGTTTGCGATGCACATAGCAATAGTAAATGAGCTATTACGCGTATTCAATTATTTGCTATTAAAAACTAATGAGTTATTTAAACTTGTACAACTAATACATACAATGTTGATTACTGTTGTACATAGTGTTGGCTTTTATATCAAGTGTGACATATCTATATCGCTCCGCCACACGCACTGCTCAACCAGCGTGATCCACAACCTCAAGTATTTCACAATAAGGCATTTTTCTTCGCTCGAGCGCGGGCCAACCCTTCCGCTGGGTGCGATACCCGCTCTCGCGCACGTCAATATGTCGGCAGTTCGATGGGTTATGTCACAACGCATAAGTTACTGCAATGAATCTGGATGATGGACTTATGTAAGTCCAGATTGGTCGATCTGATGCTCTAGAGTCGATTTCGTCACGCTCTGTCAATATGCCGTCTGTTTACGTTAGTAACCGGTGAATTTACGATCGATCAATACGTACTTGATTGATCGGTCACCGAATCATTGAATTTAACCGTGCATGATGGACTCAGTATTTTTTTTTGATAATTAAATTTTACCTGTTCAATCGTTTGATAATTTACAATTTTATCTTACATCAAATACAATTTCCTCGAACCATTATGTTTTATTGAATTAACCAAAAAAAGAATTTAGTCGTATGAGTAAATTATTTGCGAAGCAAATTCAATAGGCCTTATAAATTTCTATAAAATACTTTAATAATTGATAATAGAGAGTGCACTCAACGTGAAAGAATAAACATTTCAGTTACATATTTATTTAGGTCGCATATCAAGTCAAGGACATCGTTCAAATTAAAAAACAGAAGTATGATTAAAAAATAAAAATTTAACTTCCGTATATTGCAAAATGGATAAGATTGTACCGCACACATTAAAATTGTAAGTGAGTAAATTTATTCATTATCTTACTAATTGAAAGTAAAAATGTAAATCAATTATTAACATCAACATTTAAAGGTTGCTCGAAAACATCAAAACCAATGCATTTGACAATTGAAAAGGAAAAATGAGCAATACCTAAGTTTCTGGTGTACAAAATTTTGCCGCAACGAGTAAAAAACAAAAATTTATTATTCTTCGGCTAATTTTCAGGGATTTTAAAACATGATAAATTAATAAATATCCATAAAAGATTCTAAAAAGCTTTTCGATTTCTTTGCGTCACCCTATTAAATATATATCACAAAATATAATATGTTCGTTTCTGTCTCTGTATGTCTATCACCACGCTTATAACTTGACAACCATTTTGCGACTTACGTGATTCTTTTTTGGCACGGAAGTATCAAGGGGGCAATTCTCGAGCCATGAGCAAATTGTCTCATGAAACAATTTTTAAAGAGATTTATAATAGAATATAAATATAATAGAACAAACTTTATAATTAACAATGAATTAGCGTTGTCATTTGACATTTTTTATTTAATACAAAATGATAAAAGTTAAACGAAATCACTAATTCAGTATTCTCAATTTCCAAGCTGTGGCAATTGTCAAACGGCTTTCATATGACATGCAATAGGTATTCTCTAGCACACGACACTAATTGCCACATGTAAGTTTAGAGGATCAATATGAAAAGGAAATATATTTTAATGTAATTATGTCTAACAGTCGCCTACTCTCATCCAATGGTCCTTTTATTTCAGATTGAAAGGCTTTAAAGCTCCACGTTTTCCGTACTTAATATTATAAGTATATTTTCATATCTATTAAAAATTCCCAATATATAAATAGAAACTATTTTAAATTTGCATAGTTGAGTGATAATACATATTCTATCTATTACTTCACATGTTTCGTCATTTTGTATACGGAACATTACGGAAATTTCACATTTAAAAATTGTCTCATGTGACAATTTCCACATGGCCTGAGAATAGCTTCCCTGTGCGTTGTCTGGACAAATGGTATGTATAATGGCTTTTGCTTGCTGCTTCATTCGTATGAACATGGAATAGATTGATTATTTTTTTATACAAACTATTATTGTCACCAGGATTGTTCAAAGGAAAATCGAGGTGGGCGAGACCGGGACGGGGACCGGAGCGGTATCAAGATCGATTCATAATAAAATAATGTGGAGGCGCTCCGCGGGTGTTCGACGCAAGAGCACACGCACCTCTGGGACGGTATAATCGGGATCGGTATTTATATCGAGACCGGGATCGTAATCGAGGGAGGGACCCGAATTAGAATAGTGGTTGCCAGTTACTTAAAACGTTGCAACTTCTTAAATTATTTTTTCAAAGCTGTAAATGTCTGAAACATCGTTCTATTTTTCCATAATACATATGATCATTTTCTATGATCACGAATCATTTTAGTTGGTTTGAATACAAACTTAGGAAGTGTTGGATGGTGTTATTTTTTACACATTTTGTGGTTTCAAATTAAAAACTAATGCGGTTAAAAAATTAAAAAGATGGGTACATTTTATATTTTTCAAGCACACCTTTTCAACTGAAATTAAAACTGAAAAGAAGGTGCGTTATTTGAATGTTGATCAAGTATATCTCAATTTATAGCATCGAAGCTAGGTGTCGGTAGCTTAGTGCAGTGTGGCTGAATACTTTACCGCAATGTTGACAACGATTATCAATTACTCCAAACTTGGATTAGGCCAGCCTTTTGGGTTTCAGCTTCGACACATGAAATGATTTTGAGATTGCTTTGTATCATTAGACACGGAACCCTAAAAGATGTTCTCTGTACATCTTCTCTTATCTTTTAACGTCTACTGTTCAATCGTGTCTGGTTAGAAAATAATAAATTCTATCACTTCGGCGTATCGCATCGCATTATGGCGCTGTTAAACGCCATTTTCTCGTACAGGCTCGTCTCGCAACATATTTATTCCTAATTGGCAATCAGCACCTAGCTTTGCTAACACTATTTCTACCTATTTAAGTGCAGTGCTCGGAGTTACAAGTGGGCTTCATTAAAATTCTGTGTGCGGAATGTGGAAAACGCAAAGAACCGCCGTCAACAATCTCGCGGATGAGCAAAAAGGCATGCGCTTGATTTCGCACGAAGACAGTCTACATAAGCGGCGTGGTGGTGTGGGATGGTTGGAAATTGTTTTTTTTAATAATTCCCTAGCTATTGAACTGATCGGTTCTAAAATATAATTAGCTTTATCCTGTTAAAACTTTGTCGAATGGTGTAAACTCAGTTAAAGTCTGTTAATTTATTTTTTCGAAAGATATCGTGAACGGACAGTTTTCAAAAAGCTTTTTATATTGATTTTTTGGCTGATCGTTCCTTGAAATAGTTTGAATACCGAAAGTCGTAATCAAATTGATCGATTCTTTAAAATGTGTTTCTGACAACATACTTGCAAAACAATATTTTCTTAATGTTTTATGTTTAATGTTGTATTATGTTGTTTAATGTTGAAAGTGTTAAGAGCATTTTAAAAATTTATTAAGAACATTTAAGAACATTCTAAGACGGAAAATCTTAAAAATGTCCAAATAATTTTCATGTACTCGAATACCTCGAAAACGTACGCGTCAGGGTTATCTCTTATCACGATTATGAAATCATAATAATACATAATATAATATATAACAATAATGTAAATAACATAAACATTATAAACGCACGCCTATATCCCAGAAGGGTAGGCAGAACCTATAAATTTCCACATGGTATATTTCCTTTCCTTTTCTTTCTTTCCATATCTCTCTTGCTTCACTGATATCCTTCAATAATTTCGTGCAACTTCGTCTGTTTCGGGTACTTAAAATTTGGCCCTTTTTTAATATTGCACCAATTTGGTTCGCATATAGTTTTATAGGGCGTCCTTTGCTGAATTTTTCACCGCACACATTCGCTCTATAAATTCGATTTGTCAGTCGCCCAACCACCGCAACATACCTTTTTCCACTCTAGTCTACAACTGCTTTTAAACCACAACTCTCTTTGACATCACTGTTTCTGCATCTGGAACATTTCAATGACATTCCACACTCTTCTTCTGAGTTATCCATCGCCATTAGGGCAGTGAAGAATCCGAAAGCGAATCCATGGCCTGGGTACATCGAGAGGAACACTGTGCTAGTTTTTGGTGGATAAAAGTCTAAAATGACCCGGTTAGGGGTCCCCTTGTGCCGGGTGTTTTATGAGTGGTTTCGTAGTCTAAAAATCGGGTGAATTTTAATAAATTAAAGCAGAACAGATACCGGAATAGTTATATATATGCGTTGGTGAATTTTCCGCAGCAAAACTCATGCAATTAAATTAAGTTACAAGGTATTTATGGTAATTGAATAGTTACATCGCTATTGAGTAATAAACGGTCTGTGAAGTGGCATTTCAAAGTCATTTTGACGGGCGACGGTAAACTTTTTCAATTTCTCGACTTAATTAATTTCATGGTATATTGCATTTTAGTTTCTAAATAAATGGTAAGAAGTAAATAACAAGTTTGGTATTTTAATACTGAGTCTATCTGGATATAATATGATTGAGTTTTTAAATATTATACCATTATACCTAAATGTTATAAATTTTAATACAGAATTGCTGAAGATTGCTCAAGAACAAGGCTTCGTAAATCTCTACTCTGTGGCAGACCGATACCCAATGAGACGTGTGTTATTTTATGACCGAATACGTAAAACTTTGAACATAATCGGTTCTACGACAGTTAAATTATAGTTGTCAGTTCGCGAAATAGTATACATGAATACGAATTAATAGGCTTTTTTATTAAAGAAAAACTCCGGTTAATGTATTATCTAAATTTGACGTTTGATTAGGAATTAGCCGAATAGATGTCGCATACCCGTTAAATATCACTAATCAATACGAGTATCCCCACAAACACAATCGGTTTGCTCTGAGGTAAGAAGTGGGAGTTAACAATGTCTCGCAAGCCGTTAGGTTTTTATCCGGTGGGCCGAGCGCGCCGGCGGTCGGCCGCGGACGTGTCTCGCCATAAATAACAGCACATCAATATACCGCCGCCATTTTGATTTATTGCCCGGCCGCGCGCCCGCATCGCCGGCTGTCAGCGTCGCGCAATAAATACCCTCACGAAATTCCTTTCTAGGAATTGGCGAAGACGATTTTATTGCTTAAATTGATGAACCGCATCGATCTTCATACCGGCGTGACCGATATCATAATCAAACTTTCATCAAAACGTATTAATATCCGTTTTTATGAAAGTTTGAAGAGAGTTCGTAGACGATAAACTTTGAAATGTACATTTTCTCTATTTAATGCATAACAAAAATAGAACATAAGTGTGTCTATACATTTTTTTTTCACTTTTTTACAGGATTCAATCTGCCTCATTCCATGTACACCTTATTACGATCCGAAATTAATTTTTAATTCTGTTTAAAGTGTAATTAAATCTAGCTTTTGAATAAATGTGAAATATATTTGAACGAGTAAATAATTTAAATAAATAAGTAATAAAATGAAATGCTTTTAAAGTTAGATAAAAAGTAAATGCACATGTTAAACTAATAGGTGAATATGGAAAGAGATATATCTGTCATTCTCTTTTCTCCGACTATGATATATGCTTGTACTTTTTGCGTTCTGTGTATCAGCATATACGCTATAGCGTATATGCTGATATATCAAATGTACATATATGTACATTTGAAGTTCCCGTTTATGACGCATGGGCGCGTGTTTGTGCGCACTCATGTTGTAGAGGTTCTCTATACATTTTCATGTTTTGACTAAAAGATTACCTTTACAGATATTCTCTACATATATCACGAGTCAGTTTTACTCCAACATTGGTAAACGAACGTGGCTTAGCCTAAATATCAACAGCGATTGTCCGCTGTCAATTTCATTTCACTGTACAATAAAATTATGTAAATGACCCCAAATCTGCTTTCGTTCCTTAAAACTTAATTGAAAAAAATTAGACCAAAATTACTAGTCGTTGGCATTATATAATAAGCGTGATTTATCTAATAATTTGTATTTAATACGAATTGTGGGATTACAATTACACAAGCTACACAATTTGTTTTCCAAATATACATTCTACAAAATCTCTTTTCAAGACCTACCTGGTGCTCGTCAATTTTTTACTTTATAACTGAGTAGCATAAAATTAAATATATTGATAAATGGTGTTGATTAACTTCGAGCATTTATTTAATATTAAGAGGTATAAGTATATAATCACATCCATTCTTACACGTCGCAGATAGATACACTTCTTGCATATAATACAAAAAAAGCAACCAAGAGCAAATCGGACCATACTCACTGCAGGGTTCCGAAGGCGTCACTACAAAGAAATGCACTAAAGAAGAAAAAACCACGTTGTTAAGTTTTTCCATGTTTCCTGCACAGAATAGCGCTTTAGTCGCTATAACTAGAGAAACAAGTAGGTGTGTCGATTATTACTTTGAAACTAGAGTAAATTAAAGTGCACCAGCAAAAGAGGGTATCTTCATGGCACTTATGTCCTATTGTTGATAAGCGTAGTTTTTCGGAAAAAACTCGAAAACGGAATATCCGATGATCTACAAAATAATTTTCATTTAAAGTATTTATTAAGCGTTATCTTTGTAATTTTTTTTCTATTTTTTGAACGTACAGTTTAAAAATAGAAGAGGGGACACAATTTGTACTACTTTTGGACCATTATTTCCGAAATTTTCCAATTAGTCGAAAAACTTCTTAAAAATCTTAGTGTTTTTAAAAGCGTTGTCGAAATATGTGCCGTAGATTGTTTTCGCTGAAAAAAAATTTTTCAGCTTCTAGTACATGTATAAAGTGCCCACCTAGAAATATTTATTGTTATTTTACCACTTAATTAAGGCTTACACAACATACCCATATTCCGAATTTAATTAATGTACCTCTTATAGTTTTTGAGTAACATACGGACGGACTGACATGACGAAATTATAAGGTTTCCGTTTAGCCATTTTTGAAGTTATACTTCTTTAGGCGCGTTATGAAAAAATGATGAGAGTTAAATTTTAAGATTGTGTAACCGAAAATTGTGTTACAGGGTGACACAAAATTAACACGTTGAAGCTGCCCGCTTTGAATTCGAAATTCGAATTCGACATTCGAATGAATGTAGAATTTTTGAAATTTAAATGTAATTTTGCATGCATGTATAAATGCATGATTGTTATGATATAGAGCTCTATATCATGTTATTATGATATAGAGCTGATGGAGCTGGAAGGTGGTCATAGGAACTCCGTAATTAAACGACGAAACCCCATCGAGTTTGGGCTCGTTTTTAATGATGCCAAAGAAGTATAACTTCTCACGCGCGTACATAAGTACACACACCCAATTTTTTTCATCAACAATTATATAATCAGTTGCAGGTACATTGTTATCTGCAACTGTATCCTCACACACACAAACAGTTTCGAAATTATTCATCCAGCGCTCGTTAGCAAGACTATCCTCATTCAGTAAACATCTGTGACCGTCTCTAATCACATTTATACACCATGTCTCGGAATCATTTCGGGCCTTTTTCACTATATTCCAGAAAAGTTTTTAGTTTGCCTGGAATTTACCCGAGAATCTCCTATCACAGAGTCCTTTTATTTTATTATTTTTTCTTTTTATGTGTCATTTAACTCTCATTTTTGCATATTTTTATGCACTTTCAACTCCTTTTGGCTTTTCTTTCTTACTGTCCTTTCTTTACATTCTTTACATTCTCACTGACTACTTTTCTCACTTCGAAATTCGACCATTCATTGTCTTTCTTACTAACATTTGTTCTCTTATTCACTCCACATACCTTTTTTGCTTCATCTACTAATACAGATTTCGTCACCTTCCATAATTCGTCAAGTTCTAAACATTCATACTGTTTGATTTCACTCAAACTATATTGCAATCTCTCTATATACTCATATATTACATTTTGATCCTGAAGCTTACCAATTTTTATTCGTTCTAGCTCCGTAGTGACCATTTTTGTATGGTGTTGCCAACGCTGGCATAAAACCTTAATTCGACTGACCACTGAGATGTAGTCTGTATTAAAGTTAACGCCACGGTACACTCTCGTATCCACAATTTTGCATCTTAACTAATCATTCACAATTATAAAGTCTATCATACTTTGGTTTTCTCCAGAACATGCGTGTGTCCTTCTGTGGTCAAATATAACGTTAGACACGCCAAGTTAAACTTTTAACGAGGTAGGAGAAGACAATCACCATTTTCATTCACTTTTTCATCTCCGAATTTACCTTAAGACTTTCTCATATCCATCCCGCTATACACCTCCCCCCAGCCATTAAAATCACCCAACGTCGCTATCCTTTCGTTTTGGCCACATTTCTCTCATATGTCTTTTTCATATATATAATCTTTTTGATAGGATGAAGCTAACACCCAGGTATCCTCGTTGGCTCTGGTCAACACCAGGCAAATAAGACTCCACTATTCCGTGTTTGATGGTCCCACCGCTATCTTTCCTTTTAGTCTCATTCACGCGTAAAATATCAATCACCGGTCTTTCATCTGCTCGCAGACATTATCAATTTTATCATCCGTACCTTCACATACATTTACAGTACCGAAACGGAATTCTTTAGTCCCCGTTTTTCCCCTCCAGGAACTAGGCGTGATGGGTAGCGAACCTCGCCGCCACAAACGAGCTCAGTGCTTGCATTTTCCAGGTACGGAAATTTGTTCCGACCAGATACGATAGGAGTGCTCAGGACAAGTCCGAGAAGGGATTCTAAAACTTCAATATAATAATTAAGGATCTTTAACCTATGAAATTTGTAAAATTAACTGACTTACAGCACTTAATATAGTTAGTATCAGCGCCGGCCCTAGCTCTGATCAGGGTGGAGCGAGATTGTTTTTCAGCGCCCTCGAGTGGCCGAATTCGGATTTCCAGAATTTATAATTCGGCTTCATGATAAGTAAATAATAATTGGTAATTTTTCAAAATAAGTTTTTATTGCAAACAGCAACACATAATGAGCTTAAATTAAATTAAGTAGCTTTAAGTATAGTAAGTAACACTGTTCTATGTCTTACCGAAAGCAACATCCAAATTTAATTTTTTGCTGAAAATTGTCTTTCGCATTTGGTTTTTTAGCGCCCCTATAATGGTGTTTAGAGCAACCGCTCTACCTGCCATACCCCTAACTCGGCGCTGTCTACTATACTACCTTTGTAGCATCTGTAGTAGAATGTTGAGATTTTCAAGCATCCTTATTGTCTGAAGAGGGGGATGGTCGAAATTCTTGTTCACCATAAACGCCATTATTCAATTAAATAGGTTATATTTTTCTCACAGTTTACTTTCGTTTTTATTCTCATCACAATTCAACAATATCCAATTTTCTTACTTATCAAATGTTTTTGTCGATAATAATATACACTAATAAAACTTAAAATCTTGTAAAAGTAATAATACTGTCGCAAATTTACATGTACGTTTTTAGCAAAACCAAAAAAAAAAAATACACAGGTGATATGACAGATAAGATGAAAACTAATAGTTCCGATAGTAAATATGGCGTTGCATTTTAATACAGTCTCCTCAGTATGTGAACCAATTAGTACACAAGATAAGTATTGTACTAACACTATATAGTCACACGATTGTAAATGCACCACGCTTTTCCCTTAATAAAATTGGAAAAAAAAATATAACAAGAAAATGACTCAAACGTCCACAACGGTAGTATAAATAATATAATTTATAGTAAAATCGCTTGTGTTGCGCCACGAAGACCTTTATTAGCCCTTACGCAGTACCATAACTCATACCTACCACCCTTCAAGCTCTATTGTACTATTATACAGCGATCGTACATAATATATTGTCATTAGAGTTGAGTTATCGTGGGTCGTTTTTTGAGTTGCAGCTGCTATACAGCTAGCCACAGCACTATTATATACAACCTTTATCAGTACAAGAATTAGTTAAACAGCATTTATAACGTTCATTAATGCCACTTAGGCTAGTAGTTGAAGCCTGTACGATTTCTAAACGATTTCACCAGGCATCTAACGTTCAAGAAAAAAACTATTTTTTTGGTAAATAATAGCAAAAAATACCATTTCAAATCATTAGGTCATCGAAGAGGGTTGTGCGGATGTAACATAAAATAATTATAGAAAGCAAATGATTATTTATAAACTAAAAACCGATTTATGTCAAAATTCCATTCGAACTTTCATACGAAATATTTTTAATATTTTATACTTATATAGGTCATATTTAAACGAAGTTACAATTGAAACTGTGAGTTAAAATGTGTTTATGAAACAGGTAAGTACGTCTAAAACAATTGCTCGTACAAACCACAAACATCGATAACTCTATCTGACAACAAAATGAACGTCCTTGTTTACAATTTTTTTTGTTCGCTCTGCTTATTTCCATATACACTGTATTGTTTATTGTTCACGATAGCAATGAAATCAACAGTATCACGAGCCAGCGCCGACGCAAGCGCATTCGGCCCGCATTGGGGATTACAGTTTATAGAATTATA
The DNA here is from genome assembly GCA_005406025.1 of Eumeta japonica. Taxonomy (NCBI): domain Eukaryota; kingdom Metazoa; phylum Arthropoda; class Insecta; order Lepidoptera; family Psychidae; genus Eumeta; species Eumeta japonica. The sequence continues at coordinate 553,856 of BGZK01000092.1, read as the reverse complement.
TTTATACTGTCTTGACGTCTTGGCCGCATTTACACTGGAACATGTCGAGAAATTGTCATTATAATACATAAAATGAAAAATAGATATTTTAACCATTTAATACACGACCCCTATTAATTCTTTATTTCCATTATGGGTATCTTTCATGTAGACGAGAAAAAAATATGTCCTTTCTTTAAAAAGCGCTTATCTGCTTGTTCTTATAGTCCTCGAGAAGGCGCGCGCTCTTATGGAAGTGCCATATTTGTCGGTAGGTATTACGGTACCAAATACAATCAATTTCAACCTTTATTTTTAAGGCTCTAGAAAAAGTGTCGCTTCGCAGATATTTCTTTGTTGCGTTCTACGGAAAATTTGCGTCCAAAGCATATGTGCGTGTTACAGAGGATTTTTATCACAAAAATCCATTTATTAGTTACAAAGTGAATCCAGGTATATTGTTTTATTTCTACTAGTTCTAGTTCTAAAATTTATCAGAAAAATGTGCAGTAATTTTAAATTATGGCAAAAGTTAGTTGGGAGGATAGTGATTGCGTTTGGGAATTTTTCAATGAAGAAGTTATAAAGTAGCAAAATAACAGAAAGTAATTTTGTTTACTTCTAAGTATAATAATGATATTAGTAATATAAATGCATATAAAATAATGGCGTGATTGTAAAAATTACGTAATTAGTGTAAATAAATTCCATGGAATTATGATATTGCAGGGCCGTATTTTGAGGGTGCGTTCGAGTGAGTTAGCAAAAAAAAAAAATATGACGTTGCCAAAATAAGTATTAGTTGTGACTAGTAATACATTTTTTTCCATTTATGTAACATTTGCTTATGTTATGATTCTAATAAATGTTATTTCTTACCAAAAATCAGGAATGAGATCCCATTCTTATTCCAATGGTCTAATAGGAATAGTTTCTAGAAATAATAATTTTCTTTCTTCACCAAGTACATACAAAATTTATACAGCTTACAAAAAAAGAAGTTTGTGTATAACCGTCGAAACAATAGCACACGATAAAAATGAATGATGTGTTCGAGGTAAAAGAAGGGCCGATATTTTAGTGGCTTCAGGGTCGGACTTGTCATAGAGTCGAGGTGGCGTTTGCCAGCCGGCTCTAGCCTGCGCGGCCCCGACCACACATACTCTCAGGTTTACGACCTATATATAAAATAGTTCATTCATACTTAGAGAGATCTGAAACAGATAAATTTGAAAAACGGTTGACTACAAAGCCTTCCCTGAAACTTCCCGCTATTTAACTATTAGATATGACTCTCTTGTACATTATTGAACTCGAAAATTGTGACGCACCTTTTTTTGTTATTGAATAACACTATTTACCAATTTTTTCAAAATTACTGTTATATCAACAAATTTGAAAGTAATTTTAAGAAAATGTGTTTTAATTTTTTTAGAAGCCTTTTAAGCGAAATAACTGATTTGGAGGTACATTTTTCGATGTATGAAATTATAGATATATTAAAAACAAAATGTCAAAAAGTTGAAAAGTTATTTTTAAGAAGCACTTTTTTTCAAATTTTTGGACAGCGACAACTTTTGAACGGATCAACCTACTTTGATCTGCTTTGTGACATTCGCGTATGTTTTTACCACTAAAATTTTATATCTCATTTACCCTTATCGAAGGGTAGATCGACAGAAAGACCAGCCCTGAGAATATTGACTAGGACTTACTTTACGTCTAGTACGGCGGCACTACCGGTCTTGGCCGGTGTGTTACCGGCAAACTACGAAGTGACTAGACGAAGTGGCGAAGCGGGTAGAGTAGACGCCGAACGTGAAAATCTCACTAGGACCGAGATTAGGGTGCTTAGGCGGTGTGTAAAGGATAAAACGGTCGAGCTAGGGCAGAAGGGATGGGACGAGGTGTTGCATGGAAGGGAGCTATATTGCTACTTTCCCGGATGTGTCGGTTCGACTCAGTTCTGACTGAGTCGAACCGGACTATGTAACTTCTCAGCTGCTTACGGCGCATGTGTGCATCAGAAGGCGAATGCATGGGATGTGTTTGAATAAGACCAGCATGTGTATGTGCGGACAGACAGATGAAATGCATCACGTTCTATGGGCATGCCCTCTGTATGACGACATTAGGGCCGAAATGATAGGCGGTTTGGAAGTGCTGCAAACAGGTTTGGTCTACTATGCGGATCTCGTCGATTCTCGAGTGAACTTTTGCAACTATAGAGAATTTGCGCGTGCCTGGTACAGATTGCGCGGTGGACTGTGAAGTGAAGTAAGAAAAAGGAAGAGAACTGCTAGGTGAAAAAGTTTGTTGCTGTGGTGTCAAGCCCTATTAAGGAGAGTTGTCAAAAGAGAAATGGTACAGAGATATATAACAACTTGTGAGAATCACGATGAGCTGCGGGATTAGATTTGTCGGTGTCTCGCGACGCTTCTGCGATTTGATCCATATGACAACATGTCAGAGGAGCCATGAAAGGTGGTAAGATTGTACCCTTATCGAAAGCTTCTGGGGGCCCTTAAATTCATAATACCACCCGGGCCCTTCAAGCCCAATCCGAACCTGAGTGAATTTCTTTACCAATTTATCCAACCAAAATTAGTCTATATAAAAGAATAAAGCTCTAAGCTGTCAATAATATAGAAAGTACAGGAATATAATAGTGTCCTCACAACTGTTTTGCAAAAAAAGATCTCGATAGCACATATATTTTTTATTCAATATTGTGACGAAATTTGTATCGGGGTTTGGGGATTGAGAAGGTATGACAAGCAAGCTTATAAAAAAGCGGAAGGGGTATATTCATCGACACTATCCAGTACAGAACCATTAAATGCTTTTGATTGTTTGCATTTGGATTGTGAATGCACTGATTGAAAAAAATAATGACAGCACTCGAGCTCAGATATATATATCGCTCGACTAACCGTCTCAAACCTTCTCTGAATTTTAATTTAAAAACTGGCCAAGAGCTTGTCGGTCCATGCTCATTATGGGGTACCGAAGACATTATTACAAAGAAATTAAATACAGATGAAAAAATACATTGTTACACTGTTTCCATGTTTCCCGCATAGAATAGTTATAAGCATTTTAGTCGCCTATAACTAGAAAATCAAGTAGGTGTGTCGAAACCAGTGTATACTAATGGACAACAGCAAAAGAGCGTATCTTCATGGCACTTACGTCCTTTTGTTGAGAAGCGCAGTTTTTCGGCAATAACCAAAAAATAGTATATCTGACCATGTTCAATAATTTTTATTGAAAACATTTATTAATCTTCGCTACTTTTTTCATATTTTTAGGACGTACTGTTAATAAAATAGAGGGGAGGTGGGACATAATTTCTGCAATTTTCAGAGTGATATGCAAATATCGTGTTATGTGGAAATTTATAGTTCCTGTCTACTTTTCTGGAAAATGGGCGTGAGTTTATATTATTATCAAGTGATAATGGTGACATTCGGTTCTTGAACTAAATCAGCCAGACCAGTCAACTAGAAGGGATTGTAAAAGTAATCCTTGCGGTAAGGTATTTTGATTTTACATTTACTTGCTTCGTAGATTTCAATTATTGTTTTAAATAAATTTAATAAAACAAAATAGATCTACCTATAAAGCCATGCAAGGCTGTCCTGTCTCACGGCTTTTCCTACGCGCCCCGGCCGTCCTCGGGGTCCCGGGGTCGTCCGACGACTTCGAAATCGCTCTAAGTCTATACTTAAGCCATGATTTATGCGGCCGCGGCGCGCGGCGGGGCGACGGCGGCTCGCCGGGCCGCAGCCTCCAATACGTGGACTTAGAAAAGTAGAAGATGAACTCGGCTTACGTTGATATTATTTTAGTCGTTTCGTGTGTTGAATGCTCTTGAGACCAGTTACGGACGGTGTAGTGAAGTTTATGTAACGGATTTTTTAAGCCTTCGTCGTAAAATCGTTAATTAGTCAGAATCTATATTATATAAATGTTGATGTCGCTTTTCCAAAAAATGTGTATACTACTGGTTTGATTGTTTACATGTTTACATATAGTTGCGATTTAACGTTTTGTTTTTTGTGGGAAGAAGCTAATATAATATACGAAGATTAAACAACATTTACATGAAAAGAAAATTTGAACGTATTTTAAAATATTTTATATTGTAATTTTAAAATGAACGTTACTTTTTACATTGAAAATGTAAAAAACTAGAAATGTGTTAATGTATTAATTTCATGAAATTTAATGTAATGCGAAAAAGTTTATACTTTTAAGTTGAAAAGAAAAAAAGTTTAATTATTCATTAATTTTTTCCATTAAAATATAGTAAGTTATTTCAAGTTTAGCTTAATATCATTGAATACTTTTATCACATTTTCAACGACATATTACGAAATTGTGTGCTAATATTTTTATAACTATCCTACGAAATCGAGGGAAAAGTTAAAGTTGAGTTAAATATATCTGAACTAATTCGGTTGTAGTTTTCCAATTTATTTTTGCGGATAGATAAAAGCTCTCGACTGAACCGAGCGAAGGTGCAGCGGACACAGCTGGTGTACGAAGAACAACTCGGAAACGAAACAATCTCGCCACTCTCTCTATCAAAGAAAGCTGGCTCATAAAAACTGCGCCGGCGCACGCGGCGCGGGCCGGCGATATCGTGCCAGATAAATTCGTACTGGAGGGCGATTACAATCGACACGCGGTCGGCGGAGACGGCGGGCGCGCCGGCCGCCGACGGCACGATTGAAATATCAACGATGACTTGCGATTATAATTCATAAAATTTTACAATTATAAAAACGGAAAAACAAAATTATAACGCTGTCACAAATTTAAAAATCAGATCTCATTCAAATTTAATAAAAAATATGAAAAGACAAAAAAAAACAAAGAAAGTTTGTATCACCAGAACAAAATGATATTTAAACTGAAAAATTAAATTTTGTTAAAGTTTTCATTTTTTGTACATTTTTATCTAAGTAGGATATAAAATATTTATTCATTTCCTATATGGGAAAAAGTAAAGAAGAATTTAACACTTGCAAGCCTGTTTACATAAAATTTTAACGTCCTTTGTAGCGTATGATGTCATCATTTTATGTATACGTTGCTATAGTCACACATCCTAATACGAAATTTGCTGTTAATACAGCTGCCTAGGGGGCTCGCGTCGCGACACGTTTTCTTTACTGTCATGATGCCCTAGAATTGTTACCCCTTGTTTAACATTGTAAATAAATGTAGGTTAAGATCTGGTCGGGTACGGTGCTTCTATAATAAAAAACGGATCACATAAATCGAACCAATATCTTTTGGAACTATAAGGAGACAAACGGCCGCATTCATAGGCACAGACAGATAGACAGACGGACAAAGGGATGTAATATTCATAATATGTATGGACTAGCTGTGTCTCCGACTTCGTATGTACGTTTGTGATTTCAGATTTTCTTCTCATCGTCCGGTTTCGATGAAATAGACTCTAAACATTGTTTCAAGCTCAACAATATTTTTCTATATAAATTCTATAAAAATTCATTTACTAGTTTTCGAAACTAGTGTCTTCAAATGAAGAATAGACAGACGAACATTTTGAAAATACTCATTGTTTTCCTGCACCGCCCCCGATCAGGTTTTGGTAGCTACATTCAATTGTAAGACAAGCTGGTTCTACAGTTTTATTTTGTATATAGCTGTAGTTTTTTTTCTTTTAGTTTAATACAGATTATAAATGTGCACGCAGTGCGTGACATTTTCTTTAATTAATGGTTTTCAATAATATCGACATTAAAATTAAGCGATTCTCATCATTTATTTGTACATAACATGGATTTAAAATGATAGTCGTTTTTCCTTTATAATGTTCACCTTCATCCTATAATGTTGTTTATCGGCTGGTCTTTCGTTGTATGAATTCAATTATCATTTGAATTTCTACCAACAAAAATTTATTGTCCGAGAAGTGACAAACTACACCGAAGTACCGTTGACAGAAAAAACTTTTATATTTGTGTATAATACTTGTTATAATTCACAAAAATAAAAGTTGAAAGTGCATTATCCATTCCTGCTCAATAAGAATCACAATCGGGAAAATTGACTGTCAAATAGATATTTTAGATCAGAAGTAGCGAATCGTGATTTAGAATGTACCATGTCAATATGAACGAGTTTTCGTACGCGATTCGGTCCGCATGGATATAGAATGAATCCTTTTACCTTTTGTGGCAAATAATGCCTTTTTCTAGTTGTTCTACTGTGTGCTACGATCCTGGTACCGGTCCCAATTTCAATTGCAGTCTTGATTTCGGTTTCGACCCCGATTTCTGATTTCTATCCCGCGCTGGATTTAGTTCCGATTCTGCTATCAATGGCGATCATTAACCATATCGATCGTGCACCCAGCTCGAGTAGAATACTATTGAAATCGGGCTAAGTTTGAATTCCAATAGAACTATGTATTTTGACAAAACAAAAAGCATTGACAAAATCATAGACAAATATGGTCAACCGGTGTCAAAGGACATTCCGATTGCAGAGCTACATACAATTACTCTTCCACGGAGGCCATGCATGATTTCTTGGAGAAAAGACGGCTTATGTCATCCCGTAGATAGTAAAATATCGCTCTGCTAAAACTACATGGATTCGTTGCTCTGTTACTGCGTCAAAGAAGAACAAACTAACAAACACACTTTCGTATTAATAGCGTCCTCCGTTCACTCGCAGGCACTCGGCCCGCGTCATATAATGCTCGAGCTGTTGCCGAGCAATACTCTCTATAGTTATTTTCAAGTCCATAGCCATAATATTGGAATTATGACCCAATTTACATTAATTAGGTGGTAGATATCAAGGCACTTTGTAAGATGATTGTTTTAATAATTAATTTCATATGGTAATGCAATAATAAAGAAATCACAGATTATCATTGAATTTGACTTCTACTGAATTACCCCCCTTTAATAAAACATATTTGCTTTAGGCAACCATGTAGGCTCTAATTAGCTAAATCTTATAGTAACCATGCACTAACATTTTGTATTTCTTCTGAGAAACATTATCGATTATTTTACAGCTTTCGAAACAGCTGACCTAATTTCTCGCAGTAAGTTATTTTTTTTAATACTGCCATAAACGACCTTAAACCTTAATATCGGAGGCGTGCGCTCGCGCCGCATTCACGACGCTTTGAACGATTCTGTATGGTCGGCCCGTGACCATAGACACCTAATAAAATTTCACCGCATACATCGCGTTTTATGTTTTAAGTTATGTTTATAAACGATCTTAGTTTTTAAAAAATTAACAAAACATATTATTTAAAACAATTGAACACTGAAATAATATGTCAAGTATGCTTATATTCTTAACACTAAAGTATTCGGTGATTGCTTGTTAGGCAATTGTGTAATTCAAAATCCGTTGTGAATATCGTGCGTTTGCATAAGCAATCATACTATTTTTGTAATATCGGGAAACTCTTCTTGTCTGCCTTCTTTCTAATTGCACCACGTTTAAGACTCGTTGCTAACTTCAATCGGTGGTCTCAACTTTTGGGGCTTTTAAAAAGAGTCGCCGATTAGAACATTGTTCTCACAATGGATTCGCACATGTTAGGAACTTCACACGTCTTTGAAGGTTTCAACGTTTTGATATTCTCGAGTTGTTCTCACAATGAGTATGTGAGCATGCAGAGATGCTAACTTTTAAGCTTCTTCTCCTACTGCACAGTTTTTATTTTTTTAATTGAGCTTTCGAACAAAGATAACTTTTATTTAAGTGTTAAACTATAGTATGTTCGTGTCTTCTAATATTTTTTTTGAAACAAAATCCACAAAGACATTTTGCCATTGCAAAATTTGATAACGAAGAACATCGTAAACGGAAGTATTCTACGAAACGTGTTAACGTGTTGAAGTTTAATCTTCTTCGAGAAGTTCATAGACCTAAATTTCCTGTCTTCCTAAGACTTGACTTTCTCCTAGATGCCAATGCCTATAGATTACATTGATGCGCGTCCGCCGGCCGCGAGATCGCAATCGGCTGGCATCGTCCGCTCTGCGCTTGCGCCGCGACCATCGATCGGTCGATTATACACGTCCTGTGTTCACTTTTAGACGTGCTCCAGTAGGTATTTATAACAAATGTTATAGGTTTTGTTTTCGGCGAACGGTGAATGTGGTGGTATAGTGATTTGGGCAATATCAATTGTTAATAAAAATAATGACGTCACATCCTCATTTCTTATTATCTTACTAGCTCTAGCACACACAAATACGAGTATGTATATATATATATATATATATATATATATATATATATATATATATATATATATATAATGATATATACATATAAATATAACATGTACATATAATTATTTCATCTGATTGCTATGAAACTTGGGTGACATATGGCGTGCGCACCCTAATAAAAAAAATACTAGTATATGTTCCCGATTTCGTTCGTGTATTTATACTACTGAACAAAATTACTAACTGAATCTTAAAACTTTTTCATTAATAACAAATTATATTATTTGTAAATAAAATAGACTATTATGAGCTGTCCTCGGGTTCAAGCACATAAAATGATTCTAAAAATTCTTTCACTTCGTGAAACTTACACTATCCGTGACTAATAGAGTCTACATATAATTTTAGTTCTTGTATTTTCCCTCCGATTCATTGAAATCAAATTGAGACTCTAGCGGAATCAGAATCGAAAACGGTAAAAAGGAAGCACAATTTTTGGTCAAAGCGCAAGACAAAAATCAGAATCGAGATTGAGACTGAGACTATAGTTAAGAATGGGTCTAGGATGGGAGTTGAGTGTGGGGTCGAGGTGAAAACCAAACACATGAGCGGGATCGGAACCAGGAGCAGTACGAGGATCGGAATCAGAATTACTGGAAATTGGAGAAATCGAAGAGCGATAGGGATGGACAGCGGGACCGATTGATATAAAAGACGGAGAAGTTCATTTTATGTACCCGCGGGCTTGGCAGTTTGTATGCACGTGTGAATTAATATGGACACATCCTTAATTCTACAAATAGCGGATGAAAATTTTATTCAATTGTATCTTTATGCCGAGATTCATACGCTTACATCATACAAACGGTATGAAATCCCTCACTATATCTTATTATTTTTTTAAAATATATTGCGTACTTTAAGCGCCAGCGTAGACATGCTTCTACTGTCGCCTGAAAATCTCGTGTAATCATGATAACTAAAAAACTATTTAACTTTTAAACTTAATTTCTTTTTCAATCTCATCACTAAACGATTGGGAATAACTGTATTGAAAATCATAGCTTAGCATAGCATAGCGTAGTACCGATTAGCTGTAATTTAATTTTTTAACTCGCAGTTATTCATGTTTTGAACTGTCATTTCGCTTAAATATCTGAAATGGAGATTGAAATGAATGTTTTATGTTTTTGTAATTGCTAACAGATGACGGTAGTAACATCAAAAATAAAACAACTATTTTCGCCCGAGGATCAGCTGTACGATTTAGTTCAACTGTTTAGCTTTAAGACGCGCGCGCAGGATACCCTGGTTCAAATCTGTCCTAGAATTTGTTTTTTTTTTTAATTAATTTCAAACGTTTTCATTAATTCTAAAGTTATTTTTAATGGAATTAGTAATCATTTTATATTCACAAATATTATTGTATAATAATTTTAATTAGTTACTTCGGGAAAGTTTTGAAGAACTTCAAAAAAGGATTTTTGGTGAAAAGCACATATATTATCATTAGCCTCTAATTTAAATAACATACGTATGTCACGAGCGCTTAAGCCATGCACATTTGGTTTTATCATTTGTTTATCTTTTACAAAATTTCAGGTGAACGTGAAATAAAGTTAGATAAAAATTAAATACGATGCAGAATGGCTTGTAAGTCAAGTTACGCTACAAGTTGTCTGATGTAATTTCGCGGTAGGTGTTTGCGGTGCTTGGCTGTCATTCGGTTTATTGTCAATTAGAAAAAACCTGAACGTATCATTACACGAAGAATTAAAGCACTTCCAGCGATCGCATCAGCACCGAGCGTGGAGTCATTCTGACTTGCTGTTCTTTTTCGAAATATTATTAGTTCGTATTGCGTCGGGGTTTTAATACTTAGAGGGCATTAATTGCGAGGGCCTAATGGCGGGGCGCGGGCCAGAGGATTGAGTTAATATTAACATACGTGCAAGTCATTATGGATGAATGAAATGCACAAAAGAATTTATTTGAGAGGGTTTTTATTTGTTACAAAAAAAATGGATGCAATGTACTTAAAAACTGGTGTGAAATTGATTGGTGAATCGATGGCTCTAGAAACTCTAGTCGAAAATCTACATTTGTTAATATGTATACTCAAATATATATATATGTATATTGGGTGCTGCGTTTGAGACAACGATTTTCTTCATTGACGAAATATTACTCTAGATATATTTAAAAAAATCTTACCAAAGACAAATGCTTCATTTAATTTTTCGTGGCCTCTTACGATATTCAATTAACAATAAGTAGAAATCACAAAGGAAATTTTGCTCCCCAAAAAGTGCCTTTCGCCAATTTATGTTTACTAACCGCCTCGAAGATAAATAGTCTAAATGCGAATTTTTATCGTACTTTATATTGATTTTTTGTATTTTTCTCGTAAGCCATTAACTTTGTAGTAAAATTGTATTAACTCTTTGGAAGCAATCGAATTTGAACCAAAAAGTCTAATACAATTACTATTTTCTAATCTATACCTGGTATAAATCCTAAGCGAATTGCTAATGAGTTTTCAATTTAAATCAAATTAAACCATTCGCCCAGTACCTCGGAGAGTACGTTAAGTTGAGGGTCCCGGATGTCCCGGGTATCTCAATAGCGCTAACCACCCAAGGGATAGATAAACGAATAACTAAACGAATAGCTAAACCTAAGCCAAGGGGGCTTTAGGTCTGAGTTTCTCGCCCTGAACTGATTGTTAGAATGAATATATAATAATGTAAATAAATATATATATATATCAAATCAAGTAATATGTATCTGTATGCACAACACATTTTAGACGAGCACAATACATCGCGTCCCGTATTCAATTACAGTTCTGTGTTGTCATTCAGTAAATTGAATATAATTATTTATGTAAGGAAACGAATGTCGTGAATCAAATATGCCTCCACTTCAATCAGCTAACATTGAATGTGTCTAAAACTAAGTAAACACGTTTATCTAGTCGAACACAGATCCATTTGAAAATACATATTCGTGACAACGAACACACGCACACACACACACACACACACAAACACTTTTACGTAGCACTAATTTCTACTATATTATTAACTAGCTTTCTCTCCGCGTCTTCATCCATGAGGATATACATTACCTCATCTTGCATTGGAAACACCTTAGTCACAGCCGATGTCGTTCCCGCTCAAGAATAACACCGGAACCAGTATTATCATTGTTCTTGTTTTTTGATCCCGATCACGCTCTTATTCTAATGCCGATCCGGCACTCAGTTTCGACCTAGGCCCCGTTCTCAATTTCGGTCCCGGTACTGAATCTCAATTCTATTACTGTCCCGCTTTCGATTCTAATACCGCACACGGTTCCAATACGTGCAAAGCCAGGAAATATGCTAGTATCAAAATAAAATATATGCTATATTACTATGAGAAAACTACAGTATATCTTTTTATGTATGTAGGATTTTTTATACTTTTACCTAACCGACTAACATAAAACAAGTTCTATATTATGCTCTGAGCCAAGCCTTATCTACCTGTGGAAGCTGCATTAAAAGTCGTTCTGCAACTTCAAAGATGTGCACGAGCAGACAGGCAGAGATACAAAAAATTAAAAAAATCATTTATTTCTCTTATATTAGCTTCCTCTTATCGTCCTCTTTCTCATACACACCTCCTATGTACAGACACACCCGGGTGTACTGTTCTATTATATGCATAGATTAACATTGTATACCTGAGATGTATAAATTAATCAAATTTCTGTTATAAATTAGATGTGTTACAATAATTATAGCGCCCGTCGGCCAAAGAGCGAGACTCGCCGGCCGCAGGTTTTATATTTATTTTTATTCTATAACTAGATTTTTGTACGATCCTTGTTGAGTTTTAAAATACAATTACGTTTCTTTCTTGTCTAGAATTACGATCATATTATATTACGTCACAACCAAATGTCGCCAGTTTGAGGAAATTAATCGAAATTGTCCGAACGTACTCCACACGACGAACAAACGAAAAAACAAAGCCCGACTTTATGGTAAAAGGTGGTAAAATGTTTGGTAAAAAAAAAGTAAACAACAAAACCGTTTGCTCTTAAAACTATCACCGATGGAACGTAAATGATTTCGGTCAACGAGACGAGAAAGGCATCATGCGTCGATGTAAAGCGCACACGCGTTCTGATTGCCCATCCTTTTAACGCCATCGGTTCTATTGCCGAAGCCAACGGCCCGAGTTTCGCCAGCAGAGCTACGGTCAACCGGACGTCGGGGATGTGATACTCGATTGATGTGTATCGTCACGAATGCGTGTTAGCGTCCTAAATGCGGGAGTTCAAGCGCCGGGACCGCTAAGCCGCCTAGCGTGGTGATAAGGGTGTAGCCTTGTTTTTTTTCTTTGAGCCACGGCTCAAAGAACAAAAGAAGAATCCACAGCTGGACTTAGGGCTTAAGACTCACGAGTCTTAAGCCCTAAGTCCAGCTGTGGTTTATAAAATTTTCAACATGATTTAACGGATATTGTGTTTGTTTTCTGATATGTTTTTATCCACTGGACGTATACATAAATAAATCAACAGTAAAATACATTTGATTACGACGAAATGTTTAAATGTGAATTTGATAGGCCTTTATTAAATATTACGAATTCGATGATTATATATATTATACTATGAAATCATCGAAAATTAATGATTAGATAAATCTGATACACTCTGGTAAAAATTAACTTTTCTTTTGTAATAAAGCATTTTTTTATTGATGCCTGTGCATGTCACAGAACGGTAGAATAAAAGATTTAAAAATCTATTTCTAAAGTAAGCATATTTATTGCTTAGAAAAATATAATTATAAGTGTTATTCAGATACAACACGCTCTGCGCATTTTTAAATGGTCGTTTTTCATTGTACCTAATGAAATATCTACGAGATTTGACCATTGATTTATCTGTTTATTCAATTAGAAATTAGTAGTATGTGGTGCTATTTATATATTATAATATTAATGAAAAAGTATCTTAGTATATTGTATAGGCATCTAGTGTAAATCGGAACGAATGCAGAAGACGATTTCTATTGAGGAAATTGATGAATATTTAGTAATGGTACGATTATACTGAATTAGAATATATTAAATTAATTTCTACACTGTAAAATGATAGTTTATTGCAGCGAGATAAATTTATTGCATATTTTTATATCAATGAATACTAAGAATAGCGTGAGATACCAGCCATTTAAAATATGTGAAAATCCAATAACGGTAAAGATAAAAAAAATGAATGATAATGATAAATATTATAAGACTAGTTTATAAAATTTCGTAAATAATAATATAATAATTGTTCATGCACAGAGAAAAGATACCCATTCCATGCTGCAGGGCGTTGACCTCTACCTTGTCTATGAGGTGGTGTGTGCACACTCCCACGCGGATTCAGTGCGGGCCGGTGAAGGGGTGCGTCTTAAGCAAGGGGCCGATCATAATGCCAGATGGTGGCGAGTCAGCATAAGGCTTCGCGGAATCGATGAAGCATGTGAAGTCAGCAGGAGCCAACTGCCTTCACTTCCGTGGCACTGAGTTGATCGACATACGTGTAACCAAACTAGATTTAGTCAATAATCTGTCCGAATTCCACCGCCGGTGTGATCTCGATGACCGCTGCCGAACAATGAGCTCGTTCTAATCTCATTTGATAATCAAATCATACCTAATGAATTCCCGATGTCCAATAGGCACGGAAAATTCCATACATTATGCACGACAACGCCTCACGCAGTCGACGTCGCGATCCAAGAACCAATGAATTCATCGGAAAATTAATGAGAGCGATGTAATAACTGGAAAACGTGTCCATCGGCACCGGCTGCCTTTCCATTGGCCGCGGCAAGCGATGTCGTCATTTGTTTGATAAGCTTTTCGCTCGTGTCCCCGTTAGAAGGCGAAAAATGAAGATCTCGGTTAATCGCTGGTGCTGTTTGGAAACTTTGAAGGACTGTTGCTGCAGTGTCGGTTTTTGATGACCTCACTACAGGGGTATACATTTTTAAATTTTTTTAAACTTTAACGTATTCTGTTCTAGGCACGGTGAGAGTGTTTTTTTAATTTGTCGTAAAACTCATCGGTCAGTTTACCCGTAGTCAAAATAAATCTAATACTTTGTAGTTTGGTCAATTCACCCGTATTCAGAAATGAAACTAGTACCTTCTAGTTATAGTATATATATATATATATATATATATATATATATATATATATATATATATATCAATAAGTAACTCGGATATATGCATTGCAATATTAGAAATAATTCGTCCGTGAATAAAAAGGTATAATAAAGTGATTCATTAATACATTTTCCTCGAATTTCTTTCAAATTCATGCCCAAGGGCCTTTGAAAATGCGCGGCACACCATGAAACGTACACACCCTATGGATGGAGGAGTGTGAACTGGCGCAGATACCGACGTAAGGATAGGCGGACACTGAGGTTGGCTTCCTAAAGCGACGAGTGTGTACTTGTAGCGTGTTAAGAGCTATTGCATACCGCGCCCACGTGTGCAATAAAACAGGACTGTTACTGCGCACTAATCAATGGGATTGTGGTATATATATTTTGCATCGATGCAATTATTGTCCTGCAAATAGTACGAGGTGGGTTGTCGACGTCTTAATTAACGCGTAGAGTCTAAGGGCATTTTCCACTACTATATATTTAAGCTCACGTTTTTTTAAATAAATTTCAATATGAATTTAGACTTTAAAAGTAACCTGTGAAAGTGACTTTTGTCAAAAATGAATGTAAAAAGAGGTCGTAGAAGAGGCGTTTAGTTTTCTGATCAAATTATTTTAATTAAACATTACATCTTCTTTAAACTCTATTATAATACACAACCAGAGGTTAAACCACTTTAACAAATACAAAAATAACTATATTTTTTGACTAGATGTACTATTATGTATTCCTTTCATTTCTTGTTCCGGAGAAAAGGATGCAGACGTTAAGAAATATAAACATTTACTGATAACTTTGTGATTCGATGTTTGAGGTTTAAAATAAAAGACATCAATGAATTTTAGGAAAATCCCCTACAAGAAATACACTTTTGTCAAAAGAGATCTTCTTGTCTTTTGGGACTGCAAGCAGAACCGGTAAAGTACGGAAAATATTTTTTTAAGAATTTTATTAACGTGCAGTCGATGTGAATAATATGTATATCCAAGTAAAATTGCAGGTTTTTAGTATTAAGTATCTTTGAACTAAACCGTGGACAGACAGGCAGATAGAAAAACGTGGCGAAATTATAAAGGTTCCATGGGTTCCGTGTTTAATACGGAACCCTAAACATCCTAATTAAAGAACATATTAAAAGGGTTGACCCTAAAGGCCATCTCTGCAACTTCCCGCTAACTTTAAATGATCAGACATAAAACTTGGAAGTAATTTAAAAAAAATCACTTTTTTCTAAATTTTTTGTTAACGATATCTAACGAACAAAACAACCAATTTCGACCGGACTGACGACGATCAACGTGGTTTTTTGATGTCAAGTGCTGATTAGTTTGTGGAATCGATCGTTAAAAGCGTTTAAAAGTTGTTCGACAAAAAAACACTTTTTCAAGATTTTTATTTTACACATTTCTCAAAATCTACCTATACGAATTGGTCCAAATTTATATTCTAATCAGAATATTTTTATTTAATAGGTTATAATAAGTCACAACATTTAAAGAATTTTAAGTATTTCCACTTTTTTTAATTACCACTCGTTTATTAGGCAGTTAGTCCTCAAAAATAACAAGCAAGAAACTTGAGAATAATTCTTTTCAAACCAATTATATAGAAATACAATCATACATAAAACTATTGCAGGAAAAAACCTGTAGAAAGTCGAGCTCATTATGTCCATTTATCCTCTAAATATTCAGAGATTGTATAATATCCTTTTGTGCAAAGTGTTTGCTTAATAAATACTTTAAATTTGTATAAGGGTAAATTTTGTATAAGAAATTTAAGTTTGGTGAAATATTTTGGAACGCCATTTGTTTGGTTTCAATTGGTCAAGTTGTTCAACAGTTATAAGGGTATACAGACACCACCTAAAAATTGTCAGGATGGCTTCCTGTGACCTCAAAACGTCGAGATCTGATGAAAACTTGATTTTGGAAAAACGGGGTAAAACCAATAATTTTTAACTTCCCAAATTTTGAAAATCTTCAATTTTCTTAGTGAGAAGTAAAAATTTATTTTTTCAATTTTTTCTGATACTGCTCTAAATTTTTTTATCTATTTCACGATATTCAGCAAGATAAAACTTGTCATGACGGCCCCTAATTCAACACAGAATCTTGTATGTAGTGCTCGTCAAATGACTGTCTTTTGCCGTGTCTCTGTTAACCGATGAATTATGTAGGTAGTTGAATAAATTGAATTAGAATGTATTCGAAAAATTACACCGTAAGAGACGTCCAGTTCAAATGCTGTTTGGTACGAGTCATAAAGTTAAATTAGTGAGGAGACTTGAATAGAGCTTTTAGCGTTAATTAATTCGAGGCTTATTGATAAGCTATGCAATTCATTGAGTGTGTGTGTGTGTGTGTTTGCGCACGCGTGTGTGAAAAAAAAATCCACAGATCACGATTCTTTTTAATATTAGGAGATTTTCTTTTTTATGTCATTTATTATATGAAGTGTTTCCTAACATTTGACTTTTTAAGTCTCCATACTATGAACGGTTATCAAATTCCTCAAAAATATTATAATAAAATCGGTAATGATTTTCTCTTCGTTCCATGGTTTTGGGGTTTGAGCGTGATGGCGAAAGTGTGGAGTAATATTAGAAAAACGATGATAAAAATGTTTGTACATAAGTTCTATACTTTTCTAAACATTGTCTTGTTCTTGGATAAATATCCTATGTTCTTAATGAAAATTAAAGCCAGAGATGTTATTACGAATTATCACGAAATCTACGTTCTGTTACAATTCCATAAGAAGATGCACTCGATCGAGCCTCGCGTTTGTCTGTAAAATCCGTAGTGATGTCCCATCACAGAGCGGGGATATTTCCCGTAAAAAAAGTACGTTGTAGCTCACACTACTTGTAGGGATCTCGGTACTGGGCCTCGGTCGAAGATTTGCCGAACCTTCTAGACGTGCGGGCGTCATCACGGTACAATTCTTCGCCGTTAAATCGAGCGATAGCATTTCCATCTGTGCGGTAGTTGTAGCAACACTCGGCGATGATAGGGGCTCGCGGGCCCGCGCCGGCGCCTCCCGGGTCGAAGGCGGGCGCGTTCAAGGAGTCATCGCACCGCTTGATTTATCTTAGGCATCAATATTAAAATAATATAAAAAAATATATAATTTTTTTAAATATTTTCTTTTTATATTATTTTTCGTTAAAAAAATATTAAAAAAAAACATTGTCCCATGTCATTATAATTCCATGTTATATTAAATTCATACTTCATTGCTCTTACACATGTATTCGAAATCTCAGCCTATTCAACCTGCGGAGACGAAAATAGGTCAGAAGATTTGTAGTAAATAAATAATAAATTAGGTTTATTATTTAGGTACAGCGAGGTCAAAAAGAGGGCTATATGGTATTCTGTATATATAATATATATATACAGACTTGAAGACATATATATATGTCTTCAAGTCCATTCTATTAATATAAGTTTTATAAGCAAATGGCGGACCCATTTGCCTATAAAACACCTGCACCAAACAATATACCTGCTCACAGTTCATCTGTAATTTAATAAAAAGATTATTATAGAGTAGATAGCGCAATGTGACAAGCGCCATCATATTTTTTTTAGAGATACTTTGATCTCGGCGAACATACATTCATTTAGATTGGTATTTTAAATTTATTATCTTATTTTTGGCTTTTTTGCATATAGACTTACTTTAAATTTTTTTTGTATCGCCATCGTTTTTCTTTTAATTTCTTAATTACGGTCTCTATTTAATACTTTATATTGATATGATTAAAACTTCTCCCAAGTGTCATTGTTTTTGTGACTATTATAAGTTTAGCCTATACCTTTAGTTCAAATCGAAATTATTTCATAAATATCAAAAATTTACAGTATGAAAAAAAAAGCAGATTATCAAATTTATAATAGATATCAATAGAACGTATTTTAGTAACCAGTTTCTTTTTACGCCTTCGAATGAATGTTGTTTGCATTCTAATACAACAAGATCTCATATTGACATTGCTTATGGACATATTGATTTTGTCCGTGTGGACAAAGTTACAAATAAAACAAACAAAAAAGCAGTTGAAGCGACCTCCATTTGTTTTTACATTCTGCGTATTTATCTTCATAAATTGTACATTTCCGACATTTTGTTTCATTATATATATATTTTTTTGTGAGAGTATTATGGAAAATAATTTATTTTGAAAATTGATTTATCGAAACAAATGGAAAATATTCCAGGTCTATCAGGCTAGCAAGGCCAATTCAGCAAAATTGAAAAAAAAAAACCTAAATTTGTAGCTAATTAGTTGCCAAAACTACGTTTTTTTTTTTTGCTTAAGTCAATCACGAGAAATGGCAAAAATTGCTATCTTGATATAAAGGTAATAAGGTTTCTCATTAAATAACATATTTTTCCTATGACTATGACGAATAATTTAGTTGCTAATTTGTTGTTATAAGTCAGACAGGCCGAACAATTGAAACAATTTTTTTTTTTCAAATTTTTCAGTCCATGCTATCTTGAAAACGGTTTTCCTTAGAAGTGAAAAAGCTCTAAATTTGTTGCTCATCGAAATAGTAATCAAACGCACTCGGAGAATCAGCCACAAAATAGTTTGAACCGGTCGGCTGATTTTTTAAATTTTTTTTGAATTTTCTATATTTTAGCTAACTTGAATTCGGTTTCTTCTTGAATAAAATAATTCTTCAATTTGTTGCTGACCGGCAGAGTACTTAGTTACTCTTAAGATACCAGCAAAAAAATAGTATGAACCGATCGACCGATTTTTGAATTTTTTCTTATTTTTTTTTCTGTTTTTGTTGTTTTGAATTCGGTTTTTTCTTGAATATAAATTATTTTTATTTTGTTGCTAACCAGAAGAGCGCGAAAATACATCTGGAAAATCAGTAACAAAATAGTCTGTACCGATCGGTTGATTTTTGAAATCATTTTTCATTTTTCCTATTTCTGCTGTCTCGAAATTAAATTTTTCTTAAATAAAAAATTGTCTTAATTTTGTTGTTTACCGGAAGAGTGCTAAGTTATTTCTGGAAAACCAGCAACAAAATAGTCAGTACCGATCGGCCGATTTTAAATTTTTTTTTCCATGCTTCGTCTTTCTGTTGTTTTGACAACTGTTATATAATTTAGTTACAGTTAAAATAAATCTATTTGAATGCATACAAGATTTTTTTTCCAAATTACGCACGCACACACACACATATTTTTTTTATAATTTGATCTCTGCATACATGGAAACTTAGTGATTTACTATACAACCTGGCTATAGATAGACTAGGGCAGTTCAATAACTAATTAAAATTGACTACCGTTAAAGTTGAACAGTTATATTAAGAGAAACTAACTTAATTTTTTCAAGTCTTGAAAAGAAGTATGTATATTAATCTTGGGCAAATATTTTAATTGATCAAACAGAGCTGATTTCTCAAGCAAGAAACTCAATTTTTTAAAGATATTATTAGACCAACATTCCTAAAACACGATGTAAGCTTAGAAACCATTTATATAATAATTAGATCGATTACTACTTTCTAGCAGTATACTAAAAATATTGATTTTTCCCGTTAATTTCGGCTCTATTAAAGGAAATGACTGTTGTCAGACTTCCGAAAAATGTTTTGCCAATAAACTCTTCATATAATTCTCATAAGGGTTGATGTATACAAAAATAAAACAGAATAGTACTGGTTACAACAGGAAATAATACTTGACATACAAAAAAAAATAAAAAAAACAGTTGATCCTAAAGACCGTCCTTGCGACTGCCTCCTATTTTCAGTCAATAAGCATTTGCAATTTCTCTGCTAGGTGAAGTGTCTCTAAGCCCAAAAATTCAATTTTTGTGTTATTCTGAGCTTTTCGAGCTCAAAAATAAGGCTCTTCGATTGGTAATTACTATAAAA
This sequence comes from Eumeta japonica, assembly GCA_005406025.1. Taxonomy (NCBI): domain Eukaryota; kingdom Metazoa; phylum Arthropoda; class Insecta; order Lepidoptera; family Psychidae; genus Eumeta; species Eumeta japonica. Next base: position 533,488 of record BGZK01000092.1, on the reverse strand, counting down.
AATTTTAATGTGACAATAATATTTTACGAACAAATCAGCGGCAGCGATCAACGTGGTTTTTTTAAAGATAAGGGCTAATTAGTTTTTTGAATTGACCGGTAAAATAGTTTGAAAGTTATTCGAGAGGAATAATGTTTCAAAAATCTTATTTTTGAGATCACTCAAAATTTTACGAAATGCCAACGTTGTTTTTCAATTGATTTACCGGTTTAGTAGTAATATTAATGGAAACCTGATTTTCGAAAAAGCCGATAAAACCTTTTTTTAGAATTTTCAATTTTCTTAGTGGGAAGTTGAAGTTTTTGTAGCCTATACTTTAAGACTACCTGAATACTCTACGACTCAGCTATGATTTTAAAAAGAATTATATTTAAAGAAGAACCATTTTTCACACAGCAGAAATAGAAAGAATAAAAAAAATTTCAAAAATCGGCCGACCGGTTCAAACTATTTTGTTGCTGATATCTTAAGAGTAACTTAGTACTCTGCCGGTTAGCAACAAATTGAAGCATTATTTTATTCAAGAAGAAACCGAATTCAAGTTAGCAAAAATAGAAGATATTAAAAAATCGGCCTTTCAGTTCAAACTATTTTGTTGCTGATTCTCCGAGTGCGTTTGATTACTATTTCGATGACCAACAAATTTAGAGCTTTTTCACTTCTAAGGAAAACCGTTTTCAAGACAGCATGGACTGAAAAATTTGAAAAAAAATTTTTTTTCAATTGTTCGGCCTGTCTGACTTATAGCAACAAATTAGCAACTAAATTATTCGTCATAGTCATAGGAAAAATATGTTATGTAATGAGAAACCTTATTACCTTTATATCAAGATAGCAATTTTTGTGATCTCTCGTGATTGGCTTAAGTAAAAAAAATCGTCGTTTTGGCAACTAATTAGCTACAAATTTAGGTATTTTTTTTTTCAATTTTGCTGAATTGGCATTGCTAGCCTGATAGACCTAAATATTCCTTAACCTAACCTAAGAAAGATATAGTGTATAATATGGAAATTTTCGATCGTAGTTCAGCATGCACATGTACCATTTGCGTGCGCGTGCGATTGGCCACTCTCGACCCGCGGGGTTAATAGTCGGCCCGAGCCCGGTCGGTTTATGGAGATGCTATTGCGTTATTACAGTAATTACCATATTAAAGAAATAAACATGAATGAAATATTTCTATCATTTAAAATCATAGATGATACGTAATTATTTTAAATTTTAAGCTATTTTAATCGCTTAAGATATTAAGGAAGTTTCGTTTGAAAAATCATTTCGAATGACAAATCCTTTTATTATCTTTGTATTGTCAAAACTGAAAAATCTTTCGTATTACTGATATTTTTATTAAAATATTGGGTTTTATTTTGCTCTCGCTTTCGACGAAGCACCGGATAGTAGGTTCGATTTACAATTTACAAAATAAAAATGATTATGTATTCAAATGTAATCAAAATCAGTAATTGCAAGGGTATCGTACAATTTACGAGTATTTAGCAGATAAATACCCAAGGACATAATCAGTTCGACTTTTTACCGGGCTGTTTCCTTCATCAATGGATTTGTTTTGACTATGCATGATGTAATCAGAAAAGAGCTACCCTTAAGTTTCTTGCTCGTTCTTCTTGAGGGAAAACTGCCTTCCGAACGAGTAGTAAAGTGTAAAGTGTAAATTCGCAAAAAATTATGACGTATTTCAAGTGCTATTTTGTAACCTATGAAATAAATTTGGATTTGTAAAATGTACACTAGTTTAAAGCGGTCAAGGGACTATGTCTGTCGTTGTGTCAGGTTTAAATCGGCCTACTTGGAGGCTGATGTACTGTCCCGCAATCGATTCATATCAGACTCAGGGCCAAAGGGTTGTATAAATATACGTCACTCAAATGATGCGCCATCTCGAGAAGTAACGTGGAATCGAGAAATATAAGTTCGGGGGAAAAGTTTTTTGTATTCTATAAGTGAAAATTCGCAGTGAAATTTATTTGGTTATACTGTTTGTGACTGACTAGTTTTGATACCATCAAATAGATGACAATGTAAAAAAAGAAAAATGGAAAATAAAACGGTGTCACACCATTTTTCTATTGTCTTTCTGTTCACCTAAATGAATGGATCAAACGTAGAAATTCGATACATTTTGGAGTTTTATTACAAAAAAGGAAAATATGACACAAGCCGTAATGTGACAACGCAAGAAATACGAGACCGGTGTTGTGCAGGTCTATTTCTTTTAAGTCGGTTTATATCTCGGCTTTTGATGCTACTTAAAACGAATAAATATCACATATTCTAATACTCATTATAATACCTAATTGAGCGCCTATTATAAACAACCTAAATTTTGCTTATCGGAAATAAGAAATGCTATTCTTTTTCATAGCTTTTTACGTGTTTATTTTTGCATTTATTAACAGAGCACTTCGACGTCGTAGCGGAAGGTACGATGAAACTACACTAAACGTAATGAGTGCTAAACTGTCTGTTTTAGCATTCATTTATTGCGGCCGTTTTTGAACGCGAGAATGTGTATCTTTTTTTTTATAGACCACTGACCCGAGGACCCTAAGATTTCCATGCTGGCTTAGCACAGGTTAGAGGCCGCTAAAGACTGTCGTCACTGATATCACGACATCGGCCGAGACCGAGGGCTTCACGTGCCTCTGAAGTGTGAGTCGAGTGTTTAATGACGTACGTTAAATACTCACCGGTCGAAACGAAAACCAACGTTCATGTTGTGTGTCTGATATCTTTAAAAAGTAATTGGACTCGAATATTCAAAAGGTTCTGTACCCTAAACAAGAACTCTTAGAACGTTCGTTGATCTGCCTATTTGTTTGGCTTCACGAAAAAATCACTGAACAGATATTCAAAAATTTTGACAGCTCGATAGTTTGGAGTCTAACTTAAAATTTGATTTACGTTTTATGTCATTCCGTTGAGTACAGTAGAACCAGAGATATGGTGCATAGCGCGATTGATATAAACGGTGATGCGGTCGAAATTTTCTTATTGTTACTATTTATAAAGACATACCTTTGTCTGACCTTAAACCGTAAAAGATACAATAAAAGACAGGTACATTACATAAACTGCCGAACGCATTGTTTCTACTATTAGTCAAAACTTTTTTAGATTATACGCTCAACGACTAATAGCTTCGTTTTTCGTAGTCAATCAATATCAGACGAGATGAGTATCTATTGGCCTTATTCTGTGGTCCACACAGACGAAGTCGCGAACTAGGGTTAGTTAATAACATCGATTTGCGAAAAGTTAGCGATTACAAAAATCTTCTATATTTAGAATGTGTTTGATATAAAAACTATATTTATTTCATTAAATTAACTTTCATCGCAACCAAATCGTTGGTTGTGTGAAAACGCATATTTATATAAAAAAGGCAAGTATTCAAAGTTAATGCCGTTTATGTTAATATTTTCTTTAATATATATAATTTACTTTCCATACACGTGGAGCACAACGGCAAAACGCGTCATAACGCCATTCTGCATATTAATTTACAACCGTATTTCACACATCACACATAATTTTCTTGCTTTACATGTAAAAACAGATTTCTTCGGACTTCTGATTCTTAAACAAATACAATTTTATTTATTTACGATATGAATACTGTCATATGGAATTAATTTCCATATGACAATATTGTCCTTATTAGAATTAGTATTTTAGACGGTTCTTTTTACACTCGTTTGTAAACTAAATCTTGAGATGTTCATAAAACAACGTCAGCCAGAATACAACTGCAGAGAGGCAAGAAAGAGAGATAAGCTATCTTTGAAATCTTCAGTACAGCACTCGAATGCGTTTTCGAGCTTTCAAATAAGAAAAAATATGGTATCAATATCAATGGCGAATACATCACTCATTCTCTTCGCCGATGATATGGAATCTCAGTATGACTTCCGCGCAATGTTCTGGGACCTCAGTAAACTTCTTAAAAAGTGGAATTAAATTAACATAAATCAAGATTGCTCTGTCGCATTCGACGTAATTATTTTTGTACATTTAGTGCAATTTAATAACTCATATCGTACTTACTGTTTCCAGTGACAAGTGAAATTTTTCCAATCGATAAGTTGTTGGCGAATACGTCTACTTGGGATGGACTGACTGATTAGGTAGATCCGGTACAACGAAGAGGTCACACAAAGAAAGCTCGGCTGGACGGCATTCAAGAACTAGGCGTCGCCTTCGAGTCCAACATGTCCCAACAAGACGAAAGTCTAAACGGGTGTGTTGTCGGTGCTGATGCACGGCTGATAGACGTGCTGCCTTCACTGTCGTTCCCGTGAACGAACTCAGAGTCACTGAGAGTGCGACGAAAGAGCCGTCGTCCCGGGGAATTTAAAAACTTGGACGTGAGTAAAAAATCTAAAGTGATGGGTGTAGTGCTAAAATCTTTATGTTAAAGTGGCCACGACCGGCTACATCGCTCCCGACACCGATGAGCGCCGGGGCTTAAGAGGGGTTTTTGCATGGCGATTATGAACTATGTGTGTGTAGTATAGCCTACTCCATGAAACGATTCGGTAAGGGTCATAGATCAACGTTAGTTATGAATAGCCTGTATATTAAGATACTTATTAGCTTATTACAAGGTTAAAAGCCGAAACGACAACGATTTGTAGCGATAGGATAATATTTTAGATATGTCAATATAAGTGTTCTCGGACAAATTATAAATAAATATCAAATTAAAACAATCAATATATAACGTGGGTCAGTGCCATCTGACTAGTATAAAGTTCTTAGTTCCTCTGAAAAATGTGTTTTTATTAGCTCAATTAAGACACGGTGATATAAAATGATAGAATACAAAGAAAAAAAATTCCAATCAAAGGTCGTAAATAAAACACGTAAATAAATCAAAAGCGATATAAAACCCGAACGTGTCCGCTTTCGTGGCGTCCGGCGGCGGGCCCGGGGCGGCGCGCGGCCTTAAACGGAATCGGGTTTTTGTCGGCGCACAAAAACCGAGGGCCGGTCGTCGCGGGCGCCCCGGCCGCGCCCGCGGTTAGGGCTCTCCCGACGAGCTTGCGCGCAGCTGCCGTTTTTCCGTCGCAATCAATTTTTTTGAGAAACTACGAAATTAGACTGCGTGTTTTTGAAAAGATCGCTCAGATTAAAATTCCGCGAATCGGCCCGATAGGCTTATGACAGATTTTCCGTTTCGAAAAAAAATACATAGTGTTATGAACGTTTTGCCTGCGATTTTGCCCGCGTGCATGGAGAAACAATTCCATCGTTTTCAATATCAATATCCGATCCTGGCCACGCTATGGATCTCGTTATTGCTCCTGCTTTGCCAGTTGTTTCAGTTCCGATTTTAGTGCTAGTTTTCGTTCCAATTCCGGTTTCGCCCTCGGTTAAATCATTGTTGTTCCCCTCTTGTATCCTATCCGGAAATATAAATTTAAATGCTTTCATAATACTGTTGAGCGCGTTATATGTGTGGTATGTTAAATGCATGTGTTCTCGACTGATCTATGGTTCCGTAGCGAGTTTGATGCCCTGATAGTCGTGTTTCGTCCGGTCGCGTCAGGTGAAGTTGTCACAACTCTCCGCCTTACAGCATAGCCGACATAGTGATTTCTTCAGAGGGAATGTTTTGATGGGTTTCATCGGGTTTTCTCGCTAATCTTAGCCGAGGAGGAAAAAAGAGAAAAAAGTAGTTTAGATCCGCGAGCTCATCCGTCTGCCTGTACGCAACAGGAAAGAGCTGGAGCGGAATTCGTTAATCAGACTCGTATTTATCATCCGAAAATGGAAATGTATACTTTTTGCTACTACCACAAAATAAAACCCGCTGCCTCACTACCGTATAAGGCGTCGTTAGAGTCCTATTCCAAAATAGAACAGAAAACATATTGGAAATCTTTGATTTTACGAGTACGAAATATGGGAGTTTAGTTAAATCGAATACAATGCCCGCATCTCCGTTTTAATTTACGCATGCGCATCCAAGTATCTACAAAAGGCCAAATTCAACTTTCAGCTGACCCTGTCAAGGAATGAAATTAAAATGTACGTTCTATTATTTTTTTGTAACCGCAACCAATTATTATGAATTCAGCATTACATTGCACGTTAATAGGAATATGCTAGAGAATTGAAAGAAAAACGGCTTTTTCAGAATTAAAGCTTTTACTTACATTTAATTTTAAGATTTTAAGGGACTCTTCCACTATCTTATAAACGCACTTTTAACAAAGAGTCACTTTTAAAATTAATTTTGCGTTCTAATCGTCCTTTTAACGGTAGTTAGGACTAAAATCTGTTTATGATTTTTAAATGACCTCAATTATAACATACGTCACGTGACAATGTATCCTTGAATTTGTGAGAGGAACAAGGAAGTCAGCTCGGTTTCGTAGGCCTCAACTGTTTACCTAAACGTATATTTTTCTAGTAGACATGCAAAAATTGTAGTGAGTGAAAGTAGTCTCTACTTATACCCTACCTGGAAATAAGAATAAGTTTTTTTTATTAGCATATTTAGTCGTTTATTCATCGCGCGTACTGCACAAAGATGCAATAATTAAATATTGGAAATGAAAAATTCTAATTTATTTTACCAGAGAGTTCATTAACACTCTCATAGATCAATATAATATCAGTTGTGATAAACATTGTCTATATTGATTGGCTTTAGTCATTGAGGTATGCTTTAGTGTTTATGGTACACAGTTTTCTGCCCAAAGTGCTCATGGTGCTGTTTTTCTGTTACATGACTGTGATTTATATCTTTAATGTTTAAATTTTATTATAAAATATCTTAATTTCTTAGGTCAAAACTATAGAAATAAGTTTTGGTATCTTAAGAATGTGGCACTCGTTCGTAAGGCAGTTTTCTTTCAATAATAACCATCAAGAAACTTGAGAATAGCTCTTTTCAAATTTGAGCATATTTCATATATACAACTATAACCATTTGGAAAATGTTAGATAAATAAACAACACGCCAGGGAGTTGAGATGTCTATGGACATTTATTTGTTTTCTAAAAGTACACAATATTTAAAAATCATATTTTTTTCAAAAATTATTTTATTAACAAAGATCTAAATTTATATGAATACATATAAGTTTTATATATATATAAGCATACATAATGAACGTGCGCACACGGATTCCGTAAATGAATTTGTAACTTTATGTATTTGTGTTAGGAGGTAGAATTTTTTCTTCTACACTCTTTTCTAAATCTACTTAAATTATGTTTATAACTTCGAAGGAGTAAATAAATTCAAATTTGTGTAATATGAATTCATCAAAACTATTTATCATTCGGATGGTTGGTATACTTTCATCCTACTCCTACCATAATATTATAAATGTAAAATATGAATGTTTATTACTCAATCACGATTTAACGCCTGAGAGAGTTATCTAAAATTTTTCATACATGTACAGGATAACATATACTGCCTTATTCAGAATCCTTATGTAAAACATCGTTCAAAGGTAATTTAACTAAACACTGTTTACTTCTTAAACATCTGTTTAGGCATTAAGCAATTCAGAATGTCAGACTGCAGTCTAACTAAAACAATGTTTAAGCGATATAATGGCAAGATTCTGATCTAAAAAATAATGTATAAAACTCGAAAATATTCAGTATCTGGCATCCAAAAAATGAAAAGTATGTATATATTTATAATATTACATATATATATATATATATATATATATATATAATTTATATTTATAGAAACATTTGTGAAATTCTTTAATTTCAGATAATTCTTCCATTATGAATGCGCTTCGAATTAATAATTCGCAATTTATAGAAATCAGTCTATAACTTGATGACAAAAACACGATAATCAAATGTCACTTTTGACAACCTACGTCAAATATTCAGTAAAACAATCCTTAAACCACTGTTAAACATCCTTTTCCTATGTTTAACTACTGTATGACGGCGGCTAAATGAGGTTTAAACAGTGTTTATAAATTAAACAGGATTTCTGAATGGACTTTTTTGTAAATTCGCCTTAAACTGTTGTCTAAGCACGTTTTAAAGTTAGACTAGCGACTCTGAATAAGACAGATAGTCTATAATTTATAAAAATACCAACTTCTTCTCGCGACTTTGCTTGCGTGATCGTAGAAAGGTACTTTACCTATAGCAATTGGTTATTGGTACCTAATAACAATGTTCAAGATGTTCAATGTTCAACAAAGTTAAGTTTCAACATCGAAATCTCGATCAGGATCGGGATCAAGACCAAAGTGTAAGTGACATTGTTTTATTATAAAAATATAATTACGGATTATAATTTATGGATTGGAGAACTGGAGCAATATTAAAATAATGGTTGATAACGTTATCGATCAATAAAAAATGGAAGAATTCGCAGACAGAGCCGCGGGTGAATTATACATATATAAATCTAGATCGGGACCGGTATCGGTATTAAAAGCTGAGCCAGGACCGAGATCAAAAGAAGGAACAACGATATCGTGGTTGTCAGCGGGCGCTAGTCGACAGCGTGATCGGTGGTTATGAAAGATGAAATAAATCATTCGATGTCCACACGGGCGTAGCCGCAGGCGAAAGCCAGAGAGTATATAAGTACCTTTTTATAGGTCTATATGTGTTAAATAAAGAATTTCATTTCATTGAATTACAAAACCGAATATGGGTCGTGAGTGCATATTTAAGGCTTCACGGGTAGAGTCGCTGGCCACACAAAAGCTCATTTAACGTACGCCGACACACGGCCTGCGCGCGCGCAGATGGGGCCATTTGCATACAACAACACGACTATCCAACGTGACATATTCCTCTTACATTTATTAAATATTATTTATCCAATGCCAGTGTAGAATGCAGTTTGTTTTTTAAAGATTGGTATGGAAATTGAAAAAGGTATTGTATAAATGCATACTGAGTTGTCATTTCTTGCGAAAAAATGTAACTTAGTTGTAAAAATAAATCAAAACTTGAATATGTTTTAAGCTATGTAACTTTTTAAAGTTTATTTTAAAGTACTGTTTTTTGATGTATTTCAAATAACTAAAACTGTTTCATTTATAGAACGTTAACACAAAAATTGGCTATACTAAATATTTATTTAAGTCATTGATTGTATTTAATGTTTCTAATTTACTTTATTTGGTCATAATATAAAAAGTCTTAAATCTAAGTTTTATTTTCATTAAATACTAATTTCTTCAAAGGCATATTAACTCAATAGTTCTAAGGTCTGGTAATTTATAGTTCAATGCCAAAATAGCTCTTCCTAGATAGCATTGGCGGTAGAATATTTTTATAAATTATTGCTAAGTATTCCGTAGAATTTCGAACAGAAGACTACTTAATCTTTCAATAACACGATTCTTTAGTATCTGGAATTTATGCCAAGCGGAATTAAGCTTACCTGGCGTAAGTTTTATGCGTCGTATCCTGCTCGTGAATGATACACGCATAAATATTTAACGTCTACCTCCGGCAGTTCACCTTATGTGGACAGGTTTAATACAGTTACATAGTTGTATGGTAGATGGTAGAAGGGTCGAGGTGATGGTGTGGTCACTCACAATTACTGGACGAAACACAACGACGAAATAACGCCACTGCACGTCCGCATTGCGAGAGTGTAATATTTCACTGCTCGAGCCGGCTCAAGTTGGCCACAGTATGGCTCTACAATGATAATATTCAGGTAATGTTTTAATTTACAATGAATAAAATTGTTATAATAATTATTATTGGTAATTACATATTTGTCTCTATCTTATTACTTTAAGTGAACAATTTTTTTATATGTAATATAGTTTATACAAGGCAATCTCGCAAACGGCCCTAACGATTATTTAACGATTAACGATTAAAATTGATGTAATTTTTTATTTTGAAAAAGGTTTTTAAGCTTATCTTTTTTTGAATGCTTGGTAAGCTAAGTAAGTGTACATTGAATACATAAATATCTATAGTTGGAAATGAACGTAAGCACTTTTCCCGTGCGAAGTTACGACATTCTCGCGGCCAAAATGTGGCCTGGTACATATCATTTTATTGTGATAATACAAAAGTCATCGATATAACGACAACGCGATTTGATGTGTTCGACAGTCGAATCACTTGACGATTACTATATAAATATAATTCGAGAAATTTAATTTCGTCAAAGCACTGATAGCCCTCTATTCACGTCTGTATAAGCATCTGTAGTGATAGATTGTTGGGCATCTCTCGGATGAGCATGAGCGCCACCTTACGTCGATTGAAGAATATTATTTTGATGTGCGCGCGGTGATATTCAATGGGATACCTGTCGTGGCTCACAAAAAACGGCCTCTCAAGACGGTAGCATAAAAAGAGTTTTGATCGATCACTTGTCTCGTTGAAAATTTTAATGCGTTACGATTTTTTTTAAGAGAGGCTTATTAACGATGCCACATATTTGACGGTTGTTCAGGTTTCTTTTTTGTAACGTAACGGATTCCAAAAAACGTTTATTTACTGCTAATCAGACGTTCAAATTTAATATTCACTTCGTTTTTCGATTTTCGATTTCAATTTGATATCGTTTCAAGATCACGGGGATTAAATTGAAAACTCGATTTGAATTTTATATTACTGTAACTACGTAGTTAATCTGTAACAGATTCGGAGAAGTCAAGTTTTAGGATGACTTGAGAAAAATATAAAAAACAAACTAGATAGGAATAAACTTTACGCCCTATATAGAGTACAAATGAGTGTGGTCAATATTGAACGTATCCTATAGTTTGTTAAAAAAAGTTTATATGATTGTAAACTAAAATATGTTTGAAATTAAAATAGTGAATGCCAGAGATGGCGCTAATATTAACAAATACACGAGGAGCCACGTTACAATATTTTTCATAACGAACTCGTGTACCTGGCTCGAGCTTGTCCTTATGTCAGAATTTTATCACCCCGCTACTGTAGCACGCTCTTATACAATCTCTTTATTTTAGACCGTCACCAACGATGCGGTACAATGTCCGTGACCAACGGATTAACGTGTCCCCGGAGACACGGAACGAGTGACTTCGAGTTAAATTGAAAACTCGTCAGCCGGTTCAGTGAGGCTTCGAACCCGGTGCTTTATAGTTCGAAAGCAACGTCCTTGACCGCTCGCCCGCACTCGCCGCCCAATATCTTATAAGTCGCCTTAATTTTTTCGCACCTTACTTTATTTTGATCTTAATAAATTTAATACGATTGAAAACTCGGTTGTTCACTGAATTAATGTCAGATTGATGGCATATTCATTGTTAAAAAAAAAATGGAGGTTCTAAATAGTTCTAATTCATCAATTCTTTGACTAGTTTAGCAAATTCACGCACCAAACTAGTTTACAGATGCTACTTGATTTAGAATGCTAATGTCCGCCCGTGTAACAAAAGGCATCTCGGTTCTGATAAAATGACTGTCCTTTACTTCTTTCATAACAAAAGGAATATGGGCTTAAATTTTAAATGTTTTAAATTTTGACGTGACAACGTCTTTACTTCACTGTAACGCTCATAACGATGAAAGGAACTATGGCGCTTAAAGTGCATTTGCAAATGTATTGCAAGTTATTTAAATATTTGTATATATAATTAATAAATAATAAAATTTTGTTAATATGAAAGCATTCTTTTTAAATAATGTTTTAAATATAATTCTTTTATAAATAAATGTTTTAAAGCTATTATTTCATCCTTCTTCCTACTATAAGAATACATTAAATGATTTTACCATTCAAAGTCTTATTACGATAGATTATAATTAATATAATAAATATAGCATTTTTAAATTGTATCAGGTGCTTATCTTATTACGATAGATTAAACATTAATGTTTGTATCAGGTATTGTGTCACGGAAACTATTGACTTCCACATCGTACCGTAGTACTATGCCGAAGTCTATTGTCTCTGCCTACCCTTCTGTAGAATAGGTGTGATCTTACATTATCATTATTATATCACGAAGTAATTATCTGTTTATTCTAAAAGGCAATATTTGCCAAATGACGTCATTTTTAGTATATTTTTTTCCTTGTCCCACTGATGAAGGCCATTTAGTTTATTTCAAATTTTTACAGTTTGAGCTCTCCGCACAGACCGAGAGCGGTTGGTAGGCTGTCGAGGAGCTCGTCAGCGGCGTGACGTCAGCGTCCAGGACCCATGGATTAACGTGGTCTCCTAGGCATGGAACGAATGGTTTAACTTAAGTCAAAAACACATTAGTAAATTCGCTCATATACATCGTCGAACTCGATATCTAATGATTAGATTGAGCCAAAGCGACGCTCGGAATAACAGAGTTATTCCCACTCGGAACAAAACTCTTCATGTACTGTAGTGAACTTTGAAATATTATGGATCAGTTTGTCATAGAATACAACACTAAGGGTTAAATTCGCAAAATGCAATACAAATCACTAGTGACGTCGTCGGATCGTTTTCAAGTTTTCATGCACATCTCGTACACGTGTGATATTTTTAGTTTTTCAGTCTTGCACTTGTTTAGTCTTGAAATCGCGACATTTTATGTACTTATATACATATCTCACAAATGCATGTTGCTTATATAACCCTATATAAATTATATATTCTTCATAAATTATATTTCAAAATCTCTTCAATTAATCATCTCCCGTAAAAAAAACACGTTTTTTCGATAAAAGATGTCGCTCGCGAGCGAAGTGCCCAAATCACGTCCGTACAAACGCACGGCGCCTTATCCGACACGATCGACTCCGCGCCGGCCGCCCGGTCTTACCTGATGAGGTCGTTTATAATGTTGGCCCTTTTCTCTCGTTAAACGGCCCTTTAATTAATACCTCATCGACTTAATGTGATAATATCCACGTTTCAATATTAGGAAATAATTTTTTTTACTCTCGTTGGAAATACGAAATTACGGTTTTCGCATTTTCACGGTCACGTTTGCAGAACAAAACAAATGTTAGGTGCGCAGGCGCTTAAAAGTGGAAACGAGGGTCAGACTCTTATACGGTGAACGACTTAAATACGACGTAATTAAATGTTCAAACAGAAGTTACTGACATATTCTATTGACATATTTTTTTAATAACATTGCAACGAGCAAACGAGTACGCGAGTCCCAGGCAGCGGGTGATCATCGCCACCCATGAACACACAATCCCATAAGAGTCACTAGGGCGTTATCAGCCCTTTAGGTAGGCAATGGGATATCTGATAAAGGGGGGAGTGAGCCACTGGAACTGTTATCTGTCTTTGCCCTGATTGGAGAGACGAGATTTGTGTACATTACTAACTATCGCATACACCTGTTCGAGTCTGTTTAGTCATAACGAAAATAATATTACGTGTTTGTTCTTTTTATGTCTGGCTTATTGACCTCCCCACTATCTAATCTGTCTTAATAAAACCTTTTACCTCGGTTAGAGAAGCTAGGAATTTAACCCCTCCACCCTGGTTCGGTGTGGTTGGCGCCTTTTAACGGCCGTTAAGTCGGTGGAGCGATTAACGACTTTGTATATACGTGATAGTAATTGTTAAATAGAATAAAAGGTACTTTTGAGATAAATTGAGAATAAATGATTATACGACAACACTACTTTTATCGGCAATGAAAGTTTTAATTGGCCATGAGCTATGGCGCTTGATAATTGAGTTTTTGACTTATTTATGATTGCTTATTTAACACTCTTTAACACTGTATAAAGTAAGGGTATAAATAAGGGTTGAGAAATAACAATTATGACGAGATTTTAAGGACATCTAAAAAAGATTAAATCAATTTAAGGACATTACTGCGATAAATTCCTGTTTGAAAATTGACTTACTCAGAACAAAAAGATTTTATTTATAATTATATGATTGACCATGATTTTTTTGGTGTCGAGCTCATAAAATTTAGTTAAGTCAAAAAAAAAAACTAAAAAAATCCGTAAAATCCAACATTAGAACCTGCACCATAGCATCGTATGCGCCGGGCCCGAGCGTCCGGAGCGGACCGTTGCTTTTGCGCAAGCGGTGTGCGCACAACACGACTGTACCTACTTCTTTTTGCGATCACTGATCTGGCCGACCTGTACAGCGATTCGTTTTGAACTTTTTTTAAAGGAAGAGACAAGATGTGTAATTAAATTGAACACTCTGTTAACAATCACATTTTCGAAGTAAACTTGTCTAAAGAAGAAACTGAAAACTTTATATAGACGTAAGTAATGTTCTAATTAATAAAATAAAATCTACGTGACGTTTACACAGTTTCTGATTTTATAATTAAAATTTCTGATTTGTCGAACATTCAAATTTAAAATAAGTGAAATAAAAAAAGGTCAACTCAAATGTAAACTCCTAAAAATTTATTATAATTATGATATTATAAATAACATAATAATAATAAATCGCGGCTCTGTTGGGATGGACATGAAATTAATTCTTTCATTTTTTTTTTCATCATGCAATTTCACTTTCAGTTAAGGTCCCGAAATATATACTATTAAAGTTTAAAGTGACTTGTGGGTTCTAAATTTAATCTGCTACAACATCAACAAAATAGTTTAAAATTTCATTCGCGTGTAAAAGTTACACTTACTGGTATTTTTTTCAAAATGTGATGTAACTATGAATTGAAATTAGTCAAATGTTTCAGTGAAGAAAAAAAGGTCAAACTCATTTCTTCGAAGTTATCAGAATATCTTTTATTGTGAGTTAGAAATAAAATATTACGCACACGCGTTCAGAATAAATGCGAAAATAATGTTGCGCGGAGGGGCATTATAAGGACTTCAGTTTTTATTAACACTCAATCTCGCCCCTCATCTAATTTGGGTACCGCTGGTTATATATAACAATTAATTGTTAAGTATTGAGCTCCATTAATTTCAATATAATTATCGTAACTGGAACGCAGCTATCTCGTGTCATCACAAGACCTGGCTGCGCAAATTGATCGCTGTTTAACGCTCGGCTGACAGTTTAGTATGAGAATTATGATAAACATCTATCAATAATAATATTTTGATAAATATCAGGCTTATGTCATTTTTATTGATAGCAGTTTAAATTATTTTATCGGATAAGGCGAACGGAAGAAATGGATCAATAAATTATTATCAGCTGCTGAATTCGCTATACTCCACCACCCGCCGTACATCTAAATTTGACTTCGGTCACGTCGACGATTAGCGATACCACTACGGTGCGTTTTACGAGCAACTTTTTACGACGTAGTCGTAACTGTAGAGCGAATTTCCATAACCCGAATTTTGGAAAAAAATAGGATATTGAGCCCTTAAGAAAATCGCTCTCTGGCCCTTAACAAAGATAGCATTGTTAAGGGCCAGAGAGCGTCTTTTTAAAAGAACGACGTCGTGTCGACAACAAAAACATGGTAGACACAATCATTTATTACAAGGTTATCGTTTATTCCTCTTATTATAAAATAAACCTTTGTCATTAAAAAAGGTGACAATACATCTATCTATAGGCCAGTATTGATCTACAGCCTTCACTGCGTCATACAAAGCAGACTATGGGTCTGTGTTGATCATAAAACTTAAATTAATGATCAAAACGATATTGACTTCTTACAAGCAGTGTCGATAACGCAATACACGAAGGCTGTATGCAAATCCTAGCGCACGAGGCGAGGTAACGGGCCAATCGAATACGTGTATTTTTTTGTTCGCCTTCGCATTCCACTCCGCCCACCGTCCTGCATCGGCCACTGCGCTAAATAAAATAGATCATTAGAGTCGGATCGAGCGAAACCTTGTTTTACGATTAGTACAAGATTAAGAGATTAAACTACAAATAGGTCAGGTTAGAAAATTGAAATGTTGTTTAAAACATGTTTCAAGTATGAAGATAAGTTGGCTCATAAAAAATTTTCTTTGAGCTTGTTTGAAGCTAATTGAAAGGTTCTTTTTGAGATTTTGCGAAAAGAAGCATCAAAAATATTCTTATACCGTTTTATTACATTTAATAAACATATATTTTTACATATAAACTTTAGTAGTAATATTATACCATTTTTAATTATTAACTGTATCTTTGACGATGGTCAGAGACAGGAGAAAAACGATTACATAATTTTTTGATACCTAAAGTACGACATTTTTTAGATCACATCACAGTCACGACAGGTGGTTGTTATGACACACCTAACGCTCTGGTGAATTTAACTTTATTGGTGTTCTTGAGGATGTGCTGATCTGTCATAAAACGTAAGTAGAAATAACAATATAACTATTAAGCGGAGTAAGATAAATAAACTATTAACACTTGCTAAGGTGTTCGATATCTGCCAATCCTCTACAATCAATATTCGATTCGTTGGATAGGGATTCGTAGTGGAAGAATAAATTATACGGTCAGCGGTGGGTTACATGTTGCATATTAACAAATGTTGCAGGCAAGCGTCTAATTATGGATGTACACGAATTGACAGCACGCACAATACAATATCTGTTGTGAATCGTCCAGTTTGTTTAAAATAGTTTCCAAAAATTTGCAATCGTTTCTGAAATCAATCTTATATTCCCGCACCGTATCATATCCGACGGCGACAAGTTTTAATATTGCATACCGTTCCCATGTCGAACGTCATATCGTTCAGTTCCACGGAGCGCTGTCGCTTTATAAAGTAACGTATCTGCGCGTTGAATACGGCCCGGCGGCGGACGCGCCGGCGTCGTTACCGCTTTTTTATGGCGTTTCTCGATACGTTTACGGCCTTTGTCACTGCTCCGTGCTGCGCTCACCCGCCGCTGGTCGGCCCGTACGCGGGCGCCGTACGCATTTAGACGATAAATTACGAGTTTACCGATCTCGGGTCGTGTCGTCTCGAAAACGGACGGTCATGAACGAGGCACGGCGAGCGGGAAATGAGATTCTTATTGGAAAGCCGTAACGACGGCGCGTTGATGTCTTTTGTACGATCTTAAAAAAAATTCTTATCGATCTGTCGGTCAAACGATGGATCGAATATTAATAAAAGCTGAAATTGTAAATCGTGTTTTATAACGTTCGGTAGTAGCTGAAGCGGATCGGCGCGTCGGTCGTGAAATTTAATAGAGGCGGTTCGGTCGAAATTACCTGACGCTCGGGTCGGGGCGTCCGGCGAGGACGAGCGCCCGCGGCGGCCTTAACGTTGCATCACTTAATTTTTACACGATAGCCCATGAAACGGCTCGCACACGATCATCATTCACAGCACTGCACTCTATTTTGTTAACTACAAATTTGCAACTTTTCCCCACAACCCGTTGTCGGGCTTCGGCGCGCTTCTTGCGTTCGTCAATTTTTCACGAATGGACGGTAATTTCGTGACGGTCGGTCCACATGGACGTAATATACGCGCCAGGTGTATCGAACAGTTTGTGAGGTACTGACGCTACGCGGCGCTCGCGCCGGCCTTGCGCAATTACAGCGAAAGTGCGCCGTCCCGGTCCCTCTCGCGCACGGCCCGCCGGCCGCATCTGAAAGAGAGGGATGGCGGTATGTGAGCTTTTTACCGTTTAATGTTATAATAATATCGATCAGGGTTGGCGTCGCGGGGAGGCGCCGGTCAAAGGGGTGTATTATCTAGATCACGCGGGAATCGGTTGACCTTTACAAAATTTTTAAACAGGTTTTTTTTTAATTTTAGTTTAAACTGTTCTATTTACATTTACAGTATATTGTAGAAGGTAGCGTCAACGCTTATAAAAGTGAATAAAGTAGAAATTGACAATGAATGTTATTAATCATTTTGTTATATAACTTTTTCATAAGAAAACGAGCATGCGAGCCACCAGCTTGGAGTTGACCATCGCTGTCCATCGACACCGGCAACCACAAGGGAATCACTAGTGCATTGCCGGCTATTTAGACTATTTTTACATCAACTAAATATTCCAAATGTATTTTAAATGGGGATGCAATATTACAATATCATGAAGGCATAACTTCAAAGGTAAATAAATACACAAAACATAATTGAAATCATATACAAAACTTTTGGACAAACATTTTACTTTTATAGCTGGATTTTAATGATTACAATCGATAAACGCTTGAAATATTAACACAGTGTGTATTACTATAGTTGCTATACAAACAAATAATAACAATAAATATATTTTAAAAATTAAAAGAGGTCCCAGTAGGAGAAACGTGTTTTATCGGCGTTTTTTGTTTAATCTTAATATTTCTTTTTATTTTTCATTGACTATTTTTAAAAAGTATGTACTGCTCAAGATCGTATTGTAGTACGACACCCTTCGTGTGCGAGTCCGACTCGCACGTGGTCGATTTTCAACTAGCTTTTAATAGTTTATTTACCAATTTAATCGATCCAATTTCGGAATTTTATATTGACAAGTTAAATCTTATTTTTAACATAAAGATACGCGTTTCGACAAAAATGAGTACAGATTTAAAATAAAATCAGGCTTAGTTTTCAACGCGTTAACCCTAAAAGCTTTTGATCGGATGGGCTTCAAGAGCAAATAACTCTTAGATTAACTCTTTAAACATATCAAGGGCGTAACCGCGAGCTACGAGCTGTGCTGCCGTATTTACGTCGTCCTGTCCAAGAGAAGCCACTTAATGCGATTAAACTACGAATTTAATGTCAACATTTTAATTTAATTTACCTTTATTAAGTGCTTTATAATAAATAATAGTGGACCTATAATATTTAAAAAAGAACTGATTTCTGTTACGTTAGCGCCTGTTCATTGTAAGTAAATTCTTTTACGTCCATTGAAACCGCTAACTATTCATGTATACATATATATTATATAGACACTATAAAGGTTTATGATTTTCTTTAAATTTTTATTGAAATCTAAATTCTCAAACTTTCACATATGAAAGCATATGATACTCTAAGAAACAAATTAAAGATTTTTTATTCTTTACAGAAATAAATAAATTTTTATAGGCCATTGTTCACTATTACCTTTAATGGTCCGGCCTTCGAGAAGCGATTTCCTCCGTGTGATGCCGTCAAGGTGTCACAAATCGAGATTTTCTTAATGCGACTTAGTACAAGGGCCCGGGGTCCGTAATCACCGCCAGTGGCGCCCCAGGCCTGCGGGGCGGCGACGGTAAAAAGCTCGCGACGGCACATACCAAATGCAATCTAAGAGCTTTCGGTTTTTACTGACATACAACGCGGCCGTTAAATCATTCCGTTTTTCTACAACTTACACCTGCCTCTTCCGAGAAGCAGTAGAGCTTTCGATTTGGAATTTCAAAATTTTGACCAGGATTAGTTTGAAATTGATACCGCAGCTAGTAATTAAACTGAAAATGCAAGACATTCTAAGTGAACTGATAGACTAATACAAAAGGACAAAGGGCTATATTAATCGACCTAGGATTAAGCATCATTGAACGACATATATACTTTGATACGGCTCAGACAGTTCGTGCGAGTTATGATGCGGATAGTCTATGTTTATATGTAGATAAAGTGAGGAGCTGGCGAATAAAGTAGGCGAGTCAGTGCTCGACCATAGATAGTTTTTTTTTGCATAATTTAATGCTTTATTCTATAATCTCACAGATTATGTTAAATTTTTGGCCATAAAATGTGCAAAGCTCTTCCAAAATTTAAGTTGAAATCGCTTTATTTCCATCAAAAGAAGACAAAGTAGTAAGAGATATGTAAAAGGTATTTGTTTGATTTGTCTGTTTTCGTTCGCCAGTTCCTCAAGTGTCTTTCAAGTCGTTTGCCTCTAAATATTTAAACGACTCATCTGCCGTATTTAGTATAACGCCGTAACTTGATTTTTTTGTGGTACTAACTCATTACGAGACCATAAACGTAATGATGTACCATAAACAATTACTTTACTCTTATAGACTTCCCTTTTATATAACTTTGAATAAAATGCCAATGAGACTGTCTATCTAGGTTTTATTTTTAGATTTTTTGAATAGTATTAGGTATACGATTAAATTTGTCAGAGAATGTACATATAAAACGGAAATCTTAAAAAAATAATAAAAAGGAAAAGGTAAGGGGGGATAAGCATACGAAAAACGCGTTTTTGAACATTTTTTTTTGTTTTCACTTTATTGTACAAACAAGCGTTAAACTTGCGTCATTATAGCGTTAACTCTAAAGTAAGAGTAGAAATTATATTAGCCGATCGAGAGTGATTTGATCTTTTGCTGAAGATTCCGTACTGAATGAAAAAAAAACAATTATTTTTTAATGAATATATAACCTGAAACATATATCGTGTGGTGGTGCGGAGCCCTTGGTGGGAGAGTTCGACTCGCACTTTGTTGTTTTTTTATAAGTTTTTACGCGCTCATTGTATAGGACAATAAAAGTCGTGGGTGTGGGGACACGGCCGGCATGCGAGCGGCCCCTAATGGGCTAAAACAAAGCGCAGCCGAGCGGCGCGTGCTCGAGGGCCGCGCGACCCCGGCGGCGCATGCGCTGAGTACCGGTCCGCCAGATGAATGTTTTGTGATAGCGAAAGAGAGTGCCAGCTGCGTCGTTTTATGAATAACTGACAAAATGATATTAAATTGCATTTCCGTACTATCAGATGTTCCTAAGTTTATAAAGGAAATACCGATTGTTTCTCGCTTCGACTGCGGAGGGTGGCATCTACTTCAACACATCAGAGAAATTTAACTTAATTTTTAATGACAGGTACAGTTACTACGCGTGTTTGAGGGAAAAAAATATCGCGGGTAGGTAGTATCAAGCTACTGCGTCAGTTTTCGTGAATAGTGACATTTTTAAGTCGGGTTTGGATTCACGCTGTTTTTCCGTTTTCCAGCATGTGTTTTTGTCTCAATAACATTTTTTTGAATATTAATTTTAAAAACTTCGTGTTTTATCTCGATAAATATTTAGAACAGTTTCATAACTACCGAATGACACCAAAACCGTTTTTATACATCCTTCCATTCCGAAGTTATAAGTAAAATTAATTTTGCGCGCCGCAGTCTTTTAGGATTTTGAGTCAGTTTTTATTCACTTGATTAGGTCATCATTTTAATGCCACGGACGCATGACTTACACCATTTTGAAATTAGCTTTAAAACGGTGATTTAACCTTGTGACTATCGATTATAGCTTTTATGTCGCTCGAATTTTTGTTGTGCACCTTTTTTTATGTATGTTCAGCGATAATTTCGTCAAATATTGGACCGATTTCTTAATTTTTTTTGTTTGAAAGGGTATACTCTCGAAGTGATCCAATAATCACCAAGTCAAGATCTGATGATGGGATCCCAGGAAAGTCGAGAGAAACGTTGAAATATTATAGGCACTTAAAGTGTGTTTGACCTTTTTTTTTTGGTTATTAAAGCGTTTGCGTCTGAAAGTCATCATCTCGTGCTGCCACAGCACTCCTTAGCGGTCAGGAGTTAGGGGATAACACTGCGATTTGTCAGCAGAAATTATTCTGTAATAGTTATTAATAAAACATAGTATAAGTAGAATTAAAATTACTTATTAATCTAACTACATATTTTCATTCATTTATATGTGAAAACGTGACAACTTAGTAGGAACACATCGGGACTCTTAGCTATAACAGTATAAACAGTGTGAATTAATTTAATGTGAAAGTGAATGTAAATGTGATGTGTATGAATTGTAGGACTTTTTGTATTATAAATAATAAGTGTAATTTGTGTAGTTGGTATAAGAATAATTTGGTACCTAGTTGCTCTCCAACTAAGAATTCAAAAACCTTGGAGTGACTACGATTGTACAATGAATTCGGGATCGGAACTGCTTTTTCTCTTGTTCCGTACAGAAGTAAAAGAGATGCCGGGCCTATTTTGTTAACCGTGGCCTAATCCACACGCAGAGTAGCTAAATGAATTATAATTACTCGATAACTAAAAATGTGTAGTAAAATAAATTTTAAACAAAACAAAGAAAAAATGCCTTAAAAAACCTATTTAAACAGACTTTAAAAACAATTAATCAGTTTTTTGGAGTCGGTTGCAGCTAAAGATAAATCAGTCAGTTGTGTTTCTTCTTCTAAGAAGAATTACTCAATATTTAACTTTTAATGTTCCTGGTTATATATTACATGTTCTTTTGCTTTGCCTTACTAGGAACTGACTCCAAAAATAAATGATTAGTCGTTTTTGAAGTCTGTTTTAAAAATTATATAAAGAGGGTTTTGAAGGCGGTTTTTATTTGTTTGCTAATATTTTTATTTTTTATACGTGGCACATTTAAAAATTAAAAATTTAGATAATAAAATATGGACATATTGTGTGCATAAACAAATTACGTCAGCAACGATTACTATAAATACAAACAGACTCGCAGCATTCTAGTTAAACACACAACAGCGGAAGAATGCTATACATGTATTTTAGAAGTTTAAAAAGTGTCATTGCGTCAGGCCTGTAACTGCCGGAGTAGCTGCTGTTCCCTCAAATCTCTTCACTTCAATTGCAGGGGCTGGCACTCCAGTCCCTCCGCGGCGGTCACCTGCGTGCTCTCCGAGGCACGCCGTGGTCGGTTTGATTTACTTTAAAACTCATCAATCATTTACTCGTAGCCGGAATCACAAACTCGGTATTTTTCAATTCGAAGACAACGCACTGGCCATTCGTACACCGTCGGTATTGAAAACTATACAACGCTTTGTTGTTGTTCTTTCAGGTTCTAATCACCCATCCAATGAGGCACGCGCGTCCGCCAATACCTCTTTGTTCTAAGGCAACACACTTAACCGCTTAACCACAACCTTTATATAAATATTTAATTATCTTAACTTTGTTCATTGTTCTAATATTAATGTAAATATTGTATTAAAAACTGATATATTCGTTACACTATTAAATATTGAAATAACTAAATCTCGAATTGGTGATTAGAGCTTCTGTTTCTAGAGTCATTAAGAAAATATAATCTTTCAAATCATACAGTCTGGAAGATGAACACGCCTCGATCTGCGCGGGCGCCGATAAAGTCGTTATCTCGCGCCGCGTTTAATGAGACCTGATTATGCAAACTCGCTTCCTTTTAAGCTACCGCTTGAACGTTTTAACGCAGTTATAAATTTTTACTCATTCCAGTAATTTATAAGATCAGCGATGAGCAATACACTTATATGGCATTAATTTGAAGTAATTGCGACTTAAATGAAAAAAGTTATTCAAGATTTGGAAATGGGTGTAATTGGGGTAGGATTTTATTTACAAATTGTATTGTATAAACGTATATTTCATATTATATACATTTCATATAATATACATCTTTGATTTTCATCAAAAATGTATATGAAATGATTCACATACATTCATGGGTGTACTCAGGGGGAAGGGTAAGGCAGGTGCCCTGCTGGAAATTGTATATTACACTCCGTTTGCACGATCTGACCTAAAAAAATCTGACTTGCCCCCTCCTAGGCCAGAAGCTGGGTACGCCCATGGCATGCATACATTATAATTATCAAAAGCTCCGTATTATATTATAAATTGATTATTCGTGATAAAGATTGTTTGCACAATCGAAAAAAATATTAATCAAGTCGTATGAGATATTTTTAGAAGTTGTAAGTAATAAACCTTTAATATGACTCTTATAGAAACCTCGAGGGTCACATCTGTGTGTTTTTTTTCAGTTTAAATAGATTTTTTTTGTTTCACTTATTTAACATGTTTTATTTGAAATTTACGGCGCGTTATTGCAAAAGATAAAATATTAGACATATAAATAATGAATACGTATTTAGCCATACCTTGTTCAAACATGTAACTAAATGTAAACATAGCATAATTGTACATAGCAACTCTATACATGGGCTTCTGCAGCGCGCGCGCTGGCCGCGGCCGGCGCAAACAGCGGCCGGCCTCTGTGTCAATACCGCCGCGCTCCTTTCCGTTGTCGCGTCGACTATTAACAGTAGACGCTTGCCTCCAACATGCAGTATGCAGTAACGTGCAGCATGCAACCGAATGTTAATCCTCACTAATATTTGCGCCTTCGACCATCAAACGATGGCTGGAAACTCATATGTTGGTGAATTCAATACTCTTAGCACACTGGTGGATGCGATTGCCTGATTTTTCCTAAGGATGTGTTGAATTGGCACGAAACGTACTCGAACCGATATCCAAATCATTGAATGAGTATTTATAGTGGAAGTGTAAATTGGAAGGTCAGCGGTGGGTTGCATCGTGCATGTTGCTTGCTGCTATTGATGTATATATATTATTATATATAGGCGCATAGAACAAATAAAATGGTCCCAAAAAAACCGATATGAATGGCAAAATCAACTCGGTTTTGTATGCATGAATCGCGAGCATTAAACACCTTTCGACGCGTTCTCCATCAGGAAAGAAGAAAATCGGCCCTGTTCTCGTCTCGTGCCAATGGGACGCCCCCTGTGGTTTAATAGAGACAGATCAGCCAATTTTAAGAAATAGGAGTACAGTGCGCGCCTCAAAGTGCACGTGTTAAATCTGGGACCGTTTTTCGATTGTCTCTCCTGTTAGAAGGCCCTATCTATACATATCGATTCTTCCTACGTGTGCTACATGACACTTGCTTAGGTGTTTGATAACTGTCGACTCTCGAATTAATATTTAATTCTTTGGGTGAGGATTCTTAGTGCAACGACAGTTTCGAAGGTCAGCGACGGGTTGGATGCTGTATACTACTGCATGTCGCAGGCTGGCGTCAAGGATTTCCGTGAAATAGCACTGTATACAATAGAATATAAAGGAGTGAATATTAACCCAAATAAAAAACGTGGCGGAGTTCTTACATTGTTGAAAATAAACAGCTTATCATAAATAAGTAAATTTGTTTGAAAGTTACTCATTCCAGTGTCATCTCACTACTTTTTACTTCAAATATAACATCATATTTTTCTCATAACAGACATTCTATAGGTCTAATACAACTTTTGTGAAACGTTATGATTTTTTTAGCTTTAATCACTCGAATAGTTCTTTAGATGTTGTTCTAGTAGTTGAGTTATTTTGTTTAATTTCCGTCACGATATCTAAAACCTGGTTGGTTCCATATAAAGTTATACCTCCGTGTACGCATACGAGCCTGTTCAAAATATTCGATGCATTAGTCACAGTTCTCTACATATTATCACGAGTCGAGACTTCGTATGCGGCGCGCGCTCGGCGCTCGGCGCATGACAATCGCCGATGCATTGAAGGTTGATGCGCACGCGGACGTCAAGTATAAAACACTGCAATGCATCGTCTTGCACATCTCCGCCTGTAGGATACAGCGTGAGCATACAAGCGTATTACCGAAATGAAAATAACGTGTGAAATGTCTCAATAAGAAATTCATTGTTTAAAGATGAAACAACGATGATCTTCTGTACGTGGAAGGGTACTTGTAGGTATTTTGTTGACGGTAAAAAGATTGTACGATTTACGATTACGATTTTAATTCCTAAATAATTTAAAACGTATATATATTCATTGTCAAAAAATAATTTTAATAATAACAATATATAATAGTAATAATAACATAAACTCATGCCTATTTCTCAGAGGGGTAGGTAGAGACTATAGATTTTCATTTGGTACGATCTTGGCATATCTCCCTTGCTTCACCGCCATCAATAATATTGAGCATAATTTTAATACTTACAAATGTTTTCGATTAATTGATTACAATGAATAAACGATACAAGAATAAACGATATTAATTAATAAGTAATAAGTCAGATATTACTTATTAATTATAATAATATACTACACACGCTTATAATTAAAAAGTTGTGTATATTATGCATTATTTATACCTTTTATATTGTTTGCTTCCTTGAATTATTCATATGATTTATACTATTTGCTTGAAAGTATATAAACAAGAAATAATTATGCGCGTAAAACTTTATTAATCTACGCTAAGCGAATTTTAATAAATGCGGTATTCATATAGCGGTATTTATTTTGATAGATCACTTTCGAATCAGCATAAACTTAAGCGGTAACAGTTAGCGGTAATTTTAGAGTCGTGCGTGCTCGTGCGAGCTCACTCGACCCAGTAACTCGACTCCATTATTCGGTGAACCACCGGCGCGCGTGTTACCGCAGCCGCAGCCGGCCGCCGGCGCCGTGCAGGCATACACAAAGCTCGTGTTCCGTGCAAGGAACGCCAGAAAGCTCAAGTTGGCTACTCAGCTTTATTGAGAACTTAGGGTCGTATTAATAAACGTCGCTCAAACGATTCGCCAACTTAAGAAGTAACGTGGGAGCGAGACATACATTATTTTCTATAGCGAAAAATATGATTGTCTCCCTCTCTCCACTTCAAGGACAGTACCCCGCACTTGAGTGTGCTTTACTAATACGACCCTTAGTATCTCATTGCAACATATAACAATTATATGAATGGGCTTACCAAATCCCACTACATGCTTTTGGTGACGTACTAGGGTTGATATGAGGATGCACTTTGTAATGTAATGCTGCTACAGGTGAGCTTCATGATTTTTTTATATTTTTGTAATCTCATACGGATTATTTAGAATGGTACACAGAGATCTCACATCTCCACATGTTACGGTCTTTGTATTCTCTCTTGCTTCACTGACATCCATCTATCGTTTCATGCGAACTTGTCGGTTTCGAGTGCTTAAAATTTGGCCCTTCATCAATATGTATAACAATATTTATAGCGGTTAGAGGATTATACTTAAGTAAGACCTTTTTTCAAAATGGGGAAATCCTCATGGATATCCGGGATCTGGGGGAGGGTTATGTTGCACTCCTGCTGATTAAGATCCTATGGTGTCCTTCTCGTGGTCTTATGCCGGGGCCTCGAGTACGCTTGCGCATTCATCCACCGCCTCAGCGGCGTCTAAGCAAGGCCTTGCTGAGTCTTCCAACGCATAATGGCTCTGTAAATATATTTTGTCTGTCATTTTCATTCATACTTTTCAGATGATCAAACTCTGAAACATACCGTTATTCCAGTCACAACATGTTTCGAACTACACCATTCTCTGTCATCACTATTATATCTATTATTCAAAGGCACACCACACATACTACTACCGTGACGAGACGATCATGTAATATGCAATAAATATGAAAGAATATATAAAATATGCGATAAATATACACACTGTTGCCTTACACGTCGATAATCGCTTAAGAGATGTGCTTCAATCAAAATAAACACTAGCGCGCGTTCGCCGCGCTTAAGCCAAATGACGACGCATGGCATGTGTATGCGTATTGGGATGGAGTGGTCTCTCAAGTGCAAACCCATACAATTTTATTATGGAGATAAGAATTTAACTGTGCACCACTACTACTTCATTCGCCAGTAACAATTGCTTTGTATCGAAGAATTACTTAAATTGTAAGTCACTACAAATTAATATATTGTAAAGATATGTTGGGTCAGTAAATAATTATTGTAAACAGGTAGGCGAGGACTCAGTGCCGGCTGCGAGGATTCCCAAAGTTTCTGCGAGTTCCTGAGTGTGACTGTGCATAATAAAAAATTAAGAGAAGTATAGATATTGAATTAGAAATTTAACTTATGCTATAGTTATTACTAGTACCGTGAACACGTGTCGTTCATTTCGGTTTATATAAAAGGTGATTTTTATACAATTTAAATTTAAAAGTTCTAGTGTAAGGTTAAGTCAACTACTATTGCAAAATGAGGGACAATATTTTTTGTCTATGCAAAAAAAAAATATTCTAAGTGAATAAAAATATGTCAGAGATTTGTAGAAATTTTAAAAATTGATGCAGGAATTATCTCATAACATGATATGAAAGAAATTATTTGTAAGTGTAGTGAATGTTAATAAATGAATTGTGAAAATAAAATTAGGTGGATGTATTTTTTTTTAAATAGTGGTAGATAAATGCTTTGCTACTCGATCGGCAACACCTGCAAAGCGGAGATGCTGCCCATGGGTTTTTCGATTCTATGTTTATTTCATTTGTTCCTGGATATCATAGAAGTAGTTAGTTCCGCTCAAAGGTCTTTCGAATTCGACTGTATAATGTGATATTCGTCACATCTCAGACTACACACAAAAAAGATAATAATGTAAGTATTTAGAAAATACAATAAAATAAGATCAGTATCGTTTATTGTATCTAAATACATTTTTACGTCTTGTGGTTGTATATTGTGAATGAAAAACAACTGACAGATTTCTCCGAACGTTTCCTACAACATTGGCTGCACCCGTACAACACGAGGCCTACGCGCGCCTACGGACGCTGTCGCTCCAATTCCCACCGCGCGAGGCGATACAATGCCCGTGCCGTGCGCCGCGCGCCCGCGGGTCGCCCTCAAAACTCACAATGTAACCGCCGCCATAAAACGTCCCGCCGCCCGCGCTATCTGCATATTGAAGTACTTTAAGTTTCTCCAAATTTACATAGAAATATACAAACGGGCCATTTGTAAACTATATTTTTAAAATCGGTCTCGAAAGTTTTTGAACTATAATTTTAATTCATTACAAACTTTCGACCGCGGCTCTGCCGGCGTCGACATAGAATTAATTTTTTTAACTATTACATCGAGTCGTCTCTTTCTGAACCATTACGCCAATCTTGGACATTACAATTTGTATCGATTCCACCGAAAGGAACTGCGTACTGTTATCGATACTGGTCTCGTCCTGAATTAGAATTACAGCTCCATTTTCGATTCCGATGCCATTCTCGTCAAGAACGATCCTAGGAGGAAGAGGTCACGAAAAAATTGCACTCAGCCTAAAAACATTTACAATGACCAACCTTTTAAAAAAGTCAATTGACAGAAAATTTAAAAACGTATAGGTAAATAAGTAAAAAAATTAAAAATTGGTATTCAAAACAATTAAAAAAAAATGTGCGACAATCGTTAATTTTAAAATTCGAGTGCAAAGGCAGTACTACCTGGTACCAGGGAGATATAACTCTCAAAGACATTACGATTAAAAAATTCCTGGGGGGAAAACAGCCTTCTCTCAGGCATGCTCATTGCTATGATTTTTGGGGAGTCCAGGTTCGGGGGAGGCGATCACTCCCCACACTATAGTTGTGGATGCGATGTCGATGTCCTTCGAGACCGGACAAATCGTAGACCGACTGGGATACATCAAAGCATCCGAGGTTTATGAAGTCGTAGTGAACGAGGACCTAGGTCATAGTCTAAATTACTTTCCTGCAACGCGATCCAAGAGATCCGATTAAAGTCAACACCTGGGAGCATCCCATACTAAGCGAGGGTTTATCAAGTTCTGAACGTCTTCAGCAATGTAAAAGTGAAGACAAAAAAAGCAGAGCTGGAGGAAAGCAAACAGAGAGCCCACAAAGAAAAATCCGAGTTTCAAGGACGCATCCGTGTATTCTTGAAGGCATTAAGAAGAGCCGCAAAAAGCTTGCCCGGGGCAACAAGTCTGCAAGGGACAAGTATATCCGAAGCGAAGAGGAAGAAGCTAAAAGTGTCAATAAACCCCAAACCTCGCCAACAAGGTCCCAAAAAGGGGAAGTCGGCCCACCGGCTCCAATCCCTGGAAGGAAACCACGAAACCACTAAGCGAACGCGTTCTCGGAGTTCATAGCGCTTACCTCAGCAACCCTAAAGTTTTACAGAGTCACGTACAAGAGGATGTTAGAGTTATACTTCGATCTGAGGAACGGTTGACGTAGGGGCGACGTCTTATAAGAACTCGATTCTTATCGGCTTCCCTTTCATAAAATATTTAATATGCATAATTTATAAATAAATAAATTATTGCTTTTTAGTATACAGACACTTAAAATTATTTTTAATTTTCAGTAATTATTGTAAATAATATCCAGCCATCTTACGTTAGTAACGCAAGCCCTATATAAAAAACACTTCAAATAACTCGAAAGCAACCGAGTTATTTAGACGACCAAATTCAGAATGTTTGCAATCGTCGTAATCAATGTGAAATGTTGAGTCTTCCATATTCAGTTGTATTATAGCGTTATGGCGACGCCTCGAGCCCGCGACTCCCGCGAGCCTGCCGGTCGCAAAGCGGGGGAATAACTCGTTATATCGCGAGTTTCGTTTCGACAACGAAATGACGCAATTGTAATTCGTGTAACATAATTTCACCTTTAACGTGAACTCTTAGGTGTTATATTCGGTTGCGGATTCTTGTGTTATATATCATTATGTAAATAATAATGCGCTTCGATCAGCGGAGATTTCCGATTATACCCGAATAAAAAACGGTTTTGCATATAGCATCATTCCCGTGTCGAATTAAGTATAGAAGGCGGCGTACAAACAAAAATTAAATTACAATGTCCAATGGCTGTCTTTATTCCTTGCTATGCTCACGTAATTAACGTACACGTAGTGTTATCTCGATCTTTAGAAAATATTCCAGAGTTAAAACAATTTTTCGGCCACATCAATTGCATAATAAATTTTTTTAATAAATCTACTAAACGTTCGGGTCTTTTAAAATTAACGTCAGATCGTCGTTTGCCTGGTGTCGCAGAAACTCGATGGCAGTATCATTCTCGTATTATTAATGTCATTTGTAACTGTAGATCCGACATAATACAAACATTTAATATAATTATAGAAAATCCGATGCATTGGGATTTTGAATCAATTGCCATATCAGAAATTTGTTAATGACATTAGAAAATGGGGAATTTTGCTTTTTTTTGCATACTTTAGCTGAATTATTTGCAAGAACAGATAATACTTTCGCTTTGCTACAAAATAAACAGAGTGATATAGACGTCGTTATTCGCGAAGTTCAATCGCTATTAAATTGGTTTGAGAGTAATTTCATTAATAAGTTTGACGAAATTTACGACAGTGTCACTGATATAAGTGAGCCTCCACGAAAACGCCGACGTCTATTTAGCTCAGAATCAGACTTAAAACGCGAGTATAAACGTATTTTCATCGAAATTGTAGATAATGTTAAAAATCAAATTCAAACCAGATATAGTTTACTAAGCAATTTGTCGTTTTTAGATTTACTAAGTAAGTCGAAATATGATTTATTCGAACGTACATTTCCTGCGGATAAACTAAATATTTTAAATTTATTATTTCCTCCAATTTTTGACATAAATGCATTAAAAAATGAGTTAAAAGTATTATATTCGTCTCCCTCGCTTAAAGGATTAGATATGTACGAGTTATTTTTGCATTTACAAAAAGATATCTTAATAGATACATTTCCTCAAATTTTAAGCTTAAGTAATATCTGTTTAACCCTTCCGATAATAATTGCGGCCATGGAACGATCTTTTTCAGCTCTGAAACGCATTCATACGTACCTCAGGAATAGCCAGACAGAACAAAGGCTTTCAGATATCGCGTTGTTATTTATAGAAAAACATTTACTGTTGCAAATCAAAAGTAAGCCAAATTTTTATGACTTGGTATTAGCTCATTTTCTCGAGAAAAATCGTAGATTACCACTAGAATTTTAATAGCTTTTTTATCTCATTTAATTCATTTATCCACTGCGCTGCTATAAATTCGACTAAAGAAAACTACTTCATTAGCTTTTTTCAAAGCTGCTTTTATGGATGCTCGAAGTCTTCCGTTTGTATTCTATCGTTGACCTCGAG
This sequence comes from Eumeta japonica, assembly GCA_005406025.1. Taxonomy (NCBI): domain Eukaryota; kingdom Metazoa; phylum Arthropoda; class Insecta; order Lepidoptera; family Psychidae; genus Eumeta; species Eumeta japonica. The sequence goes on along the minus strand of BGZK01000092.1, from coordinate 501,939 downwards.
TATGCCAAAAGTGGCGAATGAAATATCTCCGCGTTATACCAGAGGGCGTTACAGAGCTCGGTAAGTAAAAGTTATATTTTTATTAATAATGTTTAATGTTGACAATTTTTTAAGGTTCGGCTTCCCTTTATATTTTTCTCACCCCTCGCCACTGGGTTGACGGCTGCGCTTTAGGACGCGGAAGCCGCCATATATGACAATAGGAAATCTGAGTACTGTACATATGGCGACTTATAGTGCGACAAGTGGCGTGGTAGCCCTCGATGAGGAGTGTACGGAAAGACCTACCTACATCACACTTTCGTATGACCCAATAGTGGTCACTGCACGATACATGAGGGTTGCACTGGAGGAGTAAATTCTAGAGATGGCGAAATTCGTCACCAGATCTAAAGCTTCGGGTGACGCCTAAGAAGACTGGGCGGTGCCAGACATAACATGGGTCAAAAAAGTCCCAGATTGCGGTAAAACAACATGGGCCGTGAAGCACTTCGAATTGGGGAGGAACGTTATCATCACCATAACTCTAGAAGCAGCAAGAGATCTCAAAGAAAAGCTTGCTAGTCGACTGGGAACTGACGCAATAAGTAAGGTAAAAAAAATGGCGTCGATTTTGGTAAATGGTTTCCGGGAGCCGAAAAACTGCGAACGTCTGATCGTAGGCGAGGCCCTTATGAGCCATTTTGGACCCATCGTAATACCCACACGGCCTGCGGCTGCAAAAGAGGTCCTTCTGATAGGTGATCTCAACCAACTCACATTCATCGACAGGCTGAACCTCTTCGAGATGGAGTACATCCTGATACCGCTCGATTTACAAGTTAACACTTTAAATATATCTCAGAAGTAAAATTAAGTATTCTATTTCTTGCATCTTAGTTTATATACTAAATTTTATATATATGTATAGATATTAGAAATAAGTAATTTTTAAGAAAAATAGTAAATGTCGTAAAGTTATCTCTGAAAATAAAAATAAAGCATGTTTACGTGCCAGTCGGCTACATGACGTCGCGAATGCAATTAAGAGACTCGGAGTTCGCATGTTCGATAACGTTCTTGGTACTAAATCTAGCTTTATATAAAATTAAGATCTTTAGGTTATTAAGGGTGCCATACGATTTTCTAATACTTAAAGGACATATCTCTACGGACGTATTCAACTTGAGTCCTTAGTACTTTGTTTCTTTCCGTAAAAGATTTATATTTAATTTTAGTTGTATGACATTCTGACATTAAATACCTCCAAATTTCTTGCCCATTTTTCCGAGAGAAAACTGCCTTTCGAACTAGTGATAAATTTCTAAAGTACAATGTTATAACATAATTCAAACGTCATGCTGTAATCTAAGCAATAAAGATATTTTAATTTTATTTTGAATTTTAATTAAATTTTAGTCATTGCACGTACTATGTTGTAAAAAAGGCAGCATTCATGTAATTATATTTAATGTGAGTGTTTTTGTTGATTTGTCCATCTTTCACGCAACGACAGATTTACGAATATTTTTAGAGATATTTTATGGGCCGGAAAATGATATAGGTTACTTTTGATCTAGGAAAAGCACGCGGTTCCTATGAAATAGAAATTATAACTAACTCTGTAGTCGATAAACAGATCCTAATGAAATTTCATTTCTATATCGATTTAAGGGCGAAATGACCTTTAAGCTGTTTTGTAACTGATCAAGGTGTATGGTTATAACGAGACTCAAATGAGATTACATAGTATTCCAAGTGGGAATAATAACCGCGGTCTGCTTAATCGATATAATAAATGATCGGAGTCTAGAGGGAGATTGGAATTGAAAACGAGAACGAGAGCGAAATCGGAATGGAGAGTAAGACCTGGACTGTAATAGGGAGCAGGGTCGGGGTCAGAAACGTGAGTGAAAACGAGATATTTGTGTATCTTTTGCAGATGAAGCCGTGGACGCACTGGTAAATGCGTAAGGAACATGCCCGGCCATTCCGATTCACAAAACGTAAGAAGTTTCAGAGTGCTAAGCAGACTTTCCTGTAGTTAGCCATCAAGTTCATTACAATTTACTCGATCGCAGGTTCATTACGATTTGTATGAATCTATATTTAGGAGAAATTCGATAAAGCCGACTACATCCATTCTAGACTGTTACTTTAAACAACACAATACAGGTAGGCGAGTCGCACACAAGTAGCGCTATTCGATCGCAGTGCGCGGTGATCGTGGGCGCGTGCGTTACCCGCGGCCGACCGCTGCGTTATCGACGCCCATGAATATTAAGCCGGCCGCTGTAATTTGCTCGGTCGCCCGTTCGGCTTATTAATTAAGGGCCTCCGAGCCGGGGACGACGGCAGCGCTTTTATTTTCTTCGACCGACACGGCCGCGTCGACTGATCGAGACAGGTATATGTTTATGCGGCCGCTAGTACTCAAAAAGTCGAAAAAAATACTTTGTGAATAGCCTATATCGAGATTGTACCACGCCATAAATATTTTTCTAATGCTAGATATTATTATAGTGAATGCTAAAAAATAAATTTGTCTTATTTAGTTACTAATCGTATAACTTAGAGAGAATACGTCTTATGTCAAATTCGAATTGATATTAATGATTAAATATTGTATTTGCGATGAGAAGTTCGCTTGAAAGTTTTCGACCACTTTCGTTCATAGATAAAAAGCACAACATAGCAAATAGTTTGCTGTCGGCCCATTTGTATTTGCCTTTGGTTATTTTCCTGATATGTAAATTGTGGGAGTCATGTAATTGCATACTAGACATAATATGTATTGACGTAACTAGCGCTTAGAATAATTTTCAGTAATTACAAAGCACAAGAGAATTTTATTATCACACACGGAAGAGAGAGACATGGTTAAACGCTCGTGTGTTCGGTAACGAACCGCAAGAGGTACTAGTCGCGCCTTATCGTCAGCTATCTTTGTACAGGAATCCGCCAGACTGATTTAAGTTGATATCTATGGAAGTGAACTGATTTTATAATATCAGAAAATAAAAAATCGAATATCAAAATTAATAAACGCGAACCCCGATAAGCTATAAATTGAAAAGAAAAATAACTTTGTTTTGTAAAATGAAGAATGTAGGTTTATTTTGAAATCTATTTTTGTATAGCAGACCAAAAAGCAGGTGGTCACCACCGTCCATGAATACTTGCAATCCCAGAGGAGTCAGCAGAACTTTGTCGGTCTCCTGGGTAGAAATAGGATATCTAGGGAGGAAGAAGTGGGCTGATGGCCCAATGGCTCATCGAAAGAGAAAGAGCGATTGGACCACCGGAATTCTCACTCAATGTACGAAATGAAATAACAGAAAGTGTTGCTTATATCTGTATTCTGTGAGTGTGTGCTTTTATACCGGTCGAGACAGCCTAGTTTCGTGTTGTAACCAAGTTGACCATAGCATGGTTTAATTCCTACCCAAAAGGTCAGTAACGCACTGATGACTACCTAGAAATCACGAGCGTACATGGGCAGTGGTGACCACTTATATTATCGTATAATTGATCACCGCTGGCTCGTATGCTCATTAATTCCCTCGATAATACTACAAAAAGTAAAACAAAAAAAAATATTTTGAACCAATCGCTAGTAAAGTTCAGATTTCCTGAAAATTTCATTTAAATCGGTCCAGGCCTTTTGGAGTCAATAGGAAGCATACAAACACACATCACCTTTTTGGGATTCCGAGCTAAATTAATAAAAAGGGAACCCTATATTTCATGTCGTCCGGCGGTTTTTCACAGGCATTTTACTGAAATACTACAAAATTTATACTGATTTAATTTATAGTATAGGTATCTCGTATAAGCCGCTCCTTAGTTTAGTAGTTAAATAACAAAAATACATATTTCTAGTGGGGCATTCCATACAGCTTTCAGCTGAAAAAATTTTTTTCAGCAAACATCAATCTATGGCACAAATTTTGACAGCGCTTTAAAAAACGCTTTAAGATTTCTAAATAATTTTTTTGATCAACTGAATATTTTCGTAAATAATCGTTCCGAAAATAAATTGTATTTCCCCTCTTCATTTTTTAAACCATGTATCCAAAAAATATCAAAAAAATGCAAATGTTAGTAAATACAAAGCCAAATAAATACTTTCAATGAAAATTATTTTGAACATGATCGTATACACCGCTTTTTAGTACTTGGAGAAAAACTACACTTCTCAACAAAACAACAAAAGTGCCATGAAGATACGATCTTTTGTTAGTGCTTTTTAGTTTGCACTAATTTACGAGTAACAGTCGACTACTTGTGTCTCTCATTGTAGTTGATTAAAGTGCTTATATTTATTATGTGGGGAAAACATTGAAAAATGTGTAACAGCATACTTTTTTCATCTGCAGTGCATTTCTTTATAGTAACGGCTTCAGAACTCTTTAGTGAGCATAGTCTTGGCCGGTTTACATACACACACACACACACGCACACGCACGCACGCACGCACAAACCATCAGCAAACATATTGTGATCATTGATTTGTCCCCAAAGTCTTTTGTTAATGTTACTTTTTATTTAGGGCTTTTTAGTGTCGAAGGTAATTACTGTTGTATATTCATAAATCTACTTTTAAAGTTATAATACCATTTTTTTGGTTTTTAGAAGATACTGCAATGTCTATCTGCTGGAGTAGTGCCAGAGAAGAGTGTGTAGAGAGAACGTTAATAGCATAAACTAAGACAAAACTGCCGACACAGAATACAAGATCTATACGCTCTCTACGGGTGCTAACATCACCCTTACGTCTGTGAGAGGAACTGTTAGGCCAGACCATAACACAATGCTGTGCTTTATGTAGTGGTACGTGCAGTCGGACGTGAAATTTTGCGTTAAAAAATTGTAACTCTCCTAAGATCTAGTGCCAAAGTCGTCTTTTAAAACCTTTCACAATTGATAGTTCTTTTAAAAGTGTACCCTCGACCCCAATTTAAACATCTCATTTGGCAATTATTTGTTTCAAATTATTTTGATTCATGTTCGTTTACCATTTTAACTTCGCTTTTAAAAGTACCCTACTAGGTGGGTTTGGAAGAAAAAAAATAGCATATTATCATTCTGTATTTTGATTCACTGGTCAACAGTGATTTTGTTGCTCTAAATATAACATCGATTTTGGATATATTTATGCTCACAATTCATGAAACTATCAATAATTTTCTAAGATTTGCTCTGGTTTTTTTTTTAATCTTTATTTTCATTTTACATTACAAAAATCGGAAAACATGAAACAAAATATCAGGTATATTTATAATGTCAGTTTTGTTTTGAAAAATAAAGGTACATCGAAAAAAACAGAGAACAATGTCGAAAACATATTTCATATTTCAATAAAACGCCATTTATGAGCTTTTCTTTTATAATTTTTAAGGGGACAATCTCTTTTTAAAGACCAGCAGTAATCTGCCATCATGTGACAATCCCACTGACCCTGATACCTTTCTTCCATCACTTTCAGATCCTGGTGGAACCGTTCCCCCTGTTCCTCACTATAATTTCCTAAGTTATCCGGAAATTTATCCAGATGATTTCGGAGATAGTGTAATTTGATACTCATATTTGCTCCTAATGTCTGAAAGTTTGTCAACATATTTTGCACAATTTCTTCATAATTTGGTGCTTTATGGTTACCTAGGAAATTTTCGACTACCAACACAAAACTTTTCCAAGCATCACTTTCCGGAACAGTCATAACTTTGATAAAATCGGTATCTTTCATTAATTGCCGTATTTGGGGACCATCAAATATTCCACCTTTCAGCTTTTCCATACTAAGCTTCGGAAATTTTCTACAAATGTAATTGAAACAATTTCTCAATTTCTTTCTGATGAACTCATGTTTTAAAAGACAAAACAAATATATTTAAATGAACAATTAGTAAATAGAACAATGTGTTGACACATGACAACTTATACCTACATATTCACGTGTAAATACTTCAATATATTCAAATAACTAAGATCTCAGCTGTTCTGTGGAGTAAAGGGCCTGAGAGAGAGGATCACGTGATGTTTGTATGCGCGAAAAAACTGCGCAGAGCCCTAATCATGACTGGAAAATTAAATATTATTACTAACAAGCCGATAATTGATCAAAATATAAGGTATGCAATAATCATAAAAACAAGAGCACATTCAATACTTTTATGAATAAATTCGTAATCTGGGTACTTAAAAATATCAAAATTGGCTAAAATATCCAGAGCAACAAAAAAAAAAATTATTTTTTGTAGAGCTGTGTTATGTATGTTACAAATCAATGATCACTTACCTGTAAGACAAATCTAACAATCCTTTATTGTACGAATTCATAGAGTCGTTTGGATGGAACGAGATAATAATGACTATTAAAAACACACATACGTAGATAACAGCGAAGAATATAACCTTTCTTTTGCAGTCGGATAAAAAATAACTAAACTTTAAGCAGAAATATTCAAACATATCGAATGTGTTGCGTCTGTGCAAAAAGTAAATATTATCGCATACTATTTTGTGATTAGTTTTTTGCAACTAAAGTGTTATCGTCGCTTAACATTCAAACTGTGGCACCTGTCCGTCTAATCCGTATGATTCGGGTGTACGTCAAGAGGTACATTTTTGTACTAAGCAATGCACATATATGCATTTCTAGCATAGATGAATTACACATAAAATGTAATGTTAGGTGAGAAAGTGGAATCTAAAGTCGAGAAAAAAAAGCGCCTCAGTGAGTCCGGAGCGCGTGGGCCGCCGGTGGTCGCTTTATTTATGAGCCATTTGTACCGGCGCGGCGGGCCCTAATTAATTTAACTCGTGCGCATGGGATTTCGGGTAGTCTTATTTTAGATAGGCCTCAGTACTTCGTGCCTCGAAGAGGATAAGAACGGCTAAGTGCGTGTCGGGATACTGAGAGTTCCGTATATATACGTAAACGCAAAATCGATTAAAACCCTATATTACCTGTCGGCTTATCTGCTTTCTAGTTCTACAAGTTGATATATCCCGAATGAATTTATTGTGCATCAAACAGTTATTCAACTGTAACAAAGGTCTAAAAGTACAAATGTAGGATTGTAGGCGTGAACACACTTTAGCAGGCTGACTGTTGCCAGATAATATATTTTTTTCATATATTTATTACTAAATTCATATCATTGAATAAATATATGAGACAAATTCGTGGTATAGGTATTTAATACTCTTAGGAAGTCCACAATAATATCGTTGATGAAACGAGCTTTATACGAAATAAATATTTTCATACTGATTTTTATCTAAACAATTTCAAGACATGTATAAAAGAAATATAATTGAAAGTGAAACACGGCAATTTATATGCGACCCGTTTTTTTACTTTATTCTCTTTATTTAGTTGATACTTTAACCCACACGACGGGTTTAGTGGCACTGTCACTCTAACGCAAGAAAATAATATATGCGTATGTTAGAAATTTTTAAGAAATATAATCTTTATAAACAAAGTACACGGGTCAGGCTAAAGATATTCAAAATAAAACTATTCACTATGAATCTAAAAGTAATGAATGAAAAAATGTACTCCACACATGAAGTTTTCCCGCTGAACTATATTCATAAACAAATACTCCGATGTCCATGAAAAAAATTAATAATGTTTTTTTTAATTAAACAAGATAAATATTTTTTAGAAATAAAAAAAGTGTTAATAATGTTTGTTTTTCTTGATATACGTGGCCCTGCGGAACCACACCGCCGCCGCATACGCAATGATCGCTATGAAGGTACCCCTACATATTAATTTCAGTACCAGATATCTGAGCACTCATGAAGATGCAGACACCCGGGACAACTTGGCGTAACATTTCGGGGCCCTCTCGCTCGTCTCCTTGGCATGCTGTCCAAAGTTAAAGGTAGTATCGATGGTAAATCCGAGCCCTCTCGTGTCCGTAACCACTGCGATGGACACCCCCTCGAGCCTCAACGTCGGCGCGCGCTCTAGCTCCACCTAACCGTAATAGTGTGTGACTTTTGAGTGGAGAATGCGAGTCGGTTTCTACGGCGCCTTCCAGAGCACTTAATGTGAAAGAGGGGATAGAAAATAATGGTAAATCTTTTGAATTCATCAAGAATAGTTGTGAAAATGGACTTGTAATATTTAAATCGCCACGCATGCAGGAAATACATAAATGAAAATAGTTTATAGACTAAAATTATATAAGCAAATACGAATAAAACTTTTTAGCTGACAATCGTTTAACATTCTTAAAGCTATGCTGTCCAGATCATCCACAGTACCCTACTGTCCATAGGTGCAATTTCTAAAAGCATATTTCGCCAATGAAAAAATGGTATTACCCGTTAGTGCATTGTCCGTCGAAATAATGTAAAAATCACAGCACTTAGTCATCGAGTCGGCCTTAACTCGACACAACTATGTTCAACATCTTGACGACTCTCGGCGGTCTCTTCGACGGGTTCATATGACTGTCGTACTGTCGAATTAGAACGAGCCTCGCCACGACCGTCTGCCGACGCGATTATCCAAAAAGGCGCTACGTGAAAGGACTCAGTGGTCGGATTACGCGCGCCGTCGGGTGGTCCGCTCCGTCAAGGCGCGCGGTGTCGCCTTACACGGATTAATGGTAGCCGGCCCGCAGCCGACTACCGAGGAAGCGGTCCCGCGTTGTGAAATAGCCAAATGTTGTTTGTTTCAACAATCACAATGGCCTCCGTGTTGCAGCATTGTTTGGCGTCGCTTGTCGTGTGTGGGTTGGTGCTTCACGAATTCGAAATTGTGTCATTAATGATTCCCAACTATGAATTAGTTAATTATTTGGGTTCCGTAGAAAAACAGCAAAAAGGAAACCTTTATAGTCATGTCCGTTGGATCGTCCGTCTCTCCATATTTTACAGACATTTGACTCAAAAAGTACAAACTGTATATCGTTGAAGTACGTATCTTGTATACACCGCTATTTAGTTTGGTAATTAAATAACAACTATAAATATTTCTAGGTGGGGGGCAATCCATACATGTAACACAAGCTGATAATTTTTTTTTCAGCAAACATCAACTTGTGGCATACACTTCGACAACCTTTCTAAAAAACATTAACGTTTCGTTTGATTCAGTGAATATTTTCAGAAACAATCGTTCCAAAATCAGCATAAATTTTAACCTCCCCTTTATTTGTTACACCGTATATTCAAAAAATATGAAAAAAAATTGCAACGGTAATGCTTAATTAACACTTTTGACGAAAATTATTTTCAGAATGATGATATATATCGTTTTTGAGTTAATGCTGAAAGACTGTGCTTCTCACCCAAAGAACGTAAGTGCCATGAAGATACGTCCTTTTGCCGGTGTACTTTTCGAAGGCGTATTTGTACATTTTGAGACAGTAGTAAATGTTTTTATTGTGTTTTAACGCACTTAAAATAAGGCGACCACATTGCTTATACCTACTCTGCACGGAAAACATGAAAAAGTGTAACTACGCAGTTTTTTTTCAACTATAATGCATTTCTTTGTAGTAAAGGCTACGGAACTCTATACTTAACATGGTCCGAACGCTCGTGGCCGATTTTAGAAGAAGACAAACTGGGTAAATTGTAAAATGATTAAATTACAGGTCCTAAGCTTATATTATTTATTTCATCGACGTTCTTTTAATCAATAACGTAAGCAAAATTATTATATGGGAAAAGGAATGCAATATTCTCGTGGATCTTATAAATTAATCTTTGGGCTTACTTAAGAAACTCTTTTAATAGTGTTCCTTTTAAACGACAGTATCATTGCGGCGGTCAGGCTCACTATCTTATATTAGCCAAGTTTAAAGTAAATCCATATTGGATGTTAAACTAATTTGAATATTATTAGATATACTAGTTTAGTTATTTATTGCGCATATGTATTTATATGCTGCGATGTATCAACACAGTGGTCATTAGACAAAAACTCAACGACAATATACACACATGTAATATTTATATTTTAGAAGTTAAGAATTTTACATATATATTGATATAAAATTCCCGTCGTAACGGGTAATTTTATATATTGAGACGACATCGTGATGTTGATCCGTAATGAACTCTGAGACTACTTAACCGGTCTTAATGAAATTTTGCACACTGTATGTAATTTCGTCCAACTTGAGCGACGGATAGTCTTTGTTCAGATAGGTGATGTAGTTGTGGAGACTTATTTTTTTTTAATTTGTTTATTTTTCATTTAGTTCTTTATTTATTTTTCAGATTTCTCTTCCAGAAATACATGCAAACAGGTTTTTTAGTTTCCCTAGATCCCCACCCATTATTAGCGAAAGACGACTTGACAAGGATATCGTTCACCAAATCGTAGTACATTAAATTTGATTTATTATTGTACATTATAAAACAATATTGCGTAGATTTAGAATCGGAATGTAAAACGGGAATGTAGAACACAATCGTGAACGGGGCCAGGATCAGATTCAAAAGTGGGAACGGGACTGGGGCGGACAACGGATGTAGAGTCGGGGCCGGAAATAAAACAGAATCGGAATCGGAACAGAAAGCGAGACCTGGATTGAGATTGACATCGATCGACACAAAAGATGAAAAAAAGACAGAAATTCTATGTCCAAGCTGGTATTTAGCAGTAACTGTGATGGGCCAGCCACCTATAAGAGAACAACGTCCGCCGGGCCAGCTAGTATGTATTGTTCAAGTCTCGTTTTATATTCCGAAGTAAATAGTGACTTATTAATTTCTTAAAAAGGTTTCTACTTGCTAAGATTTTTTTTTGAAAGCGATTGACGCAGTTCTTGTGACTACCAAGAAAACAATTTTCTTTTGTTTCCACCTAAGTCTCTAATAGAAACCAGTCGTTAACGCGATAATTTTTATTACAGTAAATTATTGTTACATTATAAATGTTTATTATTTAACTCGTAACGTTCATAGTCGCTTAGCTGAATAAAATAGCGATTATTTTGTAGAGTTATGTATAAACAAGTATTGTTGTGATCTTTTTTATTATCGCACATTACTGAGCACGCACAATAATTCATAATTATTTTTTTAGGATTTATTAATGTGGTAATAATATGCACATCACCTCTCACGCAAATACGATGACTTTCAGCATACAAGTCACCCCTTATGTAAATATGGTGACCTTTCAAACATACGTCACTCCTCATGCAAAATCGGTAACCTTCGACATATATATCACCTCTCACTTCAGTATGAGACCATACCGCATATGTCATTCCATATCAGAGATTTTTCTCCTCGTTAATTATGTTACCGTGATGACTGTGTTTTCCTATAAAATTCACTTAGATATCTATTGACCAAAATACCTATGATTATGGTGTTCTAAACGTTGTAGGCTTCTTCCGCAGGGTAGTGCGAATGCTGGTGATCTTAAAACATGGCCTTTTCATTTCTTTTTCTTCAATTTGATAAGATATTTGTAAATATCAAAACACGTAACATATAAAAAAAATAAAATGGCTGAAATGGATGAAAATAAGTATTTAATACTTAAATCACTGGCAAAACCACAACCAACGTCATAGAACGTTCATCACAAACTTAGAAATAATCGATTATCCACGCTTTTACGCTTTTAAAATTCTCCATAGATTTAATCGACAATTATTGGCATAAATCGAAACCGGCCATAATGGTCCGTGAAAAAACACTAAACTTAGAGTTGAACAAAGAGAAAATATTCTTTCTCGTATATAAAGAACAATAATAAAAAGCCATTACGCGGCACCGTTAGCTAAGGATTGTGAGGTTAACGGTGAGTGCGGGCGGTCTCGTCGTGCGACACACATCGCGCCGGTCGTTTAAGACAATTAATGATTTCACTAATGAGCGATGTTATTGGTCGATACGTTAGGATGGAGCATAGTGTGTATTATAAAAATCGGCGCTTTATTAAGTTTACGGGGATGTTCGGCCTTTGATGTTCAACGTCATGTAATATATTGTAATATATAATATATATTGTGAAGAGTGATACGCCGCCAGTTGGTATAAAGCGAGCTCGAGACCTCAATCACACAATAGTCTTTTCATTCAGTGATGCTTAATCGATGTAATAATCGCCTCAAATTAATAATCTGACGCATTAGCCGTATTTTTCAGTACAGTTAAGGTGAGATAGAAACTACATCATGTTTTCCAACATCATTTCATACCCAAAAAAAAGCAGTGAAAGGCGGCCTATTCGAGGGTGTTCCAAGCGAGATCTAGACCTCAATCGTACAACATAGGCCTTTTCTTATGTGCAGTGATGCTTACTAGACATAAAAATCGACTGAAAATAAAATATGACTTAAACGCATTAACCGCATTATGCAGCACTGCTAAGGCGAATCCTCAAGCACGTCATGATATTCTAAGTCATATATTATTCATAATATAAAGAGTGGTAGTACTGAGGTATTTGCTTGCGTGCATTATTTAGCGGTGCTTAATAGATCTAATCATCGCCTAATAAATTAAAATTTTATTTAAAAGCATTTTTATATATTTTGCAGGACAGCTAAAGCAAGGTAGAAACTACATGTTTCTTAAGGTGATATAGTACATATTATAAGAGTAATGAGCTCCCAGTTCGTACGTCCCGAACAAGCCTCAGACCTCAAACTCGCTCTGTCGGCGGTCGGCCTCAAGTTAGCCGGCGAAAGTCAACGCTGCAGATGAAATTAAAATGGCGCCTGGAGATTGCGATGTGTCGGTCTCGAATCCTTGAAGAGACAGTTTGTGTTTCGCTAAAAAAAGCCAATAATAAAATAAAGTTATAAATTAAAAAGGTTCCCCATACGAGAAAAATGTTTTTATATTGACCTTCTTCTTCAATCCTAATTTTTATTTCTCGATTTTTTTTTAAATCTCGATTTTCTTTAAATTTCGATTTTCATTATCTATTTTTAAAAAGTACGTTGTATGTGATATTATACGTGGGTACGGAAGACTTCGTGAGCGAGTCCAACTGCACCTGGTCGGCTTTTTTTAAATTTTGCTTAATTCTGTATCTCAATTTGCCATGTCCTTAAATATTTTTCTTAGAAGGTTTGCATTGAGTAGATATGCAGCATAATAATTTCATATAATACCTCTAAAGATACAGTTGTCGTTACAGGATATTGGAGTCCTTCTAGCTGTAGTTCGCGACTTCAGCATGTGCGCATAGAATTAATCTTTTCAGCTTTTATATCGAGTGATCTCACTGTGAATTAATACATTATATTCCGGTTTGTTTTCAACGGCTATAACAATCCCACTAGACACCTCTTCGGCCTCGCTCTAGATTCATGTTTTGACTCAGTCAGGAGCGTTTAGTTATAAGAAGACGTAGGATCGAATATAGACCGATAAAATTAACATATTTCCTTGTTCGGCTTTGAAACTCTCTTCATGCCAAATTTCATGAAAACGTGTTCTGTGTCTTGGCCGCGAAAACGCAACAAACGAAAAGATAAGTTCTTTTCACGTTTATATATAAATGCGAAATTTTGTCATTATCATTCAAATTTGCTTATATAATACAGCACAAAGGTTTTTACGACGCAAACAGAGGGGTTTATAAGTTTGACATATTTATCTGTGTATCTGTGTGTCTGTCTGTTTTAATCCTCGGCGCAAACAGAAAGGCTTGTAAGTTTGACATATTTATCTGTGTGCCTGTCTGTGGCAACGCAGTTCCTACACGGCTCAAGCGATTTCGATTAATATTTTTAGTTCGAAAGATAATTTGACCGACAGGTTCTTAGCTATTATTCGAGAAAATTTGTTCAGCCGTTTGAAAATTATCAGCACTTTTCTAATTGATGAATGCATGCAAACATCTTCCATAGGTTTGGTTCAGTTAAAGTTCGGTATTGAACTAATGCTGCAAGATCACCTGGATATCCAACTTCCTCACCAACTTACAGCAGAGGTATAGTGCTTGTACATTGGCATGGTCTCAATGAATATATTATACATTCCTAGACTAGCTTCCGCCCGCGTCTCCGCCCGTGCAAATAGAATGAATTCCTTCATCTTGTGTATCAACTGGTCACGCTGGTCAACTGGTCAATCATGGTCTGATCGCTGTCTCACTCTTGATTCTGATCTCGATGAGATTGAGTGATCTTATTGATCTAAGTGGAGTCCGATTCTGGTTCCTCAATGTCTCAGCGTTGAATATAATAAGGCACTGTGGCGTGCATGATACGGAGACCGGACTACTGAGCTGGGGATTATTTAAAGGAATCAAATTAATGAATGATTACTGTTTGGTAAGATAAAGCAGCATGCTGAATGCAGTGCGGCATGTATGGTGTAGTATGCTATAGACTACAAAACATAACAATGGCAAAATAGGATGATAGTGTTTAATGCGTTTTAATTACTGGTAGTAGCTTTAGGTCAAAATTTAAAATACTAAAACATTTTTAAATGACGAAGCACGACACTTAATCTATAGATATATAAGTGAAATTAAATTAAATAAAATTAATTAAAGCACAAAAGAAAAAAATAATACTATGCTTTGGCCATTTATGTGCGATATAAGTAATAGGTAGGTAATATTTTGACCTAAAAGTCGTAGTGTCGGGGACGCTATATTGATAAATAATATAATACTACTAAAAACAATAAAGTATGAATTTTAAATACATTCAAAGTGCCTAGGTATTGTAAGTGAATATCAAAACATCAGGACCTGGTTGTTGAGTCTGAGTCTTAACTTAGCGGTCTCCGACACGACGACGCTTAGAACAAAATATTACCTACTACTTATATCGAACTTAAAGGACTAATACACATTATTTTTTTATACTTTTTAGAATTATTGCTTGCATCAGAGATTTAAAAAAATTAATTTTCTATAAACTATTTTTTCTCGGGTTAATGTTACAAAAGGAATTTCAAAATCAATCATATAACCAAATATAGAAACCGAATGATTTTCAAACATGTGTTTCACTGTTTTATGAAAAGCAATTACATATCCCGTCTTATTCTGGCTCGTTTACAGCGCTGTCGTTCTCTATCATTGGGTTAATAAGCATTGGCCAGCCCCCACGGCCCATTAAGTCATCAAGCTATTACGCGTGACTCGAATCGAGTGGAGACGCAAATATAAGGATGTATGCGGTGAGGCTTTAAAAATATTGAAAACTCATAAATCAGTAAGATTTTCTGCTTTAAGGATAAAGTTAGATATTTCGATGCGACCAATACGAATTTTAGTAACGCTGCACACTTTAAAGTGCGACATAAAATATTTCATAATAGCAAGCGGAAACGTATAATGTTCAATCATGTCTCGCCAGAGCTTGGAAGTTTAATAAGTCAAGACGAGGCTTTCATTAAGTGGGCAGCGACGCGACGAGCGCGCCCTCTCTCTCGGCCCGATCGCGCTGCATTCGGATCTGACGCAAAGGCGTAATTATCTCTCGGCGCCGATGGGACGAAGTGGTCTATTCGATACTCCGTTTAGAAATCGAGTGAATCCATAATCGAGGCCAATTTAATTGCAAGGTTTGCGTTCCTCGACAACAAATCGAGATAAGGAATAATTAACATGTAATCTTACATAGCGAATTGATCAACGTATTCGATTTTAATCACAATTATTTAAATTGAATCATTGGATACACAATTAATAGATCTTAAATAATTTAAATGCGAATGGATAATAAGTATTGCTCTGAGAGTCCTCCTTCCGAGGACACACACATGTTGTTTAAACGTCTTGCGTATATTTATTGCATGTTCATATATTCTTAATATATATTACATACAGACTGTATTAAACATATTTAAGATCTTTCATTTATCTCAAATTTTTAAAATTCGCGTTGAAATGATGGACTGATTGCAAATCGGTTATTTTACAAGTTTATATGAATTATCTTTTTTCTCTTCAAATTCTACAATTCATCGTTTTCTGCTAGTTCTAAGTGATAATTTAATTTAATAAGAGTACAACTTGAGCTCTTTTGTCTAGAAGAAGTTATGCTATGCAAGTATGCTCTCTAGCGTCATCAACGAAGAGGATACAGCGTCCTAGATGGTCGGTTTAATTATCTTTTCGAGGCACGAAGCGAGTGATTTAATGCGACTTATAAATCATTTTGGGATTCACCCGTGGCCCTCAGTTTAAAATAAGGCGATTGGGGGGAGCATGTCTGAAGAGCGGGATGAAGAGGAACTGACAGAGCGATGAAAAAATGAAAATAGAAAGAGACACATTTTCAGGGTCATTAAGTGTCACTAAGCACATTCTTACAAAAAATATAATAAAACTATTTATAAAATTATTATGACATTTATTTAATCTTTATGTCGTGGCTACAGTCAATTTTTATCTATTGTAAAATATATTCTTTACAAATTGAGATGTGAGCAAAATGCAGTTTTTAAATAACTTTTATGTCAATTAGTAGTAGAAGGATATTATAAAAATAGACAATGTAATATTGTTTACTTATGTGTTATTATCGATAAAAATTTTAAAAACTACACAAATACAATCAAAATGGCTTTATAAAATTGCCAGAAATATTTTAAAACAAATAAATATTTCTGCCATCGCCAATCGTGTCTATTTTGGTTTTTCTAATATTAAATAACAAAAGGTTTTTGAGAAAGAGAAATAACATGTACAAAAATTTAGGAACGATCGCTGACGGTGACACGACAATTTTAACGTGACGTTACTCTAGAAACTGGAAACTTTCCGTGAGAAATATGTTTTAGCGCGGCCAGTAGGGAATTGGTTTCTAAATCACGTATAAAGAAAATATATAAATATGCACTACCTGCGACAGCTTATTTGTTACTGTAATTTATATGAAAGAAACCATTTCTTTTCCGTAATGAAGTTGTTACGTCCAGTTGTTGCCTAATAGCGCTCAGCGTAATGTAATCAGAACTAATTGTATCTTCGCTCGCCGAATTCATTGTCTATAATTTCTCAGTACTTTTATCTATAGTGAATCAATTGACCGCGTTTAATACGGTTCATTTTTAGTCTTTAGACATAATCCATATAACTCATATCTGTGCTAATTTAAAAATTGCACGACTTATTGTAATGTATTACTACGATTTCTGAAAATATTGTGCAACACCGAGACAGCGACACATTGGGACGCCGCATTTGTTTATTTTATTTCAGTGCCCTAGCACCCATGAACTCGCTGAAACTTGCCCAAAACCATTAATATAATTCAGCATCGCTGAAAACAGCATCTTTATATGAATAAAAATTATAATTCAATTGGAAAAAAATGTACATACGAGTCTTGAGCGGGTATCAGGAGATAAAAAAACGTGTGACAAAATCGATGAAGTTGTAAAACTTGTCCATTTGTCGCATCGAAACAGTATGCGTTCCGATCGTAAATACCAATTTTATGATGATACGAGAAGCGTAAAAAAACACACACGTTTCTTAAAATATCTCGTAAATATATTAATTCTGTTCGGAAAACTTGGCGACATATTGGTCAACGTCGCTTTAAATAAGAAATTACAGATATCCATTGAAAGTCGTAAAATATTAACGGCCGAATTTAAAATTTGATAGAAGTTTTTACGTCTGATCGCCGATAGTTTTATGGCCGAAGTTAAATTGTGTTTTTACTAGCGAAGGTTCGTGAGTTGAACGCATGCGCCGTTCCATCTAAACTCGAACTTATTATGAACTAGCGTTTGCCCGCGGTCTCATTTTCGTCGACTTCGAATAGATTCGACATTGCATCAGTTGCGTCGGAGGTTTAGTTGTGTAAATATTACAAACATGTGGATACCACGTGCACTATTGATTTGAACATTTGTTTGTAGTTCCGACCTTTCAAATAAGTTTATACCTGTAGTAGTTATTAACGCACCGTACCCCTCCCGCACCGCCTGTAACGCACTTCTGATTTCATCTTCGCTCTTGATTTGTCTTAGTCTCATTTTGTTCTTAAATAGACTCTACTTTAATAATTCTTGATAATTCCTCCAGTGATCTGTTCAACTGTTTTGAAGATCACCCTTGCACACAAACAAAGTTTACCTCTTAATATGTAACTACGTTATAAGATAGTGCGTTTAATTTACAATAGTGTGAATTAGACCGATAAAGCCTTTTACACGAATCCTGCAGCTTGGGTTTGTTACTGTTATAATAGTTAAGATACAATCTTTCGTGGTAAAGTACGTAGACGTTAGATTAAAACACTGAACGAGCGCGAGTGTGGATCTCAGTGTTAATGTTCCGTATTGCAATTCATTCGTATCGTGAGTGTAGAATTACTGTTTGATAAAGGATGTCCATAAAAACCACACGCGTCCGCGTCACTAAACGTTGTTAAAGAATATATATTTTCAAGTCGCTTCATTTTCATTTTGTTATAAATTTTTGCAAGACTTGTGACTTTTCTCGGATTTTCATAAGCGATGTTTTCGATGATAAATTTGCAGTCGCAATTCGATATATTTAGCGTTTTTTTATAATGTAAAAAATAACAATTATAACGTAATACATTATTAAAAAGACTTTTTAAAGAGCTTGGATAATTCTTCCATATTGTAACAAAACAAATTACTTACAAAGTGTTTTAAAACCTAAGACGATTTTTTTTTAATTCTATAACAAAACATATTATTAAAAACTCGTTTCAAAGAACTGGGACGATTCTTCTACTTCTATATTATAAAATGACATATTATTAAAAACTAGTGAGATGATTCTTTTGCTTCTATATCAGTTTCCCAATCAAAATTTAACTTGACGGCCTCACCTCTGTTTTTCTGCAAATGTTCAATAACAACACATAAGAATTACTTTTCTGTCAGGTTCTTACCACTGAACTCAAAAGTACAGTTTAAGAATATACTCGCGATTCCTTCTATTTCGTATTAAGGATTTCGAACGTCAGCTCTCGACGGGTCTAATGCCGATTACAAGTTATCGACGACATTAATTTGTCATGAACGTGCGGTGTGACCTGAGACAAGGAGCGAGTGGTTACTTAAAAAGGCACCAGGCACTTCGTCCACGGACAGGCTTCCCATTCGAAAGCGACGCCCTCACCGCTCTGCTAATTATGCTATATTTAAAGCGCGAAATTGTCCCCAAGCCCCACGCAAAGCCTAGCGACAGACAAACTTGTATACATCGAAGTGATCCCATAAGCTTGTACATAAAACATATATACATGTAATACATAGATACATACATTACAACATACATATATACACTACATCTATAATAAGGTACATCTAACAACCTGTTAGATGTACCTTATTGAGACCTTAATTCTATCCCTTCAATCCCTTTTTCGTCTGGCTGTGCGTCTGTAGCTCTCACTCCAAGTCTCTTCAGCGTCTCTACTTAATGCCTCTCTCCTCTCAAACAATCTCCCCTGCCTCTCTCGCTCTCCGCTTCCCGTTTCCTTTGATGCCTTATCGCTATCTCCACTGGCGCCACACTCCCTCGCCGAGCAAAGGAAACAAAACTAAATGTATATTTCATTTTGTTTATTAATTTATGTAGCATACGTAGTATGTTACGTAGGTTTTATAGTTTATATAGTATAAAAATTACATAATCCTAGGACAAACAATATGTAAAAAAATGTACACGGCTGCTAAATATATCGCTTGCTATCTTCTGTGTAGCTCAAATTTTAGGAAGTAAAAAATTTTATATAATTTGTCTTAAATGTCCCGAACGCAAACAAAAAGTTGTAAGTAATTGTTTCACGCAGTAGCGTTTGCGCATCATCATGATGATTATTCCAATTCTTTACGGTGAATATTATTTGGAAGGCCACAGGAAGTTTTGCTTATCCAAGATAGGACAAGAGTCGTGCGTGCTAATGGACACCGTATTCTTTCTTCATTTTAGATTTTGAACAAATTTATTTTCCTGTGGCGGAGGTGGTTTGTTTGGAGATATTTCTCAATGATGTTATCCCACAGCATTTATAATTTATTCCGCGATAAAGTAGACTACATCACTCTACGTACCTTGAACTGTAACAAAGGTCAAGTTGCTACATTACTACGTGTTACTAGATGGGTTGCAAGTGGAAAAAACATGTAAACAAATCAACAAACAAACTTTCACATTTATTGCATGACATAAGTAGGTAGTGATATAAAGTATTTTTGAATGAAAAAGAATAATATTTTAGTTTTTAAATTATATTTAATTGATATCATGGTACAGCCTTGTAAGTGTATGTTTATAATTTTCAGATAGACTTTATGAGACGTTCAGATGAACCTACCAGATTCGTTTTTGTGCAGTCGGTAGTTCTGTTTATCCAGTTCTTAAATCGACGTGCTATTTTTGTACCTCTGCGATATTTTAAGAGTTCCTTTTTTTCATTAGGAATTATAACACAAAAACTGTAGAATCTAGAGGTTACCTTGACAATAATCTAGCGAATTTATATATTATAGTGCTTTGATGAGACACGCCTTTTTGTTACATGCAATCAATTTACTTTATTTTGTATATTAGAATATTTACAATATGTAGATATACATACTGTATTCCTATAATAAATTGACCATGCACACACTTTCAATAAAACTAACTGACAACAAGAATCTGTATGATAATGAATTCATTTTGATCTATCCAAAAATTTTCTCGGCAAGTAATTTTACTAAGTGGAAAATTTGTCAGTGTAAAATAACAATGTGCTTTTTGATTTACTATGAAACAAATTATGTCAAAAGAACAAATGAATTTGTATCCAAAAATTGACACTTTTTGATAAAAAAAAAAGCAAAACAGAATCGTTGGGATAAATATATGGCCATGTTGTATCCAAAGCAGGTAGAGGCAAACGAGTGCAATAAATATATTTTAGTTATTCTTAAAATCCCTTAAACTCTATGATTTTTTTTAAATTTATTGAGAGTTCCCTTATTTACTACAATCAAGACAAGAACAATTCTTTATAATTACTTGTCTTGGCATAGAACCATTTCATTAATTAACTTCACGAGCACTCGCATTAATAATTAGAAGCGGACGTTTGTATTACCGCAATAATATATTCCGATTGACCAATCTCGTTTCTACTCACCAGAGATAGTAATAAATTCAGTCAAAATGTATGTAAATAGTAGTATGTTATGCTAAATGCACGGTACCGGCCAGCGGCGGCCACCACACGCGGTGCCGTCGTAAGAGGATAACTCGATACCTTGACTCATGTTACAGATTTCCTCATTGTTGTTTTCGTTATTGCGTATGATTTATGGCTTTTTATGTGTTTGAATTAACATTTATTGTTTTAATACATTAAAAAAAAATTATGCTTTTTCTTTGCTGAAGGGGAGGCATACTATAATAAATAATAACCTTTATTAACAACATTAACATTTTATTTAGTAACAACCTTACAAACCTTGTAAATAACTAAACATTAATGGCTTTATACGTATATTGATAGTAATGGCCCACCCCACTCACCCACATCATCATCACGATCCCTCCTCCATTAAATACCCTATTACCTTGCAATAGGCCAGCAACTCTTCTCGGGTTGCGAATTTCCATGGGCGACGGTGACCATTTACTCTCTGATAGATCGCCTGCTGAATGTATTTTTTGTCGTTTATTTGATGTTGATGTTCATTTGACAACGATTTTGAATTGTTTTCTCGTCCAAGTACCACCTGCTAATATCTTAATATCGTCTTTCAGTTTAGTGCTGGATGTAGATTGACACTAGATGTAGATTGATCGCTAAGATAGGCAGGTGATTCAGCGAATGTATTGTCACATCTCTCACACCTGTGCCTCTATTGTTCGTTACAGCTCTATATATATATTGGCATCGGTCGATTGTCAACGATTACCTTACAGGTCTTCAGTCGTCTTATCTTATGACCAGAGATATAATAATTAAGAGATAAACCAGCATTGGATGACAAAATGAACGTGGGACTTAATTGTAGTACTCCATCCACAACGTAATATGCCGGACGTCTTGGCCAACGAAATGAACACAAAACAAATAAATTAAATGAAAACACGAATTTCATTGAATTGATATTAAGCTAACAGTCACGTAGTCTACAGGCCGAAGATGCACCATTGTGGAGCATTCAACTCCCGACCCGGTGATAAAAAAACAAATCTGTTTCCGATTTCATTTTCAGGTCCAAAACTGAACCCCAAAACCAAAATTTTCTACACCAGACAAGCGGTTGTAGTTGGGTCATCGATCTTTATTCACGTACCAAATTTTCAATGTCAAAGTAGGTATGAGGAAACTGTGACGGAGAAATAGACGCCGAAGTTATTAAAAAATACAAAAAATTGTTAGCATTGCCATTTTTTTTAAATACAGCTAACAAAAGTTTTAAACGTTTTGCGATGATTTTACAAGGCGATATTAAACGAAAATTAATGGAAACAGCAATGCTTGTAATCATTTGCGAAGACCACGTCTGAGTTATCAGTTCGTTTTTTTTTCATATATAAATTAATTCAATTACAATTTAAGAATAAAAGAATAATTATTATACTTCTAGGTAAAAAACTAAGAATATCGCAAAAAGGAATCGCTTTAGCGTGGTGAATTTCTCATTTTTCTTTTCGCTTCGTCATCGCGACGTTTTAGGAATTTCTAGCGCACACAAAAAGCGGCGCACGCGTCGGCCTGCCACCATTGTGAGCGGTCATTCATCATTAATTCATTCCATCCGCTTCTTTCGATCCGTCGATCCGGTGCCGCGCGCTTGCGCAATTGACGTTAATGCGAAATCTATTGGAGATTGATCGTAAATGTATTTTTCTCCCGACGAATAGACGAATTGGAACGCATGGAATTCAATTAAAATAGAGACAAGCACATTAAGGCACATGTACGTGTTTGTTGCAATTGTGCCTTATGGAAAATTCCGTCGAAGTATATGCTATTGGGACGACACGTAAAACATTTAATTAAAATGTCCCCATTTTAATATACCTGAATGGTACAACTGGTGCAAGTGAGACGTCTTGGCGACGATTAGTTGCTCAGGTCTGGCTTTAATACGATGTCTTTCTTGCATATAATATTTACATTACCTATTATATGAATATTGCAAGAATTATCTAAATAAACGCCACAAAATTGAAAGAATTCCTTCCCAAATATCTGTTGGATCTAAAATAATTATATTATCAACGTATTTAGAAAAATACGAGTTAATCAAAAGAAAAAACATTCAATCATTATTAAGAAAAATGCATCTAACATTATAGATGATAAATTACCCATAAAAGATAAAGAGGTACACATACCAATAAGTAGAAACGTGGTGCTAGGAAACAGACGGAATGGAAAAATAATTAGCAAGAAAACTCTAAAAAAGTAGATGAATTAATAGTTATCGCCTGTAAATCGAAGATTTGTCAATGAATAAAAACATTCCTATCGGAATAAAACGACATACTAATTATTAAATTCAATCACTATAAACGTATTCTTTCACAACGCAGCTTTTGTAACTGTAAAATAATATAACCTCTCTAACGCCCATTGCTAGGCCCGGTTCTCCTCCTGTACTTGTATAACATACTTGTATCACACAAACCACTCCAGCCCCAAACAGATCTGAAACTTCACCTTTCAAGATTCCGATGTGTATTATCTCTGGCATGTAGGATGATCTTGATGATCCCTTTCAACGTCATAATGAATGGTGATTTATACTTGAATCTTCTCATGGGTTAGAAATACGTTTGAAGATGCAGACTTGCAGGCGAGAATAACATATTTGCCACGTCGCGCGCGGTGACGCTAACCGATGATCACATGGGATGTCATCGTCAAAGATGGTATGTACGCTAAAAGAAGAATTACTCTATACTGAAATTATACGCAATACCAAATACTATCAATATTATATCCATCGTTTTTAATTTAGTGATTAATGTAATTTTTAATTTAATATGACAATGATATTATACGATTATGTAAGATAATTAGTCTCCTCCACCATTTTCTTTTAAAGTGACATTTAACAAGTCACTTTTAAAATGAAACTTGCATTCCACGTCCTCCTTTTGTTCGGGCTAAATACGTTAAAAGGAAGATATGGAATACAAAATTAATTTCCAAAAGTGACTCGCCGTTTACAGTTAGTTTAAGAGGAGGTGGTGGAAGAGGCCCTTCAAGTCCTATGTATGCATTTTTTGTTCGACGATAATGTGATGAAAACTGGAACCTCTTTCGCACAATGTTATGTTCATGGCTAGAGCTTCACCCAGATATTGTATACTATAACGATTAAAGCAATTCTATACATAACCTGTCGTTGTGTATAGAGTTGCTCTAATCGCTACATTCGTTTTTGTCAATTTATTTAATAAAACTAAATGAAAATTAGAAAAATTGCAAGTCAAGTGAAATGGGAATCTATCTTAAATTCTATTCACAGCATGTTATCAATATAGAAAAAATAAAAATATTGCATTCACTAAATAATCTTTATTTCAGCTAACAGTTTCATATTTGCCAAGATCGCTTGCAGTAGTCATACAGACTATTGTATCATATAATACGTCTTTAAAGTAAACTTTTTAATGTTGTTTAAATTAATTTTCATTTATAATTGGCTTATAAATATTAGCTCTAGTTTTTAAAATATCTTAAATGTTTGTTACATTTAAGACAAATGCAGAAAATTTGGGTGAGATAGCGATGTGCTTTCATTGAATTTCAGGCTAAATTTAAACTTATCCATAACGGATTGCGTAAATGAATTATTTTAAGAAAAAATTCATAAAACTCAAATGACAATGAAATTGACATACAAGACGATATTGAACATAAAATGGTCTTTCTGGAAGCATTCACGCATCGCACCGGACGTGGTTGCTTTGATTGATTTAAGAGTGTAGTAAACCAAAACCTGACGTTTTGTACTAAAATTTCATATAGATTTATAATAATTATGTTAATAATGTGTAACGTATTCCGCTACCTAAATAAATAAGTAACGGAATAAAAAGCTTCTTATCGAATTCATGAAAGCTTTTAACTTTATTGAGCAACGAAGTGACGTTTCTATTTTTAATTTATATCTATCTTATGGATTATCTGTTAGTGCATACTTATTTTCTGGTCGGTCTATCACGTGTCGCAGCTGTGTTACTACTATTATGTTGTATCATAACTCACGTGCTGCGCGCGCGCCGGTATCTCTCCGCATGTCGACGACGACGTCGGTCAACTTTCGCCGTCGTGTCTACGGTTCCGCCAATTGAAAGCGCTCCATATCGCTCCGATATTCCGATTCGATATCGCTCCGATATTCCGATTCGATATCGTCACGATGTTAAGTATCGCTCGCGTCTGGTTGTACTTCAAGTGACAATTCTCGGAACCGTTAAGTTAGATTAGAAAGCTACCTCGTGAAATTGAAGGCTCGTTTCTAATTCGCGTACGTAAACGCAACGGCAGATAACACAGAACTAGCTAAACAAGTTAGAAAAAATATGTAGTTGACTGCAATCTGAAAAAAATATCGATAACAACCCGTTTTGGAGCGGCTGCAATACGTGGGTCGGTTCTTCGCAAAACGAATTGCGTCCAAATCAGATCGGTAGCTATCTAGTTAAGTTCGGATACGACGTGCAGGTAGTTAAAATAGAATCGGCACCGGACCTCGCGGCCGTAAAAGCGATCGTAAAACGTACGGTATTTTTTCGCACACGGCAGTGCCGGAGATGCTGTCGACGTCGTCCGTAAATGTGTATAAATTTAATTTCTTATCGAGAACCATTGATAGCAAAGTTATAAAAAATCAATAACAATTTGCGTAGTTTTAGTGAAATATCTAATTTGAATGCGTATTATACATTTCCTTAATTAAGAATCCATTATTACCTCTACGATTCCAGTGGGGAATACCTTCACCATAATGCTTGAAAACCATTTTTTTTCATCGTTAGATTAAAAACACATAGGTCAAGTGCAACACTATTAACATGCGATACAGAAATCGAGTCCCACTGTACGAGGAATCATACGTGTGGCGAACTTTAATTGTTTTTTGTTTCTTTAGCGGCTCTATGGTTTTGGCAAGCACTTGTCAGGTGCACGTTATATCGTAACATTTCTCAGTGTTTATTTATTACTTTTCATTCATTTATAAATTCATACCTATTATGTACTTCCCAAGTGAGTGATCAGTGAACGTAAATCCTGTACGGTTTGATTATTGCATACGTCTTTCGCTACACTGACTTTAAAGAGTGTCTGTGACCAAACCCTTTCCTGCTCTAGTACACGTGATACTTATCCTAATATCTTCGTAGCCCGTTTCTCTCACACGACAATTGAGGTGATATATCTATTTCAATAACCCTCAAAATTTTATTTTAATATAAATAAGCCTTGAATGTTTAAATAATATTTTTAACAAATAGACAGTCCGGCATGTCCACGATACCAAAAATGCTCGGTAATATAACGTAATAGAGCCGTAACAGTGAGGTCATTACGTAATCACGAGCCTGCTTTTTACTCCGCAAATGACTGGATGATAGCCTATATTTATCTCTAATCAAATTCATATAGTCGAATAATTTTGAACTATTATTCTTGTCGGTAATTTAGTAGAATTCTTTCAATTTGTACTATTAGGCAGGTAAAGGAAGAAATTCAGACGAGTTAGGAGAGGTAGTAAAAACTGAAAGATATTCAATTACAGAATAATGATCTGTAAAGTTTGGCATTGTGCATTTCAATTGTATTCCTTTGTTAAAAATACAATGAAAATGTAAACAAACACATGAGATGTAGTCGGTGACGTCATCTCCCATGATGATTGTGCAAACATTTTTTAATATTTAATAAAATACGATTAAGGTAAAAGCCTGGCACGGTCACAATGTAAACTACTTAACTGAAGGCGTCCTTCTTTTTATAAAACATAAATCATTTTTTAATAAAAGTATACATTTAAAAACATAAGTTGACATAATGTAAGAGCATAGTGATATCAGCCTTATAGTTTTAGTCACGATTACTTATTAAAACTAGTTGACAGTTTTATGAGCTACTTCACATGAACTAAGTCTTTAAAATTAGTAATCAAACCGAAATAGTGTTTTAGCGTATTTTTGAACTCGGGTGATATTTCTGTAATTTTGACTGCCAGACTGCATTTTCTAATGACAACTTCGATCGTAATTTCAACTTAAGCAAGCTGCAAGTCGATCATATATTAAGTTTTACAGCTTGCCCCCCGGAGAGGTCCTCGCGTAAATCTCACAGTTGCGAGATGTAAATTACAGGAGTTGTGCGAGTCTGTAAAATAGCTGCCGTGTCAAGTACAAATAAGACTCGGCTTATTTCTCGGTATAGATCGAAATTATTTCGCCTCGACCGGTTACATTTAATTTAAAAGGTTACCGTTCTGAAATGTCATAACGTAATCCAATTGATTTTACTAAATAAATAAATGTAAATGTTTTTATATTTTTTCTACCCGTCCATCTAAGCACGCAACATACAAAAACTACTGAATGGAATTTAATAAAATTTGGTGTGGATGTACTTTAGTGATTGTATTAATAATAATATAAATGTACGCTTCCGGAAGGATAGGCAGATACTATAGATGTCCACACGATACAATACCTGCAATTATTAACTTTTCATTCAAGCTCATGAGGGTGTGTATCTCACTAATCGAACCGGTCTATTTTCGTGCTACCGCTAAGTTGACTACAGCACGGCGCTACCGCTCTATGACACTAGAAAATTGAGAGAACCTAATATTTTTTTTGAAATAGGAACTTTTTTAGATACTATATTAAAAAATTTACAATAATATACATGAAAGCGTTCTGCGGATAAAATTTACTTTAGATCAATAGTTTGGTCAGTATTTCAAGACACATCGCATGAACGAAGTTGCGGACACAGTTAGTGTATGTGTGTATGTATATATAAGGCGCTTGCCTGCAACGTGCATTAACATGCAGCATGCAACCCACCGCTGACCCTCGAATCTGCCTCTCCACTACGAATCTCTGTCCAAAGGATTGAATATTTATTCCAGACGATTGACAGATATTGAACACTTAAGCAAGTGTTATTTATTTTTATAATTATCTTAGTATATATACATATATATATATACAAGCATGTTAAATTCATAACGTATTTAGCATGACCAAGATCGTTCAAGTACAAACTTAAATTTATTCAAAAATATTTATGGTCAATTTAAGTATTCAAAACAACATAATATTGTTGTTATGTAACCATGAGTATGTACACGCGAGACTCCCAAGCCAAATGTTAGCGGCCATATCTTTCAATCAACTTTTATGGTGGACAAGTTCCTAGCTCCAAAACGGAACTAACAACTGGATTTCTCGTAGAGCGCGCGATTATGATCTGTTTGAGCGCCGCCGGCCGTCCGACATCGGAATTAATAAAGGCTGTGTCGTCGGAGTTTATGTTGAATTTAATCAGTTGAAAGGTAGGACACGTATTCTATTACTCGACTATAAAATAATATCTTCTAAGCGATAATATGTTTATGGGACGGTTAAGCTTAATCGAGAAATCCTACTGACCTTTTGCATTTACGATGATCGTCGATTATTAGTCTTGAAAACGATTTATTTAAAAACGGTAACGTGCATAAGGGGGAAAATTTTAAACGTCAATTTATATCAATATACGAAAACCTTGAATACGAAGCTTATAAAGTACTTTTTAAATTCTAAGTCAGGAAACCTTTACATATCATTTGATGGGGATACACTTTTCAGATTAAACTTATAAAGTCTCATATAACTATATACCTATTTAGATAGGCATTACAGTAATAAAGCATATACGTGAGTGAACAACGCGAGAAAAAATGCGGCATCGAATAAAAACAGTGTTCTACGAAGGGTACCGAAACGGAAAGCGGATTAGGAACAGAAATGGGACTACAACAGGCAGTGGGACCGGGAGTGGACTGTGCTCGGGATCGTGATTGAAGGCGCGATCGTTAGTTGTAAAAGATAAAGGAATTCGTTCTACGCCCATGCGGTCAGAACGCGAGTGAAAGCTGATTTATAATTTAATGGAGGCAGAGTCGTACGAAATAATGAACAGACAGAAAACATTACCTGTGCTTATGTAAAAGGTTACTTAAGTTTGCGTAAACATAATAATATATTGTTTTTAAATACTTAGACATTTCCTGTAGTATATGTTAAGGGAAAACTTTGAGTAAATAATACAAAAGCAGCTTTATAGAGCTATTTGAATAACTGTTTTAAATGAAGTTATTCACATTTCGATCTTGTTTAACAGACTCACAATGCAGTGGTTTTAGAGTACCCAATACCCAAATATTGAAATTTTTAAACTCTAGTATTATACTAACATTATTTTTATACAATGAGCCAACACCAATGCTTAGACATCAAACTCTATTTTAATTTTCAATCGGAACTTATTTTCTATAGGCATCATGAAATTACTGATAAAAAAAACAATTACAATGAATAATTTGGAGATATCATAAATTAAAACTTCATCATAAATTAAATTTCTTTGAAAATAATTTGTTTAATATGACCCGATATCACGATCGTATATTTATAAAAGGCTCCGTAATGTGACTTCACAAAGACACGCATAACCATATAACTCGCTTTGAAAGAAATTTATTTGAAAAATGACCCCAACGATAGCTATCAGTATACAGAACTATTAGCTATTTATCTTATTATTTGAGTTAATTTTGGAAACAGACAGTTATTTGAACGGTTTGGTTATTGAAAATTAATTATATAAGTGTGATTGCTACAAATGATACGTGTGACGGCGATTTTAGCTACCGCCGCGTAAGCCCGCACCTCGAATTTCTTGTACAGTCGTCTCGAAGAATGGATTTCTTGCGGTGTGTGGGCAAAAATTGACAGCGTTTTCAGACGATCAGATATGTGGCAGTTTCGGAGTACAACTGCGACGGAGGCACCTTTTTTTCTGTAATTCTCCCCGTGCGAAGGAGAAAAACCCATTATGGCTCGTCCGTGTGCGCGGGCACACGGGTGTGTCCGACTCGCACGGACTAAAAACCTCCTGAACATTGACAGAGTAGGCGCTCCAAAAGGTGACACCGCGTTATATTACAATCGCTCACTATACTGCTGTCCGATTGACATTCCACCACTAGTCAATATAGAAGCTACCACACTTAGCATGACAGGACATGGTGTTCTGATACTAGTATTGGTTTACCTACCTCCCAAGAAAAAATTGCTCCGGAGCGATTTAGAAATTCTTATCGTCCTAAAGGATGCCGTCATTCTCTTTGGCGATCTCAATAGTAAAAGTACAAACTGGAAATGCAATTACTCTAATAGGAACGGTAGAAAAATGGTGGGTCTCGCAGAGGATCTTTATTTCAATATAGTTACCCCACTCACTCCGATTCATTATCCTAATGATGTTAATCGAAGCCCTGATATCTTGTACATCGCCCTCGCGAAGGGGTAGCTCTGAAAGTGAGCTGCATTGAGCCCCTCCAGGGTCTCAATTCGGATCACCGACCAGTTCTCATGAGGTTTTGTTTTTAAATAGCATCCCTAGTGACATGATTTTAACAGACGATATTGACAATGCTACAGGTGTCCTTACCAACCACATCAGGACAGTGGTCGATGACAGCTCTCGGGTATTTCTTGCGAACTCAGGTTGCAAGGAGTTGTCTAGAGATGTCAGTGAATTGATAAGACAAAAAAACTTTGCTTTACGCCGAGCGCGTAAATACCCTACCTGTGAGAATAGGTCCCATGCACGTGCCTACCAATGCAGAGTGAAGGCCCGTATGCCGGAAGTTAGGAATAATAAATGAAGCGACCTAATGGTAGAGACTAAACCTAGTCATAAAGCATACTGGGGACTAGCCAAAGCTCTTAAAACTGAAGAAACTGTCCCCACCCCCGCTCTAAGGAGATCTGATAATTTTATAGCGTTCGATGACCGGAAAAAATCTGAGTGGTTAGCTGACAGCATTGAACAACAATGCTCAGAAAATCCCCCATTTGACGTTGAAAATGCGCACAGGGTGGAAGAGAAGGTTCGTCGTTTAGTCTCCCTTCCGCCCAAAGACTACTACTAATCTTACTATACTAAAACTTACTACTAATCCCTACCCGGGTAATAAAAACACAACTATTCGGATTATTTAATTAACATACACAATGCAATAAAACACAAAAGAATTCTTAACTGAGTCCGTTTACAAGTCAAAAGAATATTTATTTACAAATTATCGCTAAGAGTGCGGCTGCCCGTAACCATACGGTATTGTACTAATTCACAAATTCAAATCGGTAGGCCGATGAGTGCTTAACAGGTCTGATTAATATGAGGATAGAGACGTATTCCAACGCATACTGGGAACGCACATGTCTTTAAAACTCTAGTAAACTTCCGATGTGCAATTCACATTACAGTGTTTTTGTTCACCGTTAAACCAATTGGTTCAGTAATCCAATCTATACAAGAAATAACTCTTATTTCGATGAGATAACTCGTATGTAGAATGGTTAATGCTAAAATTTTAAATGAAGCTATAACACTGATTTCAGACTTATTCTTTCGGTATTTTGTATCAGGTTTCGTCATTTATACGCTGACGTAGGTCGTAAAATGTTAATTTTTTATATAGAAACATACGCCCCGAAATTTTTTATTTCAATTTGAGGGAAGTCTTGAAAGAATTAATATTATGTTATTGACATATTGCTAAAGTAAAATGTGATTCTAGTAAGTTCAAATAATTAAAATTGACAATCAAGATTTAAATAAACTTATTACAAATCAGATACTTTTATTAGGTACTTAATACAAATTATTACTGTAGTTTGAAATACGTTAATTTAAACTACACATTAAAATACAAATTAAATGACACAGCTAAAAATATAAGTAATTAAATTTTATAATTAAATATTGATTACAAATGTAATTTACTTAATAATATTATTTATTTCAGCATTACAATACTGAATAATTTAGTATGGAAAATAATAACATATCTAATCGTAGAAACAAAGACAAAATCATGAACAATTCTCAACGGCCATTGTTTATAATCTTATTGACACTCGAATAGTGTCTAATACATTAAGTCTAATACAAAAATAAAAACTGATCAGATGGTGCAGAAATTGACAATGAAAATTTGTCTACAAGTTATTTATTGACAACTAGTATTGGTACACATTAACGCAGTATAATTATTCATGAGCGACATAATTAAGTGATTCAATAGTATTATTTCAAAATATGTACTTCATTGAGACAATCATTTATAACCATATCATACCCATATTGCACTACTATTTTTTTAAAGAAAAGTTACTTTAATATAATAATAAACAAATAAATAACTACATTAGTAAAATATTATCTAATTAAGGCGCTTTAACCCAATGATTGTCAGCATGTTCACGATTAAAAAAAAGAATAGCTAATATGATTTGAACTGATTGCTTATTTCCTATAAATTCATAAAATTATGTTAAGCCCACTGTGCATGGAAAGTACAGCCGTCGTGGCTCCGACGTCATTGGCTAAACAACACGTGTGTAACTTCTGTTTTTGACCAACACTGGGAGTTACGATATTTTTCTCAAGTACTATGTCACATTAAGTCACTCTGGATCAACGCCAGTCTGGTAACGTTAGCTTAGGTTAGCTACTTTGACATATTAGTAATTTAAAGGTATAACAAAGAATATTATTATGTGAGGTCGACGAGTATGTAACTGACTTTTTGAGAAATAACAATTTTTTTTTTACCACAAATTCTCGCCGAAGAACACAGTTTTTAATACACACAAGTAAATATTAAACAGTGTGCATTCCGTGGCATGTACTCGGAAACAATCGAGGGGCATTAGATAAGAATCTGTAAATGAGCGGGAATCAAAAACTAATTGCCTTGTCGAAATAACAGCACCATCTCACGCGAAGCGTTTCATTTGTAATGACAAAAGTAAATTTTTTTATTGTTGTATAGTGTTTGCTCTGTGGCCAGTGTTTTCTTTATAGTGGTAGAATTACTTAGGAAATGACTATGGAAAATACATAAGATGATAAAATATCAGTGTGTAACATTTGAATTTAATTACATAAAAAACAAATTAGAAATGAAATTACTAAAATATTAGGCATTAATCAAAGTACAGGCACTCAAAAGTTTATAAAGTACGTGGACACGTGAGCAACTTAGATCACACGTTCTATATTATTATGACATCTTAGATAAATAGCTGACCTTTGTTGTAAATAATTTATATTCTATATAAACATATATATTAAATGTCTCCCGGTAGACTAGTGAACACAAAATAATTATATAAAATTTCAGGACAATGTCAATTTAAAACAATTCATTCTAAATTTTTAATATTTTTCAATATTTCCTATCGAATATCATCATAGTTTTATCAGTATATTTTATTTTATCATAATTTAATGCAAGTAGAAATATAATTATAATATATGTACTTCATTAAACATTTCAGTGCGATAAAAAGGTATTTTATATCCTTGGTACAGGATAAGATGCGAACATGGGATGGAGTTTCGATCAGTGATTAGGGAATTGTTGTGTCAAATCTAAATCAGCCCATGACTGAGAAGTGTCCTCCCACAGCCTTGTGACTTCAAATTATTTAACTTTAACGCTAAGCTTGCGGCCGCTGACGGCCGTTGCG
Organism: Eumeta japonica; assembly: GCA_005406025.1. Lineage (NCBI taxonomy): Eukaryota > Metazoa > Arthropoda > Insecta > Lepidoptera > Psychidae > Eumeta > Eumeta japonica. The sequence goes on along the minus strand of BGZK01000092.1, from coordinate 468,209 downwards.
ACCGCGCGGTGACCGTGTCCAGGACGGGCGGCTTAACGTGGATCCTGCGGTATGGAGCGAGTTTTATTTGACTTAATATATGAATGCATAGGTCAATTCATCCGTGGTCAGAATCGAATCCGATACACTAATTCTGTTAGAGTTGAGTATGATAAGGCCGCTAAAACAGAAACACAGAAACGGACTTCGGCCATATGTGTGCATCTTAGCTGTAAATTAAAATGGCCAGGCCCGGGCTAAGCGCCAAGCCGGACGTAAGTACTAACGACCGTGTGTTAGAGCTCACGCCTTTTGCCGAGATCTTGTTCCGTGAACGCTGACCTCGCCTTAAGACGCGAAGACGCGACCGTCTCGTGAAGTAAGTGGTGAAGACTGCGCCCGTTGATGTCTTTTATATGCGCTAAGTATAATGCAAGATAATAATATCTTGATAGTGTTAAATCTGTTATATTTTGCGTTATGTTATTGCAGTGGCGTTTTAAGCGTTAAAACAATTATAAATTGAGACTGACCATATAAATCATACGTTTATAGCCGTTTTCATTGCGTAGTAAATATAAAGGACCCTCCAAAAAAGCTGGAATCTTTAAGAAATGTACAGTGTCCGGGCAACCGAGCTTTGCTGGATGTCTTAAGGACTTATCGTTGGAACATATAACATTGTGTGGAAAAAGTTGGTGATATTAATTTTCAATAATAAATAGAAATATTACAAGATTAATATTTTTTTGAAATATCAGTGTCATCCGTAGTTTATTACATTTAGTGCCATTTGTTATTGAGAACGAATAACACAGTAACTAACAATGGAATTACCTCAATATTTGACGAATAGCGATAAATAGCGCAAAACAATATTTATCACGCTTTTCCCAATTTTCCAGGGGAGACCCCGATGTAGATCAATTTAAAAAGCGAACCTTTATATATTTATCAAAATGAAAATTTTTATCATAACGTTTAGGGTCGTTTGCGAGTCCGTTGCAGCGTACATGTGTGTATAAGAATTGGTTGTTTAATTGTATAGAATAACTTACATACACATATATCGATTTCAAACAGGGATAGGCAGATATATATTGGTTTTCTATACCTTTAGCTATTTTAATTGATACTTCGACCAGCGGTAGATAAGCGTTTTTTTAGGGTCCAAGCCCGAACGACAAAAACAGAATCCTTATAATTTCGTCATGTCTATCCGTCCGTCCATATGTCACAGGCATTTTATTCATGAACTACAAGACGTATTTACAGTGTGGGTGTCTTATGTGGGCTCCTATTTAGCTTGCTAGTTAAATATCAAAAATAAATATTTCAATGGGGAGCACTCCATACACATGTATCTGATAGAAGGTAAAAATTTTTTTTCAGCAAACATCGACTAGTAACACATATTTTGACAGTTATTTTAAAAACATTTTATGGTTTTTGAGCAATTTTCACGACTACGTAAATAATTTCGAATATATTCGCTCCAAAAGTTGCAGAAATTGTCCCCTTCCCTATTTTCTGAGCTGTACGTCTAAAAAATATGAAAAAAATAACTAAGATAACACCTTATAAATACTTTCAAAGAAAATTATTTTGAACATGATCGAATATACTGTTTTTGAGTTATTGCCGAAAAATTGCGCTTCTCAACAGATGGATGTAAGTACCATGAAGATAAGTTCTTTTGCTGATGCACTTTACCCTAAATACTTTGTTTAATTTACCTACCTGTTGCGAAAAATTAGTAGATGCGTAAGTACCATGAAGGTTCTTTGCAATGCAATAGTTAATAAAAGTTCTTTTTTGTTTTATAGTGCATCTTAATATGGGAAAATAACATGATTTCATAGTGCATTTCTTAATAATAATGGCTTCGGAACCCTATAATGAGCATCCGACATGCTCTTGGCCAATTTTATGTTCTTTCTGCGATATTTGAATACAATATAAAAAAAAAAAACGTACATACAGCTTTTTTTGCATATTTAAACGTTTTTAATACATTAAAGTATTTTTCATTCTTCAGCTATACATAAAACATGAGAAATGTGTTTTTTTTATTTCACGGGTACGTTCCTTCCTCCACGACTTGAAGAAAATAAAAACCGCCCGCCTTCTCTAGCGACAACGCGAAACCTTATCGCGGGCATCAAGCACACATTCGTCTGATATATTTTTTAAACGTATCACATCCTTCGCTCACGAACCGAGAGTCGTGACGACGCAAGAACAAAAATATGAATATTTAATCACACGGGATGCAGCACGGACTGCAGGGCCGCTGCGCAGTCTGCGCGCGCCGGGGTCGACGACCCCCCGCAATTGGTGTGTCCCGCCCGCCGCCCGCCCGCGCCTCCGCCCCGCGTGCCAACCAGGTCCATTTCGCTTCCGAACTGCGAGCACTGATCGTCCCCTATATTTACACTGATTACCCCACCTGCTAAAGTGTACGCGATAGTAATTATGGTACTGCATGCGATAATTTCGGCATGTTTCCTTCTAAATCGTAACTTGCACAATTATAAGGAACTGTTTCGAAATTTAAGAAAAAATATTGTAAGAAAATATAAAATATATTGCTTAAAATGGATTATGAACTATATTATGATCAGTGTGTGTGGTTATTTTGTAACGAAAAATTGAGCAGATATAATTAGTCTTTACTAAGATGGTGATCATTTTGGGAAAGGTTGTATAGGTTAATTATAAAGAGCACATTACACCTACATATGAGCGGCGGTGGCTTGGTCGGTGAGAGAGTTGAAAGTACCTGGTTTGATCCTAACCATGAGTGGACTGACCCCTAAGCTTGTAACTTAAGTCAAATTAACTACCCGCTCCGTGCTTCAAAGAATATATCAAGCCAGGGTTCTGGATGTTGTGATCGCACGGACGACCTTTGCAGCACCTCGAACTATGCCAGGACTAAAGACCTACTCCTCTCGATTTTAAATTACAAGTTCGCAGGGGTTTATGTCTCAGTGGTGGAGCGAATAAAACCTGATACGGCGACATCTATACATATGTTATAAATTATGGTATATTTGTTTGAATGTCAGTCCTTCAATCCCCTGGATAGATTATAATCTACGTATATAGTTAGTTTATATTAAAAAAATGTTTCAGGATTGTAATTATACAAAAAAAAAATTTTCTTTTAATCACCGAAAAACAGTAATTGGAAACTATGAGCATATTTTAATTTACGCACAAAAAAGTTGGAGGAAAAGGACTCGTAATTTATAGTATGTTTCACCGACAATTATGTCTTTAATAATAAGAAAATTATATTGTATTCTACTTGTTGAATTAGTTTAAAATTTATTTAAATCTGTCACGTAGAATAGTGTCATGTATGATAAATTTTAACAAGTCTTGTTGTTGTTTATATCGTTTTCAACCCACTTTTGAGTAAACGAGCTTTCCTCTACTTATACTAACCGATATAGGTTAGTGTAAGTAGAGGAAAGCTCGTTTTACTTTATTATTCAACTTCTACTAATTAAATCATTTCAAATACGATTTTAAGTTTCATCTGTAGGAATAGCTCAAATGTATACTTACATTATATTCTCAAAGTATCGATTTATATATAAATAAATATAAAAAATAATTAATTAAATCATCAAGTCCGTTTCGATATTTTACTTAAACGAAGCCTACAATAAAGCAAGTATTTTAAATACCTCTATTGGATTCAAATAATTTTCACTTGTGTGAATGCAAGATAATTTAATACCGCAGTCCTTATAAGACAGTCTATAAATTTCAACAAAAAGTTTGGCCACGTCGGACATTCGCATAACTCACATGCCGACACACAAACCGAGAGACGACCCATAAATAAAAGTAAAACATCAAATAACAGATACGCCCGAGATCCAGTATCGGCTCCGGAACCAGTTCAGTCTGCCGTTGTCGCGCGGCGGCCGGCCGATACGGCCTGCTGGGTGATAAAATCATGTTATTGAAGTGAAAACTTTACGCGCGTTGGGCATTTTTTGAGATGAGAAAAACCATTGAACTCGCGACACCGTTACCTTTACGTAACCGACACCCCTGTATATAAGTATCTACATGTATTGGGTCCGTTTACACGAGGGTTGAGTTTGGGTTGAAATACATTGATACTACAGCTATATATAATATAAACATATATTGTGTATATACGTACAACATACATGTATATTCATGTCGGAACTTTTCGTATTGTATTTGTAAATTTGCGTTTTAAGCAATAAATTGCAATTTTTGTGTGTAAAATAATATGCATTGTTTTTCATGTACAATAACGCATTAAATGAAAATATAATATAATTTTTTTAGTAGTTTTTTTTGTAAATTGTTTTCTGTATATTGATGATTTTATACTGTCCTAGTTTCAATATAATTGTATTAAACGAGAGATGTATTCCTTTCAAAATTTTATATGTGTTAATAATCAATAAGATGTAATTAGTTACTGTGACGAAACCTTGGAGAGGTTGTCGGAATCAAAAATTTTAAAGTTGTTCGTCTGTCCGTCAACAGCCTTATAACTTTGGCAATTTTCATGTAACCTAAAGAAAATGTATAGGCAGGTCTCTTATATGTACTGCCATACAATTTTATGATAAAATAACGACAAAAATTTGTAATTTCCTATAAGTATAAAAGAATTACAGGTGAATTTTTCTCTAAGACGCATTTTTTATTATCTTCAAAAATCGTTACTTTTGTGTACAGCCCTCGAACTTTTATCGAGGGCTGTACGCCCTCGAACGTTTTTACCATATATTTTAGAAACCTGAAAAAAACTGCAATAATATAGATTTATTCCTAATTTCATATAAAAATAATTTAAGTCGAATCTGTTCACAAGCTTTTATAGAAATGAACCATTTTCAGCTGTCAAAAGTATATATGGATCTAATCAGCGGCCCTGACGGGCACGCGCGTGAATTCAAATACAATGATATTATCCACCATTCAAAGGTGTAGTATGTTTGCGGTGTTATTATTTTAAATCAAATTCTTCTAACGTATAAGAAGTGACGTGGAGAGTTTGTCGGTGCGGAACCCTGAGTGTAGGATGTCCAATTCACACCTTGAACGACTTCTGTTATGTACTAAACCTAATAAAGAGGTCTATTAAACAGGATCTCAAGATATCGTGTCAATATTTTAAAGTAATATAACAGTTGATAGCAAATAGTTGATTGAAAAAGACATCAGCACGTAAGTTGTGGTAAACAAGTTGAGATCAGGTGAAGGAGAAGGTGGGTACGAGGGCTGCTATACATGTGACGGAATATCGAAAAGAAACAAACATCTATCATCATGGTTTTATTGCTTTTCAAAATGATCGCAATGATGGTCGTCGCATTTTTTCATACGTAGAAATCAATTTTTATAGCACTTTTTCTATTCTGATTGAGGTATCTCTAAAACGTGCATTTTGAACGCGTCAACGGCCTCTACACCACTCGAAAAATGTTGACCACGAAAATTATTCTTCATGCTTGGGAACAAATAAAAATCTTTGGGTGTCAAATCGGGGCTGTACGGCTGATGACCCGTCAATTCGATCTTTTGACCTTCCGAAAACCGAGTTGTTTCGGCCGACGTGATAGTTATTATTGTCATGATGAAGAATGATTCTACGTTGTTGGTTGTTCTTTCTTATTTCTTTAAAGACTTATGGCAAGCAAATGGTCGTGTACCATTCCGAATTAATGGTTTGACAATTCTGTAGTTGGACAGTAAACATATACCCACTTATGCCAAAAAAACAGACATCCATTTGCTTCAGTACTTTTGGCACGAAGCACTTTTGTTGGGCTCGGCTCATCTTGGAATACGCATACCATTGACTGTTGTTTAGTTTCGGGGTCATATGCATAGATCCAAGATTCATCACCTGTGTAGATATTATAACCAGCTTTCGACGCACCGTATATTGTATTTTTTTATCATTTTTGTGCACCAATCGACACGACCCTATTTTTGATCAAGTTGTGCGAAATCCAACGCAAACAATTTTTTTTTTACAGCCAAATTTTCGTATGATGTCTTATGTATGCTCGTCATACTTATGCTCAGGGACGCCTTTCTCTCGCGCTATATAACATCTTGCAATATTAGTTCCCGCACAACATCGATGTTTTATGGTACAACAACAGATTTAGCGCGACCTTTTTTAAATTCGTCCATGAGTATAGACCGCCCGCTATCAAACTCACTAAACTAGTAATACACAGTGGTTTTCGACGGTGCGTCTTTCCCAAAAGACGCCATCTATGCACTGTTTTTGAGTTAGCCAACGTCGAAAATCGTAATAAATGGTCGAAGGAAATTTTCACGAATTAAATCCATGTTGATAAAGACACGCAATTTTCAAAATGATACCGCAATGGTAAAACAATTGACAGTTACTTGAAACAAATTGTATTCTACAGCCAAGTAGTCCCGTTTTTAAATGTTGTAATTACTTTTTTAATGTTGTCTTCTATGTGGCCAGTTCTGGATACGTAAATAGTAGTCCTCGAACAGATCATGAGCTGAACATTTAAGATCAGCGCCCGAAAATCTGTTAGGATTCGTCGTTTTTTAGAAAATTTATATGAGTAGCGGCCACATGATTTTAGAGAAATTGACAGTTTCTAAGACAAAAATGTCCGAATTACACAAAAATTGTGAGAGCTCCCAACTTGTTTAACATCTATTTCTTTTCTATAGAAATGATTACGTAATGTCGACCAATGACAGTGATTTACTTAACCCTAAACCTACCAAGCGCGGTCAAATGACCGTTTTTGAAATTTCGTTTAAAAATTTTCGTGAACAACGTTACTGTATCACCATGTAACTTATTGACTTTTCCTGTAATATACATACAACCCATTTTTCAATATTTACAACTTTCTTTATTGTTGACTTTACGAAAAAGATTTATAGCATGTCTAGTTTACAATGAACGATCATTTGACCGTTTGAAATATTCATGTTATTTACGACCATATTCTTCGGAAAGCGCACTCCTGAAATTGTCTTACAGGGCTACAATATAAATGTGGATCCACGGTGGCGACAAAAACGCGATAAGAACAAATGGGCATTCTTTGTACGGCGGTACGGTCTGGCGATCCGAACAGAGAGCATCAAGTTTGCACAGTGTATCAATAAAAATTATCACGTGGTGTAAGTTTCGACAAAGTCAACAAAGCCAACAATATTTTATGGTATGATATACATATTTTTTTTTATTTGTGGCCTCAATGTTTTAGCCCCGTTTTAGGTTTTACTTTATCATTTGTATATTCTTCCCAAAAAATGTCAAAACATTCGAGGAATATCTATTTGTTAGAGAAAATAAATAATATCGACGAGGTTTGTTCGGAGGATGATCAAAAGGTTTCCGATATCGATAATGATACAGCAGACAAGAATTTTTATTTCAATTGGCAGAAGAGCTTGGGACCGAATATCAGAAGTAGAGATAGCTAAGCAAAGAACGTACATCAAAAACAATAATAAACACTGCTGCATATTCTTCTGTACGGAAATCTTGTCAAATAAGATATTGTAAAGTAAATAAGACTAACAAAACCTGTGTAAAATGTAAAAAATACCTATGTAGTAAATGTACAATACAAAATGTTATAATTTGTAAAAAATGTGCCGAAAATGCATAATAAGGTAAATAAAACCTTCTAAATAGAAAAGCAAGGAGTGAGTTTTTACTGTAGCACCAGAAAAATGTCTTGTTTACTATCAAATTAGCTAAAATCTCTTTCCATATTAAGATACATACTTTATTTTAAAGTGGTCATTTGACCGCTCATGGTAGGATTATATGCAATGTTGGTAGGTTCAGTGTTAAATAAATTCTATATTCATTTATATGTATGCAAGATTTACTTAAATACGTCCAATTACTTAAATACCGTGTCCAGTGAAATAATAAGAGTTAAATTATATATAATGTTGGCACTGATATATATAAGTGTAACTCTGAATTTTTTATGACTTGTATAATATTCTACGGTACTCGAAATGTATTTACAGATTAAAATGTACAAAAACCGATTTAATATTTCATTTCTATAAAACGAATTATTCTATAAAAAACGACTTCTCCCAAGCGGCGCAAACATAAATATTATTTTCCTTTAATTTAATATGCATTATGATCCAAATGAGCCGCTCGCGAATCGTAAAAGCATATTTTACGATCAAACGATAAATTACCTTTCAAGGCTTTCACAGGAAATAGAAGCAGTTATTCAGCAATTCGTGTTTGTAAATTAACGAGCCCCGTGTAATTAAAACACAAAATAAACCGCCTTAAACGGATCGACAAAGTCGCGTATAAGGTCTGTTGTTTTTCCCGTTTCCTTATAAGTTTCGGTGATATTATTTTTTATTATTTTGGTACATCACGTGTTAGCGATACCGGCGACACTTTTAAAAAATAATGCATAAAAATGTACTTAATTGTGATTACATAATTACAAAACAGTGCCATCGTGGACCGCGGGTGAAGTGTTTTCTGATCTCTTTGTTTGGGTATCACAATCTTGTTCTTACACAGCTCATGCTCAAATGAGCTAGGGGCTTGGATTGCGAGCTCCTCATTCCTACCCTCTGCGAGTTGAACTGCTGACGACCGACAACGCATGACAACGTCAAGGTACCGGCTTTACAAGCTCTTCGAGATAAGAATAAGAAACAGATGGTTTAACTTATTTGGGGCTAATTCATTAAATAGCAGATCTGAAAAACTAAAATTTTAGAATGATTTGCGATAAATACAAAATTATACTAGAAAGTAGGAAATGGAAATACCAATATACCTACAAACGAGAATAAAAAATACTTAAAAAAATTATATAAAGATGGTTAAAAAAATTAAATATAAATATCTTTGATACTAAAATAGCGACAGCAATTTTTTTACACGGAATCTTTATAAATTACAAAAAATATAAATGTGATATAAGTATCTTTTCTTTATAGCGTGTTTATATACATAGTGTTTTTCATTAATATTTTTTATTCTCCTTTGACGCCCATTAATATATATCAAATGAAATTTAAAAATAATGTTGAAAAATAAATTTATGGATGCCTTATATACTAAAAACAGAATCGTTTATAGAAAAGCAGAAAGTTTGTAAGTCACAAATTTCAGTGTTACTTTGTTTATAATGCTTGGAAAGAGGGTCCATAAAATCATAACATATGAAATGAGTTTGGTGTAATCGATTCTTAATTTTAACAAATTTAATTGTTAAATATGGATAATTTTATCAAATCTTATTATTGATTAAAAATGTAAATATGTATAACCTAATTTTAATTACAAAATGTTTTAATTATATTACTTAACGATAGGCATTTGTTTAGAAACACAGTTTAAATTACACATAAATTTCATGACTATTTAAGTATTTTGCGGTTAGAGATTAAGAGAAAGTTACGACGATTTTAATTTAGTATAGATTTCCTGTGATTTCATGATTTACTATAAACCCACCGCGAACGCAAAGTGTGGGTTCCGCTCTAATCTCTGGTTAAACAACACGATTATAATTCCTCCTATTTTTGAAGGAAACCCCGACTTGCAATAATTCTTTTAGTACTACGTCGCCTTAAGTTAAAAATACTCAAGGGGCAATTCTCTCTAGGAATCAGATTGCTATTGGATTCCGAAAGCAAAGCGATGATTAGCCGACCGCCACCACTCTTTATAAGTGTAAGGAATGGAAAATCGAGAACACAATTTACGTTTTTTCAATTCTATATATGAGATATAAGCTCGTTAACGATCAAACACGGCACTAAAAAAAACTCGTGAATGAAGACGCAGTACGCTGGTCGCTCGTGCGGCGACGCTCGTCGCGGTGGTGCTGAGGCGACTTGGCCAACTTTTTTAAACGAGATTCAAACTTGTAAAGCGCAGAACACACTTGAAAATATTCCCGGCGACGAAATGAGAATGAATTTTCAAAATTCACCATTACGTTTACTTGGCATAATCAAAAATGAAACAATAGTGATTCAGTAATTCAAATTATTTTAACGATATCACAATTTATTAGTGTTCGGTATTTTAAAAATTCAAAACAAGTCCCTGTGTACCAGTTCACCTGTTTTTTTTTTTTCATTAACTATAATTATTTTTTTAGGTTTAAACTACTTTATCCTCATTAAATAAAATATTGCTTACGCGAAGATAACAAACATATGATAATAACCGGTGTTAGTAATTAAACTCGCATCATAGTAAAGAAACTCAAATTATGGCACCAACAAATAGCGTTCACAAATTTAAACATTTTTTTTAATTTTCAACTAGGCGTCCATAGAATAGTGAGCCAATCTATGTTTGAAGTCATTAAATAATTTTTTTTTTCATTTTAGGTATCTCAGGATTTTTTCATTAATTAAACTATTATTTCAATGATAATAATTTTATTTTAAACTTCGTAATTGATAAAGTTTATCGTTTTATTTATGACTTCTTAGTTTTTAAATTATTAATAGCCCAACTTAAGTAATTATTAAATATAACTCCGTGTGAGCCCCGGGCGCGCTTGTCTCATCGCACTTGTCCTTCTTTTTGTTTGGGTATCGATGGCTGCGAAAAGTCATGAACTGTAGATCCTTTGTTTTTTTTTTGCTCGTTCTTTTAAGTCCGGTTTTCGATTCGAATGAGATCGTAGTGTATAAAAAACTGGTTAAACTTATTCAAAAAAAATATTTAATAGCTATTCAAATAAAACGACACAGGAAGCTATTTTACATTGTAATAAAATAACACCTTATGAGCTACAACACGACGACGAGCTATTTTACTTGAAGGTTCTGGATTCGAATTATGGTTGTGCAACACGTTTCTTTGAATTGATCTTATCAGTTCTTTGCCCTGTTTATCGGCGTCTTATATATTCACAGAAAATTTTTTATATTAATAGTATTTTTAAGCATTAAAAATATACCTATGATGCTATGCTACACAGCTGACACACTGAACTCGTTAAAAACAAAGATCAGTAAATGTTGCAACTTCCGCGGTTAGTACAAAACAACGGTCGTACAATTTAAACATTCGCGTGAATGCGTCATTGTTCACGCGACGAGAAGTAGTAAAAAGAAAAGGGACGAAGTAGGTACCTCTGCTTCCGCGCCGGGCGTCGGGGTCTAAGTTCTGGATCATTATAACAATTAACTTCGTTCCGAGGGCGCCCGGGCCGGCGCAACATCAGAAGGACACGAGGTGAGTACTACCGAAGTTTTGTGGTATTTGCCTCCATAGGGAATGCGCTGCGTATCGGCCTTTTCCTTTAGCATCGATCCCTAGTAGATCATACAAAATTCTATCCTTCAACAGTAAATGTATATATGATACATTTGTCATTCACTTTAATTGTTTCATTAAGCAATTGACATAAATATCATATAAGTCAAGGTTGAAGCTTTACTGATTCACAGAATAGTAAGTTCCATACCTATATGTACTAGGATATTATAATAATTTTTTGTTATGCAATTATTTTTTGCCTTTTACATTCTTTCATGTGGCAATTTTTTGTCGCAAAGAATTTTGTTTGCTTTAACAGGCATATTATTAATTTCAATTAAATCAAAAATAGCTTTATTAGATAGGCAATAGAAATTACACTTGAAATCAGTCATAAGCGATTGTTTTCGACATTATCATTACCACCCATTCCAAATGCTGATTGAGAAGAATAAGCAAGAAACTTAAGATTTGCTCTTTTTTTACTCATCGAAACAAAACATTAAGTAATTAATAGTTTAGTGCAACACTTAAAAATAACATGAAGCAACCTGATAGCCGAGCAGTTCAATCCCATGGGTTTTGTTCATTAACATTTCGGATACAGTATAATAGCCCTTGCCGTATAACTTTCTTTTAACGAAACGTTTAAATTCACAAAATGGCAAATTTTGTGAATTTAAACGTTTTATGGTTAGCAAGATCGTTCTCTAGTGCTAATGTTATAGATGTCGTTCCTTTTTTGGAACGATTCTACATGTCTCTTGACATATACCAGCTTTTCGTATATGTATTGTGATGCTAAAGTTAAAATATAAATTTCCTTAAATTTTTCTCTGTGAGATGCCATTGGTCTCAGATCATAAACAGCACGAATAGCTCGCTTCTGCAGCACGAATATTGTTTTAATGTTGACTGCATGACCGCGTAATAAAATTCTATAGGTCATGAGACTATGAAAAAACCTGAAATAAACTAGTCTCGCGTTGCTTTCACCTGTAAGTCGCCGAATTGTTTTCCCTGCACATGCTGCAGAAGTAAGTCTTATCGCCAATCTCGTAATATGAGAATTTCAACCCAATTTAGCATCTAAAGTGAGACCAAGGAATAAGGTCGTGTTTACAATCCAGTATTTCGTTCTTGACCATTACGTTTTCGTCAACCAATGTAGCACTAGTCAAGAAAAGTTTAACTAGTTAAGTTTTCCTCACATTGAGAAGAAGATCATTAATACTAAACCACTCAACTGTTTCAGAGATGGTACTGCTTACTTCGTTAAAAGCTGCTTGTTGCCCATTAATCTTGAAAAGTTATGAAGTATCATCAGCAAACAGCATAATCCCATGCCCATCAATAGGAATATTTTATATTTTAAATGGAACGTTTCTTTTGATCCTATAGGAATATAGTTTGTGCCAATAGAAGATTTGATTACTATCAGAGGAATTATTACAAGACTTTTGTTTATTTTTCTTTTTATTATGGCGAGAAATAGTCATTTACAATTTTCAATCTGAAAAAGGCGCGCCTATAAATTGCTGTGCAGGAGATATATACATAGTTTTCTATAAATATATTAATTACTTTAAAAATTTTTTTGTTGTATTCTTTACATTTTTTACTTGTAATTTAAAGTTTATTTTCATTAATAAAAATTTTGTTCGTATAATCTGTGTAGAATAGTTTTGGTATTTCACATCTGCCAGGTGTCCCGCGACGGCTACACTTTTTGGATATCGAAAATTAGTGGTACAATTAAATAGACCTATAGTGCTGAAAATGAAAAATAAATGAACAATTTTATCACAAGTAGATTTAAAAGTGAAGACAGAAAAAAATTGTGTATATACGATATATACAGGCACAGTAATCGGCTTAAACAAAATCAGCCAAAATAATAAACAGCTGTTCCTGGTCAGTAATTTTATGTCAATTACCTACTCAAAATTAAGGTTTGATATTGTTGAATTTATTCCCAAATAGATTTATTTTTGAAGACCGTGCGTTCGAAATGTCAAAAGAAGGATATAAATATCGATTACGAGTACATTTTTTTGTATAACGCGGTAGTTTGAAGATTACGGTCTTTGTCTTTGTACGTGAGCGGTGGTTGAGCGAACGCGAGCGATTAGCCAACAATGGAGAGCAGTCTATTTTGTTATTTAGAATTGTTTAAAAATATATGAAATAACGATCGGCGGTGGTGGATGTTGAGTTGGTGATAATTAATTTGTGTATTATCAGAGGTGGTGTTACCGATACAAATTGGAGGTATGAGTTAAATATTGTGCATACATTATTTCCCTTAGATGTAGTTTGCTCGCGATGAAAAGGCCAAAAATGTTTGCAGTCCACCTTTATTTTGCTTTCAGAGTTTTCGACATAAGTTCTACAACACTATTGCTACACTTTACGAAATCAATTACTAATAATGGCAAAGGTAAGGTGATCGTCACAGTTACCATAAAACTTTCATTTTCTATGATATTTAGTTTCAGTGATAGTTTTTCGCTTGCCGTTTTCAGAAGAGGTAAAACTTGTGTAACATCTTTTTTCTTCATTAACCTGTACATTAAAAAAAATGACTGGTATACGCAACAAAGTATAAATTATATATATATATTTTTTTTTTATAAAATGAGACGTAAGACATCCTTCACCAACAAGAATATACCTACGCCATCTGCTGGGAGATAAAGACATAAAAAGTAGAATTGACGTCGTAAATCGGGCTTTAAACATCAAAGTGACGTGCAAGACACCTTATATCCCAATACCATAATATGTTTTTTGGTTATTTGCATCTTATACGAAAATATAAAATTTTACCTAACATTAAGCGATATAAAACTTTTTATTTAATAATAAGCAAAATGTATTAATCAAGCGGGTTTACGACAAAGATCGAATTATGTAAATCGTTCCGTCGTAAATATCATCAATTTGAAAGTCAAAATATTTTTCCCACACGGCGTGCGTGTACGCATTCTTATGTTAATGATCGTTCACGTAACGGTTTGTTCTAGTTTTCTATATAGATCGAATAAAAGTCGAAAGATTTTATGTAAGTACATAGTTGTATGTCATTGTATATTATTATTACTATACTATACGTGTATGATACTGTCATTTGAAAAGGTGAGCTGTAAATTATTTCGACTATTTCATGTCAACTTTCAGTTTGAAACACCAGGCACTAATAGTCTGGTGACACAGCTGTGACACACACGGATAGAGAGACCGATGTCTCAAGTTATAAAGGTGCCAGCTATGAATGAAAACCTTAAAAAGTATTATAAATTTCATAACAAACAACATATGGTGAATCAGTAAATTAAATACGTAATTTTTAAGGTCATCGATTATTTCAAATAATAATTTTATTTTAAATTAGCCATTAAAAATTTTAATATTTATTGTTTATCCTATTACGTGTAAGAAAGTTTTTACTTAAGTTAAATACTCCTTATAAAATTATTGTCAACGAATTAATTCAGTGTCACTCAAAAGAATGCAAATGATGTCGATGATAGCGTGCAACTTTAAAAAGTCATCGATTTCGAATGAGACACAAAAAATTAACTAACTATCAATTATACTTTTCGAGAGTCACGTGCCTCCTACCTTGAACGAAAGTGGGGCTGCCACAAATCCTTGTTCACAACAGACAAAAAAATCATGAAGTGCTCAATCTCATCAAATATCACTATACAGTAACTATAATATTTGGTATCTATCTGTTTACAAGCTTCTAACAATAGCCGTAATGATAGAATTCAATTTATCAAATCGGACAGACGACGACCCAAAAAATGGTAACACCATCAATATGCGTTACGTGGGCGACTGCGCCGACTGATCGCCGCCGCGAAGGCTCGATCGAGGGGGTCGTCGATCAAAAACAATGTGCATAATTACTCGTTCGTTTCATAAATGTAAAGTTTTGTACTTCAGTTTCTTTACATGTTATTTTTGTTTATGAATATAGACTAATGGAACGTTGAAAGTATTATGTACCTATATACTGTACATACATATTTAACTGATCGCTAGTAATGACCCTTATATATTTAGAATGTTTCACTACGTTAGCCAGTGTAATAAATTTGCAACCAGATATTGTATCAACTTTTCTTCTTCTAACGTCTACTTTGATATCAAAACAGCATTTCGTAGCAAATTCCAAGCTGATCCAACATTAATTAGAAGTTTTTTTACATTTTTGATAGGTCTGATAAAATTTCTCCGGTATATTTATTGGATCAATAATAATAGAACGATAAATTGAAAAGATATAATAGGGCATTACTTCCATTTGATTGGTATTACTTTCGGACTTCAGCGTTTAAGGGTATCATGGATCATTACAAAATTACCTAATATCGCCGCTTCGCCCTCGTCTACGTCGGATAAATTCTTACATATTCATACTTGTAACGATCCCATCTCGAATCCGATTGAAGTCGCACTCTCGATTTTGTTTCCCATCTCAATCGCTATTCCGATGCTGTACTTCTGTACTTCAGGATCGTTGTCGCTCGGGATCCCTCGTGCATAACGTGATCGTTCAGCAAACGCAGATTTCAGAGCTGGGAGTGGGGATGCGGTAATTCTTCTGGGGTAAGGAAATTAAAAATATAACCAGTTAAGCCGCGCGACGGGAACAAATAACTCGAAAAATCATAGTTCATATTACAAACTGTATAATTTAAAATTTGGTGATGGTCGAGTCGTCGGCGGCGAGTTGCTTTAAAGAATTGTGTGAACGATTACATTTTCTATAACTAGGAAATATAAATTATACTGCTTTCTTCATGTTGTTTTTAAATCCTTTGGATGCGTGGTGATTGTCTAATTTATGATGTAATCTTTGTGCTCGAAAACGTCTTTGAAACGTTTGATTATTTAAATTTCATTAAGTCAAAAAAATGTGACTTATTTTGCTTCGTATTGTCTTCGTATTTTTTGTTGTCAGGACTCATGTCTCCTCAATATTCTGCTGCGTTTGACATCCTCGTACCCCACCTCATCCTACACGATCTCCCTTTAATCATTTTAAAAATAATGATAATACCTCCCTAGAACTTCAAAAAATTTCGTTCTTTGATAACAGATAGATTTCCGGAAATCGAAGCGAAAACAATAAGTTCCTGAATTTTTTGAAAATCGCAATTCGAAATATTTCTGTCCCCTCGATAAAAAGGTTTTTATCGAGAATACAAAACCTTCGGACACACTTAAATTTATTATCTCTTCAAAGAATAACACAATGCAGCCAAACTTGTTTTATTTATAGCCAACGCCATTCGAAGATGTGTACGTTGATAGCTTTATTTGTTTTTTTTTGTGTTCTTTTTTACACCGTAAATCCGTTTTAAGACCCTCTTAATGCCGCAGCTCTCTCGTCGCGGGCATTCTACGCGAAGCCTTAAAAATTTTCGCCCCACTCTTGCGCTCGTCGGATTCACAATGGCTTAATTAAGAATCGGTATTTTGTTACCGTTCTCTTACCCACGATTGCGCCAGTTCGTGATACGTTTTTTTTTTCCGATCGACTCAAAAAAAAAGCTTGATGCAGCGATGTTAAGCTTTTATCATTTAAGTGCTCTTAAGGTGGTCGAGGTAAAGCAGTTCCCTGCTTGACCCTATGACGACGACACTGAAAAATTAACTCGGTTGATGGATATTGCATAATCAAAATTTAATTTTAATTCAAAATAATTAAAAATTTTAAAACCCGCGTAAGTATGCGGCGCATGTGATTTTTTACCTATCGTGCGTAATAAGGATTACTCATATTTCTTTTAAAAAAATTATTAAAAAAAATAAATTACATATATATGCATATATATTTGTAATGTTCAACGCTTTTTATTTCGCAGAATAAGAGCTCAACGTCCGAGTTTGAAATAAAATATTGTGGGAGTCAATGCTTCAATAGGAAGGCAATGAAAGCCTTAAGTATACGGGTACAAAGGACAAACACGAATTCTATAATGACAATCGGGCCAGTTCACAAACAGAGTCATGTTTGAATGACTGAGCGACAAATAATCAAGCTACAAGCTAAAGTTGTAAAGTATTAAGGTTTATACCAAGATTATTATATTTATCTAATAGGAATCGATGGCGATTAAGAAATTTGTTCTCAGGATAATTTATAAGCTATAGCTTAATTTCCAGTAAAAGTTGCAGGGATTTTTTTTATTCTTGTTAGTTTCATAATATAACAGTGAGCAGTTCTTCGATAGTAATTTGGAAGCGATAACCGCAGTAAGTGGGCCTCGATAGCGCTCGCGGCCGCGGCCGGACCGCAAGGGATTGCCCCCGTACAAATTACGGCGTTTGAGCTTACTGTTTACTTTCGATATGGTCTTGTGGCTCGAATGCAGACAATTTTTTTTACTACTACACTATTATATAAAATTAGGTCTTTATCCCTCAAATTCTCCACCGACTGTTATTAAAACCAAAAAAATATATTACCGCGCCGTTTAGAAGTTCTCAAATAACCGGTTTCATAATTTCTCCAATTTAAGTAACGTAAGGAGTTTTTTTGGATTTATTACTTAAATAAATATACGACTCCATCACGACTTTTCGTCCGGTTGCTCCTCTCTCTAATCCTTTTGTTTTTGACAATAATTGTAATACAAATCAATTTGAAAAGAGCTACAAGTTTTTTAGTTCTCCTCGAAGAACAACCGTGTACCGAACGAGTTATAAATTCGTATCACAATAGAGTGTTTCAAGGGTGATGTACAACCTACGAAATGAAAAGTTCCTTGAATTTGAAAGGTACTGGCCCGGCGCCTTTTGAGAGCTTCGATTCAGCCGCCGGCGGCGGGCGGTCCGCCCGCACCGCGATGTTGTCTCGATAACGCTCGCCACGTATAACTAGTTGTTTGCTGCTTCGTTGAGCGTAAATTAAAACATAGCAATGATTACTGTTGTTGTTTGTCCTATCGTCGATCGCCCGATTGTTCGCTGTTCTATTCCAGAACTAAATTTACTGCTGTACACAATTTTACTAAAACCCGTTAATTGGTTTGAGCGCGATCGAAGCAGGCATTCCGACAAACATACTTTCATCTTTATAATACATAAAACTTTAGAACCTTTAGAATGTGTCTCTACATTAAACATATTTCCCAAAATTTGATTCGAAATTATCCAGAAAAAAGATGAAAATATTTCTTTTAATTTTGGTGTGCCCGTTTGAACACTTTAATTTTCGAAACTGCTGAAAAATTTATTCTGATGGAATTTTTACAAAAAAAAAATTGTTTATCTTGGAGCAATAGTCGGACGGCATTTTATCGAAATTCGATAACCGAATTTCAAAGTAAGTAATTGAAATATTCATATCAAATTTATTAAACATTGGCACTTTTTACATTTTTTAATAAAACAGAAAAGGTATCAATGTGAACTTTATGTGATGTCAGATGAGTTTGATACCTGCAATACATCATATCAAAATTATTGTGTCGCCAGTGTGACTAGTACCATCCCCTTTGACCACCCAAAAGCGTTACCGCGTGAGTACTTCAGTGGCACTCGCATGCCTGACCCATGAACGCGCAACTGAAAATATAAGGACCACTTATGTCAGTATGTGTGAATTTTTAAAATAAGATCTATACACAACTCAAAAAAAAATCAAAGCTCATAAAGTGAATCAGAACAAATGGCTCGAGCACGTGAGAATTAATTTAACAGATATTTGACACCTCAACCCACTTTTGTTGCAAGACCGTCGTTTACATTTTCTAGGGTTATATTCATTGTGAAAACAAACATATGCAATTAAATTACGAGAAAAATATTGTATTATATTATTATTTCGATACATATTACATTGTAAGTAAAAATAATTAAAGTAATTCATATGTGTTTTATAGTATTTTAAGCTTATGAACGTTTTAATTATTTTTACTTAGAAAAGGTGACCATTCAAAAATATAATTAAATATTTACTTTTATTGTTATTAGCTTTAATTCACTATGGACGATTTTAACAACTTAATATCGAAAATAATAAACATTATCGCTAAACGCTAATCAAATCGATCTGTGACTCAGATGAACCTACTTCACAGCGTAAGTACAAAAGTTGAAGGCTTGAATTATCATTCATTCTCCACTCCAGTAGTCGATCCCATTGTAAAGACGCAATAGTACCTCCGTAGCGAAGTTATCAGCGTGAGAGATCGGCTAGGTCGTGTGTAAACAGACTCGTAGCACTAGGTCCGTGACCCGGTGCCGCGCGTTATCTCTCTTGCTCGCTACTATTGGTACATGAATACTGAAGTGGTTTTCAGTGATATATTCGTATACATTTATGCTATCTAAACTAAAATTGTAAATACATTGTATTTGTATTTATTTCACTGTTTAAATGAAGATATCTCCGACAGCTACGTAACAGGAAAAGAAGTTTGAAAGGATCGGTAACTTAGTAAAATGAAAATTTACCTCTAAATAAATTTAAGATCAATATTCAACGGTTACTTAGTACAAAAGTGTATAAATGCCCATAATCTATAAATATCCATAGACGTAATCAGCTCGACTTTTTATCGAGTCAGCTCTTTCTGTAATACTTTTATTTTAAATTGTAATTGTACAATTTAATATGAAAATAGCTATTCTTCAGTTTTTTTCTTCGTTCTTCGTGAAGAAAAACGGCCTCCTGAACAAGTGCTAATTCACAATATAATGACGGATTTGAAGTGTTATGTGTGATCTATGAAGTAACAAGATTTTTGAATTTGAAAAAGTAGTAAGACGAAATCAGAACTTTTTCTTAGTTAATTGGCATTTATAGGTTGAAAAATTGGCAAGAAATATAATAGGTTATGACTTTACGAATCTCTGTGAAAGATGTACCATTTACAAATATCTCTTAAGCGTTTACAATTCATAGTATTTTTAAAACTTCGACCATCACCTGAGATGTACCTGATAAACGTATTTAACTCATTTATGTATATAATTTTACTGTAAAATTTAATTTATAAAATCAATACCAAATATTTTTTAGTTACAGTAAAAATTCTTCTCTTTTCAAAAAGTTTTAGATTAAATACGAAAGAGTTCAGTATGGATTTTGATGAAATTTAAATACATCTTAATCATAGGTCATGAAAAAACATTTGAAATACTTCAGAATATTTTAAAAATTTACATTTTACTGCTTTACTCTCTTACCTCTCGTTTGGAAGGCAG
Organism: Eumeta japonica; assembly: GCA_005406025.1. Classification (NCBI taxonomy): domain Eukaryota; kingdom Metazoa; phylum Arthropoda; class Insecta; order Lepidoptera; family Psychidae; genus Eumeta; species Eumeta japonica. The sequence continues at coordinate 447,703 of BGZK01000092.1, read as the reverse complement.
TGTTCCCTCAAGAAGAACGAGCAAGAAACTCGAGGGCAGCTCTTTTCTGATTTAAAAATATTATTGAACCATATGTAGATCTATATATGCAGAAACATTAGCTAACATAAGAACACAAATTTAAGACACGATTTAACATTCAATCATATTTTTGTCTGATCGCTCATCCCAAATGTCTGACGCAATACATATTAAGAATGTTTTATTCGAAAATCGAAAACGGTAAAACTACTCGCAGTAAACCTATACAAGCCGTAGAAAGTGATTTGGGTAGGTATCGGTCGGCAGCTACGTCAGATCTCATCTCTCCCTTAACAAGGGCTGAGAATAAATCTCTCTATTAATAACGACGTTAATCTCTCCAGCGACATCGCCGATACGCGCGCCTAAACGGGACTAATGACACATGATTTTATGTCTAATGGTTATTAAGAACAGGCACATGTTAATGGCTGATTCCTGTCCGCGCGTGAAGGGTGCGTCATATCAGACCTTTTTCTTTCAAGTATCACTCCCTATCTTAATATTTACTTTCTTCTTTTCTGTCACTAAACATTTCTGTTGGTAAATGGCCGATACAATAATTATATAATAGCAAAGTATTGATAAAAAATATGATAGTATTGCCAATAAAAAGATTATTGTAATTATAATATTGTCATATTTGTCGAAAAATGAGTATACAGTATTTGGTCACCTTTATACTGCCGCCGCTGAAATAGGCATTCCCGTTTTCACGGAGTCCACTTTGTATTTACACAAAATCATCATTATTAACACTGTCACAGAAACCGAAATTTCAAATACACACAGTACTTAAAAAAAATAAGTTCGTTGACGGCATAACTTACTAATCACCGATTCAGTAGGTAAACTTTTGGAAAAGCTTTTACAACGAATGAAAGCTTCATTTACGTTGCGCTCGCGCAAGCGACTACTACAAAACTACCGCATCGTCTCTCAAACCGGTGCAGTCGGCATAACATCTTTTTCTATCAATGTGTTTGGTCTCCGAGAGCGAAAAGGACAGCTGTAAACAACTTAAGCCTTGGGCGGAAACTCGCAAGCTGCAGAAAAAGCGTTTTCCACTTTAAGTCGGCAGCTGCAAACTCGAGCTAATTCAGTGTACTTATGATTTAGCGAAGGGCGTGTTTTAGAATCTTTTAACAGCACATTTCGTGAAATGTTCGCTAAAATAAAATGAAAAATGCGTTTATTTTAATATACACAATAATTACTTTGTACAAAAAAATCAAAAATTTCATTACTTCCCTTCTTTATTCATTAAACACGTGTCCGAAAAATTGACCTGTTCCAATTTAATTTTCATTGTCATTTTAAAATATGAATAGCAGAAATTAGAGCGTATTTAATAATACAGCCGGCTTGTAACGCATATCATATCATTCTAATTCCATTACTACAAAAATAATATCGAATACCATTTGAAGGTCCGACGACACTATGATGAGTTTCAATAACCTTATATTTATGTTCAAGTGTGGCTTGCTTCACAACTTGCTGTCAAACTTTAATTTAATTAAAGTTTCGTGTAGCCATACAGACGAAATCGCTGGGAAAAGATAACTAATATTAAAAAAGACAAACAATTATTTTTTATCTAATACTACAATTAAACTTTAAACGGATCATCAGGGAGATTTTAAAATATTTTTTGCACATTTCTTCCACTAAACGCAAATAATAATATATCCTATTGCAACTGAGCAGTGCTTGTACATGAGCGTGTTCTACTGGCCTGCTATATTATTAACCAATCACTCAGAAAAAAGGGTACATACACAATTTATGAATATTTACAATACAAATATCCATGGGCATGGATGGCTCAACTTCTTACTGAGCTTTTTCCATTCACCAATGGTTTTGTATTTGTTCGGACTATGCATGATGAAATTAGAAAAAAGCTAACCTTAATTTATTTGCTCGTTCGTATTTAGGAAAAACTGCATTTCGAACGACTGAAGCGTAAATTCACAAAAAATTATGAATTATTTCAAGTGTCAATATATAAAGTATCAAATAATAATATTTTGAATTTGAATTTTTGTTTGAAAGGGTCGAAGTGGTTCGACTTTCGAGTGGGTCTACAATCACCAAGTCAGGATCTGATGATGATATCCCAAGTATATCGAGTGGTGCACCTAAATATTACAGCATATATAGATTTTTGAGCTGTTTTATTAGTTTTTCAAGTGTTTTGGTGTGGAAGTCTTCATTCCACATTTCTAAGCTGACGAGGATAACAACAGCATCTTTTTTACAGATAGAAGTTGGAGAATAATACTATTAAGAAACTACTCTTCATAGCATACCAATAAAACCTAAAATATACAGAATTAAAACTACTTGTTGATCTACATACATATCTCCATTCTATTATATAATTTCAATGCGACCGTTTACATAGAAACACATCGGACCTCTTGAGCGATAAACAGTAAATGCCGTAAATCAATTTAATGTGCGAGTCAATATGAATATGGTCTGTACGAATTGTAGAACTTTTGTATTACAAAGAATAAAAATAACTCATACAGGTTGTATAAGAATATTTAGGTAGTTGTACTCCGACCACGAATGCACCCGACTCGAACAGCCCTGGAGCAGTCGCCGGCGGACGGTGAACTCGGAAGTGGGAAATGCTTTTTCACTTGCTCCATGCAATAGTAAAAGGAGATGCCTGGCCAATTATTTTAACCATGGCTTAATCCACCATGTGAAGTAGCTGGAAAAGGGAAAGTGGCTAACTGAATGGTACATTTATGATTACTCAATAATTAAAAAATGAATAATAAAATATTTATGTATAAATATTAAACAAAATTTTAATTAAAAATACCTTTATTTTGTAGGTTGTAATATACACTTGAAATATGTCAAAATTTAAATAATTTAAAGCTTTTTGATCGTGTGATTCTTTAAGATCGCCCACATGTCAAACCAAATATGCCGTAAAGAGCAGAGGTATAAAAGGTGCTTAGAAATAAAAATCATTGCATTGCATTGTGATGCCTATTTTTGAAACTCTAAAACACCATTTTACAAATTGAGAGACGTTTAAAGAGATGACAATTTATTTAGAATACCAAAAGTTTCACACTAAATAGGGTGACAAGCTTTTAAGAATGTAGGATAATAAGTCTAATTTCGCGTATTCAGCATGTTAAAAATTTACGTGTTACAAGTTACAATCGACTTTGTTTCTTAGTATAATATTAATCAGAGTTTATTTTAAAAAATCCTTTTTCAAAGGGATACGATTGCAAGTAGTAAGTCATTACATCAAATGAAGATACACTAAATAATTATTTTTTTGACGACGTCGAGACGAACTGCAAGTTCTTCGAAATGGAACGCAAACGTATAAAACCGTTCTCGGAAAGAACCCCGACATAAGTGGGCGCCTGTCACTTAGCCTTATTTAAAGCAAATCGTTTACGACGACTGCGCAGCCGAGAAGAACGCGCGCGCGAGCGTCTTCGATCACGTGCACATCACATGAAAACTCTGTTCAGAGTGAACTTCATTTACTAGTCTTTTAGAATACATCGATTATAATTCTAAGATAGAAGTAGGTCTATTATCAATAGATATGTTGATAATAGACCTACTTCTAAAACAACAGTAATAAACTGCATTTTTTGTTGTTTTTAAAATGAATATTGGAAACAAATATAAAATTTTTCGTATAAATTCACGTTTTATTTGTAGTACGATTTACGAGCTTGTGACAAACAAGCAAACCGGCGGCCTTATCACGTAACAGCAAAAATCGATTGCGATTCCGGCATCGATTTGCGAGTCGAAATTGTTGAGTATAAAAAAATTTATTCTTATATGCAATTTTGAGATACTTTAAAGCGTTAGATTGAATTAAAATTTTGCACACTTATCGAGGACCGATGATAATACAATAAAATGGTATAATAGGACTGATCTGATGATGGAGCCAAAAGGTATAGATAGGATCTTTATAATAGATTAACATATCCTAGTCATGTATCAGCTTGTTAGAGTTGTCTTGAAATGTACTCTCATCATTATTGATTTTCAGGGTCTGATGACGGAGCCGGAACGTAAGCACTAGCACTATACAATAGAACAACGTAGTCTAGCCGTATTTGTCCATAATGGCTTGTTTTAAGTGCACTTGGGCATAATTGGCTTTAAAGGTCTGATGATGATGAATAAATAGAATTTATTTATTCAATGGAATTAGATCTGTTTCAAAATTATATTAATAGCATACACCCCAAAATTTGATTTAAACTAGAGGAAGAAACAAACAATTCTATTAATTTTTTAGATTTGACCTTAACTAAAAAAAATAATAGACATGAATTTAAAATATATAAAAAACCCACGTACACAGATACTACAATACCCATTTCTTCTTGTCATCCATGGCAACACATATAAAAATAAATTACACAATAATAAATCGCCATTATTGGACGCTTGCCTGTAACTATTTGGGTAATGTTGGTGATGGTTAGTCTGTGACATTTGACAGGCACGTCTATCGGTGGTGGTCTGTAGCTGCCTTAAGAATGTTTTCGTCGCTCTTTGACCATTGCGTGACAGCGGCCTGTCTAACGAGGTGGTGTTGGTTGTTGTAACGCTCCTTGCACCCTGGTGAATATGACTGTCGGCAATTTCCTGAGGATGTGCTTGGTCGGCATGAAACGTACGTAGAATTAACAATTTAACGGTTAACGGAATAAGATAATTATAAAAATAAATAACACTTGCTTAGGTGTTCGAAATCTGTCAATCCTCTGGAATCAATATTCAATTATTTGGATAGAGATTCGTAGTGGAGAGGCAGATTCGAGGGTCAGCGGTGGGTTGCATGCTGCATGTTAATGCATGTTGCAGGCAAGCGTCAGCTGTTAATAGCTTTTTTTGAACATCGACAATCATAGGTATACGTATTATTTATCATTAAAAAATAATACAATAGATACCTACTTTTCAAATGTATACCATTATTTAAGATTAATGTTATTTAACATTAACTACTTCAAATTTATAAAATGTAGTGACACCACTTACAAATTTCACTTCATTTATAGTTTGCTGATACAGGACCTCAGATGCGGTAGTCGGACTACCGTCTAGGTCAGTTTTTGTTCTGAAATAATACATAACTTACGATATACTGTTTATGGATGCATACACATGCATTTTGTTTAATAATATTTTACATAGTTACGCACAATATACACGATAAAATGGACTCTCCGAGGGGCGAGACAAGAGACGTTCCACATGTGGGACATCTCGTACACGACAAATAAACGTAGGGAGATTTATTAGGGGCCCTCGGGCCGAGCGCCGCCGGCGAGCACCTCCGCGCAAACCTTTTTGGACACGCAAACCGTGAGATGGCGCGATACGCGGGCGCGTGTCGGCGCCGGCCCGGACGCGGCGCGCGGCCGCCATCTTGTCCGTTGCACGACTTCGAAATCGGTGTCTGTAACACTGGAAGATTTTGTATTTCGCTTTTTTAAGGAACGCGATTAAATTATTTCAGATTAATTCTTTTAAATCATAATGTAATGTACGTTTGATACAGCTCACTCTTGGGCTTGTTATGAATTAGAGAAACGTACACCGATCAATGGAATATATTGTTCTTTGACTGCATTTTGTATTTTAATGCTTCACAGTATAAAATGACGTCGCTCCTTTGTGACATTCCTCTGTATTAGCACAGCACAAACGCCTAAAGCTAAAACATGCCCTTTTTAAATGCTCCACCTCAAATTGCTTACTCACAAATATACTTCGCCACAAGTGTTGTTTCGATGTATTACCGAATGCTTGCAAATGTTGATGTATTTAGAAATATGCAGAGTCCTCATAAAATGCAATATTTTGTGACTGGGAACCTGTCATTTATTGGACATAACTTACGAAAAAAATGACTTAAAGTTTGAAATTTGAACCCTAGATTTCATAGTACTTCTGTCAGTACACTTGTATTGTTATAGCAATTAGTAGTGATTACAAGCATATATACCTTTATTCACGATAGTAAAATATGTGTAAAACGGTTGACCCTGCAGGCCGCCGCTAAAACTTCCCCCTATTTATTGACATGCTTTTGATCTCCTCGAATTTAAAAAATATTGGTATCTGAAAGTTTTTAAGCTTACAACTTTGGCCTTTTGAGCTTATAACTTTGAAAGACGGTTGAATCTTCAGCCCAACCCTGAAACTTCTTGCTACTTGCGGGCTCAAGTCATTTTAAAATACATTTAGCAGTAAATGAATGAGTTTATCACGTTAAAAAATCGATTTTAGTTTTTTTATGGGTTCACCGAACTATCAGTTTCAATATGTTTGAGTCCAATCATTCCAATTACTAGATTTATTTTAAAAGGGCTATTTTTTAATTTTTCAAATACTATGTCTTTCCAACACCTACTTCGATTTTGATATGCTTAGAGGTATTTGACATATTTTTGAAACAAAAAAAGTAAGCGAATAACAAATATGATTTTATCAAGAATTTTCACAGGTAATTTCAAAAAAGCTTTTTTCCGGACTTTTTATTAAAGTTATTTATTCAACAAATTAATTTTGATGCGATTTTTTATCAACGTAATCTGATCGGCGTTATTTTTTTAAATAGGAAACTTAATAGATTTTGGGATTCATCGGTAGAATAGTTTTAAAAATATTCCAATATACCAATTTTTGGAAAGTTTATCTCCAACAATATATCTGTTATTTAATTATCTATCTAATTGTCGTTTATCGGTGCTACTTTTTAACGAAAAAGATGATTACATGTTAGTTGATAGAGTAGTATAAAAGTTACTCCAAATAAAGATTTTTCTGAAAATTTTATATACGAGGTATCTCAAAATCTACCAAACGAATCGGTTCAAATTTTTAAGAAGTCCAAATGGAGCGGACCCTTTCGTAATCCTCAATTTCTACTTGGTGGAATTAGTTTAACGTTACAGAAAGTCTAAGTTGAGTGAATTACTTTCGATTAACACAAACTACGTTTCGATCGGTTGATGCCTTTAAAAGTCATGAAAGTTATTATGCACAAACGCGTGTACGCACGCACGCACGTAAGCACGCACACACACATAGACAAAGACATCATTCGGGAAACGGTTGAAATAGCTTCTTAGGACCCCAAAAAGTCAGGATCTGATGAAAATTAGATTTCTGAAAATCGAACTGTAGATTAACTTCCTGCAATTGCGGCTGTTTCGACTTGTAATCTAGTGTTTGGTCGGCCTCTGCTTCTAGATCCTTGACGTTTACAGTCGATTTTTTATCAGTAATTATACTTTTTCACATGGCCAGCACATTTATACTTCAGTCTTTTTCAAAGAATGAGGCACCAAAGACATTGCTTTTATTTCGTATTTCAGTAACTTCCACTCTATCTTTTAGTTCGATACCTGGGCAGCTTCTCTCTACTGTTCTACGAACAGACTGAATTTTTGTTTTAGTGTTTTTGTCAAATAACAAGGTTTGGGAGCCTAAGGCGACAAACGAATTTTAAGGGTCATATTGGGGGTATATGAGAAAATAAAAACAAAGTTTTGCAAACTGTACCACATGACGTATTAAATGGAAACGCTTATTGTGAGGGTCTTTAATGTTTTTTTTTTATAATTTTAAAATAAATTTAAGAAAATAGACGAAAATTAATTGATGAATTGATCTTCAAACTACTGCGTTTAAGATGTTCAAAAAAAATTTGTTCTTTACTTATAGATTGCAAAAAAACCCATAACAAATCTATGGTGCGCTTTGTTTCGATTCGGTTTAGTGTCGAGGATAAACTGACACTCACTAAGCAATTGAGTGCATACTTTTGCGTATCCGTTTGCTTGTAGTTTTACTCTGTCGCAAAAAGAGTAACATACACAAACATCGAACTTGGCTTGATCATAGTGCAAACTTGAGGAAAATAATAAACATAAATCGGTCAAAGGTAAGTGGGGTTCGTGTTAAGAATCCACAAATGAATGGATGAAAATACTTTGTTTTAAGAATTTAACACAAATATATTGTACTGTAGTACGGAACCATCGTGCGCGAGTAAGATTCACACTTGACCTTTTTTTTTTTGTAATAGCTATATACAGATATGTACCATTTCCGGAGATGCACGATGCGGAATCAGCATATCCAATTCTAAAAGATAACTTGAGATAGTTACTTAATGATTAACCAAAACCCTTTCACACGCCCTTCGAGTTTTATTAATTCACGTAGTCATTAAGTTATGTATTACCTAAGCAAATATTCGTGTTTAGGCATCAAATAAAATAATTTCACAACTTGTAAACATGGAACAACTTTCTTATTACATTCCAGCAATAAGACGAAAAAATAATTTAAGTATTTGAATATACCTCGGATGTCCACTGCGACAGTAATAAGTGAATGGATAACTCCAAAGCGATCGCCACGCCATCTGCGACAGTAATCCGACAGTCGGTCATTTTATAATAGGCGCTAGTATCATAACATCATTCTCCGGTGCGTTCATGAACTGTAACAGTCTATTCGGACGAGTCTTCTGTATGGACTTGATTTATCTATACGTTGGTAAATCTGCCTTCTTCAATATGAATTGAATGATGGCTCGAGAAATGTTATAATTACAATAATAATATCTTCGAACACACAATGGTATCTAATCCGAAACTAAGCAGCGAGGCTTATACTATAGGTATCAGATAGTTGATACAATATATATTTTTTTGTGTATATGCACACATAATACATAGAAACACCCAGGTATTAATTTTAAATCAAATAAATGTTTGCCTTGTGTAGGCATTGATCATGCTCCTGACGCCACATCAGGTAGGACCATTACTGACAGTCCACTCGAGCAGTCTATACTGATGGTCGGTACCTAGTATTATCTTTGTGTTATAAATACCGACGATAAAACTGTCAGCCATACATTACTTTCGATACATTCTTTCATGTATTAAGATAAACATAGCACATGATCGCTACGACCAAAGCCCATTGACTATAATAAAATATAAATTTATTTACATGTGGCAACAAGATCTCTTTGTACCTACATCGAGATCCAGTACTTCAAAACATGAGTCGTCACAGACATCATATACATTAATTACCCTCTCTAGTCTATGCTAACATATAAAGCTGAAGAGTTCGTATATTCGTTTGAACGCGCCAATCTCTGGAATCACCAGTCAGATTTGAAAAATTATTTTTGCATTTTATATTCCAATTTTTGAGGACGATTATAGGCTGTTTGAATAAATTCCTTGCTTTTTTGGTATGATTGAATACGGTAATTTCTGAAACTACCAGTCAAATTTGAAAAAGTCGTTTTTTAATTAATAGCCTATTTGAAATTCCGCCGTTACCTTTAGGAGCTAAGCTAATGTGGTTTTTGTCAAGGAAGACGGCAAAAATTGCCCCTTTGATCTTTGCGTGCACTGCCTAAACTGATTCATATCTATAGATATATATATATAAATAAACTATATAAAAAAAATCGTTTCAAAAGTAGGCGACACCATATATTTTACTATTATATATAACCCATAAAAGTAACTTTTATTCAATAAATAATATTCATTTCGTCCTTCGTCGTCAAGTTAAACATAGACAATGTTGTTAAAGTTGAACCTTACCTGTGCTCAACTTGACGGTGAAGGACTGTATACAAACCTAACAGATGGGTACCCAGTCTGGCGCCACCATACCTACACTTTGATAAATGAAGTTGTAGGTTGTAGGCGAATATTTTTGAAATGTAGAAGTGGATGTTTGGATGATCGTTACTTAAATACACTACCAAAACTTTACAATAATATAACTTATATATCAAAATAACATGTAGATCATAACTTATTGAGATACCAGCTGTTGGTTGTGGCTTCGCTCACGTGGACGTAGAGTACATCAATTCTTACATCTTTTATATCGACTTATAATGCTATCAACTATTCAATTTGGTAGAATAGATTTAAGAGAATACTGTTTTTTCCACAGACAAACGTTCTCTTATCTAAATCAGGTTGCTGTGAAAACCAGTATATGTTAATACCACACGAAAAAAGACTAGTAGAAATTAGAAAAAAAAATCTTAAGGAAATTCTTTTTAATATTTGACTAAAAAAGAAATAATATATCATTAATGAATAATCCGCTTACTTTTAAATTAAACAACGGGTGCAAACGCACTGCACCGATAATTGTAATATGAAGGGAAAAAATACGTAGTGAATATAAACTTTAATCGCTTGTTATGTTCTTCCATTCTTTTCTCCCGAAGTGCGTTTGCCAACCCGCCGTGTTGTACATACTTATTAAAATATCTTTGACTATTTTATATGATAATTGCATTCCACGTTCTTAAAAGTAAATTATTACGTAGTGAATTCCAGGCTACGGCGCTGACAATTACGACGTAAATATTCCAATTATTTTTCTGAACGTACCCAAATAATAGTGCTATTCATCATAATAATTACCATCTGTTTGGAGCTTAAAGGATTTATAGTAAAATAGGAACATACAAAAAATTGGTGATGAAATAATTGAATTAGGTATGATAATTGTTATAAAAGTGTTGCTACTCGTCCAGCATTTTAAGATGCAAGTTTTTAGTTCGAAACTTTCACAGCTCCATAAATAAAAAAAATGATTTCTAAGTAATATTGAAAAGTATTCATCTTATTTTAGAATTAAAGTCAAGAAGAATAAAAAGGTTTAAGTTATTCGAAAGAGTTATATATGTTTAAAATAAATTTTCAACATACCACCGTATGGCCTTATGCATATTCGATACTATCAAATATATTATGTCGACGAATATTTTAAATGTTACAATAGAAGTCATTTAGCAATATTGTACATATTCTAAATTTAGTATCAAACTTCTTTTAAACCTTTGTTAAATTCAAGAGTTATTTATTTGCCCATAATTGCGTATTAACAATTAACATTTACTGATTTATAACTGTCTTTTCATTAATAACCCCACTGCTTTAATTTGACTGATATTAGAATAGTACCTACTAATATGAATTGGATTTACATATTTAATTGCAAACAGTTGCACTTTTTAGAACAAGATCGCACGTCATTTACTCTTATACGTGGGGTGCGCCATTAAGTTTCTAAAACTGACCACTTACATAAACAATATTTAAAAAGTAATTACTACATGTACAAATGGAATTCTTTGGCTGTAGAATACAATTCGTTTCATCTAACTGTCGACTGTTTTTGCATTGTGGGGCCATTTTAAAAATTGCGTGTCTTCATCACTATATATTTAAGTCGTGAAAATTTTCGTAGTATGATTTTCAACGATTTTAAGTGTGATTTGAAAACTCAGCAGCGCTTCGCTCGGTTCCAAACTGCTTTTAGCGATGAAGAAGCATGCACAACTACTTATAACTGATTTGCAGAGTTTAAGCGCTATCGCGTCAATCTCAGTGATTAATTTCGTGATGGTCGCCCATCCACCGCCGTGAACAACATAAACATCAATGTCGTGTGCCGTATGATTGAAACAGACAAGCATGTAATCTACCATGAGATTCAAGCATCCTTAGGCATAGGAATGAGTCAAATACAATCAATCCTACACGATGATTTGGGTATGAAAAAGCCGTGCTGGCGGTGGATCCCACAATTTGAGTGAGGCTCAAAAAACGGACCGCTTTACTCGGTGCAATTCTATGCTTACTAAATTTAAGGAAGGGGCGTGAAATTTGATGTGTGACGTAGTAACAAAAGTGGCGCGGGAGCAGTATCTCTAAGCGGATGGTTGCTTTTTTTTTAAATAAAACTGGACACGTGGTTACTATTGCTTTTGAATAGTGATTGGTACACAACCATTTGTTTACCGGAAGTTATAAACGAACTCTGTAATAATAACCGTAAACGTTGTATCATCTTGCACTACAAAATGCCTGTTCTCACACGGTCAAACAGATAAATAATTTTGAAAGAAAAAAACGTAAAACGTATGCGCGATCCTACGTACAATCCTGATCTGGCACCTTGGGACATTTTTTCCTAGTCAAAAATTAAAAACCAATCACGCGGTCAACGATTTTCATCACCAGAAGAGGCTGTCATAGAATATGAAAAACATGAGGAGTGGCATAAATGTTTTCAAAATGGGTTTATTCGTATGAAAAAGTGAATTTGTACTAACGGAGAATATTTTGAGAAACAATAAATTCATTTTTTATTATTCACAGATTTTTTTTCTCATTCCAAACAAAAAAATGGGATTATATTTTATGAATAAATTACTAACTTCTGTGTAGTATTAGCAAGTATGTCGTATTCCATTCCTTGTTGTCCATTTCCTTATTGCGTATAGAAACGCGATACGAGGGAATAACAAAAAGGGGAAACATTTTTAACTTAGACTTCTATGAAATGGCGGCGTCTAGAAATGTCGATGCCGCAAACGCTAAATAGTTTAATGGAAATTTAACGCGATCGATATTTTTACCGATCAACACTTCGATCGGTAAAAATTAACCGTTTATTTTTTAAATTTTGACACGAAAATATGTCTATTCGTCAGATCTACGGTAATTGTGTACAAAATAAAAGGTAATTACTAAAACGCAATCGGCATGGTTGATATTTTTTTCTAGAAGATATAAATACGGGCAACGCATAAATTACTCGTCAAATATACATAAGACTAGGCACCGCCCGCGGCTCCAGCTGAATCGACGGCCGCGTCTGTGCCTGGGTGCTGTTAAGGCCAACGACGCGCCTTTGACAGGCCCATTCGGTACACTGCAACTGTTTAAAGTATACTATCACTCATGGATTTAGGAAATAAACGATGACATAAATTAAAAATACTATTTTAAGTTATTTCCTTTAGATTCTTTATTAAATAAAAGGCATTAAAGTGCATTTAGTTATTTATTTTCTTAATTTCAATTAGTTAAATAAATATGTGTTCTGTGAGAATTTTCCCCAGGATCAGTTAATAAAACTCGAATGGTAATTTAGTATTTTTTCATAGTTTTTACTTTTATATCATCAACACCACCGGTACAATTAATTTATATTAGCATGTTTATCTCAAAATCCAACCCTCTTGTTTTTTGTTCTCTTAAATCCGCTCTCAACTCTTTTTGTCTGTATATTGCAAAAAATTATTATTTTGTATTAAAATATAATATATTACCTAATTAAACAGTTTCCTTACCTACCTCGTCATAAACGAAAGGACATATATATCTTTAATGTGAAGATTGTTTTCAATAAACACTTTCATACATTAACGATACACAGATAATAGTTATATATTCATGCTACATAAATTTTGCTCTATTTTTATAGAGTTATTGAAACCTATTTACTTAAACATATTCTAATGATGTTAAATATAATATTCAAAAGAAAAGTATTTACACATAACATTATAATAATTTATATAAGGATAATATCTATTTAAAATATAAATATATGATTATGTATAGCCAAATGAACTCAATTAAAATCATTAGGATTCAAAGTGTTATTGGATATTTCTTGCGAGTATGCGTACGCACATATTCACAGACGTAATCACTATTAACTTTGTTCCGTAAAAATTGAGTTTTTTACATTTACAATTTCGTTACAATCATTATATTGATCGTATAATTATAGTATTATGTAATATGGTATATTTTTTGTTTTATAGAATATAATATAACAATATTCTGAACATGGTTAGTAACTCATGCTATGTGTTGAACATAGAAATATGAAAGCTTAAATTTATTTTTATAATTAATTTACAACCTTACCTACTGGCGGATTTTTTTTTTGTGGCGATAATTACCTATGCAAGTCTTTCTAGGTAAATATGTATTTCTGATGTGGTGAGTATTCACAGTTGACACGTCAAATTTCTTCTCAAAATATTCGAGCAGATTAAAGAGGTTTATTATGTCATTTATAATAATAAATCAAAAAAACCATTACCCTAACAACGTTTTGTATATTACAATCAGATTTGTATCGAAGCATCGAGAGAGGGTGTCATCTCTCGTAACCTTTTTATTTTAATTTAGAAATTTGAGGTATAATGCTCAACGCTAATTTAATGCAGTGCCTTAAAAAAGGAAATCTAGAAATTAATGTTTATGTTTTTTTTAACTTTAAATATATACTGAAGTTCAATGTCAATTATTTTCCATTACCTTTGTTCGTGTGATACAAATTTCATTATTGTCAAGACAATATTGAACTCATTTAATGAAGTTTCATTGCGTCTCCGAGTTTTTGAATAATATCGTAATTACACATACATCGTAATTACAGGTATATTTATGGTAATATACATAACAAATCTCTTTCGACGGCTAATTAAAGACCTTGTTGTTGACTAATTAATTACCTTGTTAGCAAAATTGTAATCTCATTATCTGTTTCCAAAAACATGTTTAATTTGTAATTCATTTTCTACCACGTACGTGTAATTCCCCTTAAGCAGAATACCACAGTAGGAGTCCTAACGAGAAAATGATGAGGCGCTCTGCGACGCGCGGCCACTTAGCCGCGCGCGCTGCGTGTCGTTACGTCATCCGTCCAGTCTAAATTAAGTAGATACTTTGTAACTAGACCGTATACATGCCTAACGTATTACCAACTTAGAAAAGAAGAAATAGAACGTAGTTCCGGATTGGCATTGTAGAATTTGAAGGCACACAAAAATTTTCAGTTATTGAATTCGTTTAGGAACTTTTCCAATAGCGAGCTGTTGTCGCTTGATTTGTTTAAGAATGAAGGGCGGTTAGGCCTCAGTGATGAAAAACCGGTGCTTTTTAATCAGAAGATCGTTAGTACATTTTCGTTCTGAGTTCGTACCCTTTCAATTTTGACTATAATCAGTTTTTAACTGAAATCGATTGATTTTATGCTTATTTCAAAACTAAATTGACTTCTTTCAATATTAACCTTAAAACATTCCACAGACATTAACAAAATTGAAACATACCTACTAAAATATTTAATGTGTGGTTTGTTTGAAACATAGTTTCAAATGTAACAAATATTAATCAGATGGTACTTTTTAAAGTATGGAGTAATACGTATATGTATAATTAGATTTTAATATGTATATACCTTCGTAAGCAGTTTATCGATTCCAACGGTATGCTTCGAACATTTATTTTCAATATGAAAAAGAAAGGAAATCATGTATTAAGAGGAAAAATAATTAAAAACAATTTTAAATACAATTAAATTTTAAATGTACCAATAGATGTTATTAAAGATAAGGTATGGTATGGATACATTTAAATATGTACCACTTATCATTGTTTTGTTTGTCATATTTCATCATAGAGGTATCACCAAAGATAAAAAAATGGACAAAAAGAATGGAGTACTTTTAACATTTTTATGATATTTCTGTGTATTGCATTTGACATAAATATGTAATATAATCAAACAATAAGAGTTGAGATGTATCGACCAAGTTTTTTAATAATAATAATAATATAAACTCACTTCTATTTCCCTGAAGGGTAGGTAGAAACTATAGATTTCCACATGGTACAATCTTTGCACGTCTCTCTTGCCTCACTGATATCCATAAACGTTTTCATGCAAGCTCGTCGGTTTTGGTTGCTTAAAATTTGGCCCTTTTTTTAATATGTCACCAATATGCTCTGCATAGAATTTTCTAGGGCCACCCTTGTCGACATTTCCATTACACACGTTCGCTCTACAGATTTGTTTTGTCAGTCTACTTTCATTCTTCATTTCCAGATGGCCAACCTACCACCACATACTTTTTTTCTACTCTAGTTACTACATCTTCCTTCAAACCACACCGTCTCTAACGTCACTGTTTCTACATCTATCTTTCCGAAACACTCCACACATACTACGCAGTGATCGCATCTCCATTCCATTGATCCTAATTTCATTTTTCTTCTGCCTTATTCAGCTTTCACTGCCATATATAAGCGTAGGTATTAAGACCCTATTATGGATAGCCAAACGCGCTTTTCGTGAGACGCTTTTACTATTCATAAAAGCGAGCAAGACCCCATTCACTTTATTTCCCGCATTCACTCTCCTTTCGATATCTCTGACATGTTTACAATCGTTTGTAATCAGACTACCCGAGTATACAAACTCTTTCACTTGTTTGGCCTTCTTACCTTCTGTGAGTATATTGCATTCAGTCGTGCTTTCACCCTTTCGCTTACTGACATTTGCTTTCATATCCATTTTCTTAACAGACTCATTGATTATATTTACCATCTCCTGTAGGTGGTACTCCAACCGTGCATAAATGACTTGGTCGTCGACGTACTAAGAGGCATTTGACAGACAACTCATCCATCCTTAGTTCACACTCATACTCTTCCAAATCATACAGACAGCTAGCCATGAATAGGTTGAATAATCACGGCGAAACTACACATCCCTGTCTGACACACCTGCGTATGTCAAACCAGTCAGTGTATGCCCCATTTATTCTGACGCAAACACTAGAGCCCCTATATAGGGATTGCAGAATCTGAATCAATTCGCTACTCACACCATGCATAGATACGGTTTTTCACATATCACTTCTTTTCACTCTATCATAAGCTTTTTCCATATCTACGAAAATACGAAAACCTTTTGGCCGCTGGCTAAAAACTTTTCTGCAATGTTTCGGAGAGAAAAAATTTGGTCAATACACCCCATTCCTTTTCGAAATTCCCCTTACACGTCCCAGATCTCGTTTTCAATCTCATTCACAATTCTTTCGATAACAATTTTCGCATCAGTTTGCCGACGACGCTGAGGAGGCGTATAAGGCGGTAATTTGTGCAAACCTGTTGTGAGCCCTTCTCTTTATAGAGTGGTACGATGACTGCTTTACACCAGTCATTAGGTACCCTATGGCTTCTCTAGCACTTGCTAAAGAGCCAGTACAACAGGCTTGACACTATACCCCCACTGCCCTTTAACATCTCTGACGAAACTCTATCACATCCGGTTGCTTTTCCAACTTCTATAGGTTTTAGTGTTTTCATAATTTCCTCCATCATAATTTCACTTTCATTTCTATCATCAATCATATACCCAGTTGCAGTACCATTGTCACCTGTAACTGTATCCTCACATGCAAAAACGCTTTCCAAATTATTATTCCAGCATTCTTTCACATTATATTCCTCATTCAGTAAATGTCTATCATTGTCTCTAATCACATGTATAGATATATAACAAGTTTTTTCTCTTCGAAATATTAAAGAAAAGTTTTTGGTCAAAGGTAGAAGTTCTACTATACTTTGGTGAGTTGAAAAAAGATTATAAAGGAGTGAAAAAGGAATAATTTATGGAGAAGCCTATCCATGTGTGGTGTGAATAGCGGATTAATGCGGACACTGTGATTTTTAAACAAAGCTCGAATGTCTGTGTCTGAAATAAATGGCACATACACAGATTGGTTTGACATTCACAGAGGTGTCAGTCAGGGACGTGAAGCTTGATCATGGCTATTGAACCTATTCTTGGATAGCTGTTTGTATCATTTGAAAATGTATGATTGTGGACTAAGATTGAATGAATTGTTTGTCAAAAGCCTCCCGTATGCCGACGACCAAATAATCCTTGCGCCAAAGGTATGAGAGCTATAGGCAATGGTAACTAAAAATGCTTCTAATAAAAAAATAGGTGTTTAAGCAGATGTCAGCAAGATTAAAGTCATGGTGTTTGAAAGATGCGAAGGCACGACTGAATGAGATGCATATATAGAAGGTTACAGAGTTGAACAAGTGAAAGATTAGTGTAATTAGCTAAACTGTTTACAAATGACGGTGAAAATGATTGAGATATTGAAATTAAAGTGTAAACAAAAATTAAAGCGAATGGGGCCTTGCTTTTTATTACTATAATAGTAAAATTATATCAGCAGAAATTCGTTTGGCTATTAATAACGGTGTCCTAATCCTTACTCTTACGTACGGTTGTGAAAGTTGGATACGGCGGAAGAAAAAATGAAAGAAGAATCCATGTAGTAGAGATGGGATCTCTGCGTAGTACGTGTGGAATGTTTTTTCATAGTTAGATGTAGGAACAGTGATTTTATAAAAACGGAGTGGTTTGAAAAATGTAGTGCCCAGAGTAGAAAAAGTTATGTTGCGGTGGTTTGGCGATCTGGGAAGGATGAATGAAGGTAAACGGGCAAAACAAATCTACAGAGCAAATATGTGTGAGGAAAAGTTCCGCAAAGGTCTCCCTAGAAAATCCTATGCATACCCAATTGCTGGCATATTAAAAAAAGGTCAAATTCTAAGCAATCGAAACCAACGATCGTGTATTGAAAGTTTGATGGATGTGAGCGATGTGAGATATGCAAACATCGTAGTATGTGCAAATTTGTAGTCTTTGTCTATCTTTCTGGAAAACAGGCGTGAGTTTATAACAATAATAAAAATGTTTTAGCAACTTCATTTTTACTTTAAGTACACCAAATAGTACGATTTGACCGAACTCGGTTCTTTTATCTGGTCGAAATCGAGAACGAGACCGAGAACAAAAGAAATTTTCGGGCGACACAAAGACAGGCTGATACATACTGCTATATTTATTTGTTAACAGATCTTGAATGAAATAATTGGAAAGAAGAAAAATAATGGAAAAATGTGTTTTTTTCGCGTAAAACTGTTTTATTAGTATAATAGAATTTTAATAAACAAAATTAAAGAGAGCTGTGTTATAGGATTGAAAGGATATTTTTTCAGGATTTTATCCTTTCATATTATACCGTTTTTTTTTTTTTTTGATATAATTGTCCAGACCTAGTAAGATCCTCTTCCATAATTAAAATAAAATATGCGTTCACGTCTTCATTTTAACAGTTGTTCGGGCTAAAACCTGTTAAGAGGGAAATATGGAAGGCAAATTTTATTTTAATAAAAGTGACTTTTTATTGAATGTCAGTTTAAAAGGAAGTGGTGGAAAAAGCCCTAAATAATTGCTCGCTGACGACGCTTGTTGGTGCAGACAGACATTTATTAGCCGCTGGTCTCAGAGCCTTACCTATTTGGAGATGAATGCCAGTATTTAAAAAACTTTGACTTTTATTCGAAGTCTGTCTCCGTTAACCTGAGATAACATATTTCTAATAAGAATTTCAAAAACATTGTATTTAATCAAATTTGTTTCATTTTCAGTATGTTACAGTACCTAATTTATTGTTAGTAATTCCTGCAGACAGATGAACATGAAAATTAATTAAATTATTCCGCTAACCACAAGAACTAAAAACTAAGGAAAAGAAAAAAAACCTTCACTTACCATTTGAAAGGGCATCAATCAAATAGACAACTTAAACACCACAACAATTTGGCATACTAACGAGTGATTCCTATGAAAATTCTTTCATTGTTAAAAGCGCTTCGAGATACGAAGCGAATTCCCCCGACGCTTGACATCGTTGAGCCGATCAGCGATAGGACACGAAAGCGTGAGCTGTGGTCGAATGTGTCATCCGTCCACGTATCGATAGATGGAGCGATAGGATCAAAAATCAACTGACTTGCAGACCGCGAGCGGTCTCAGTCGAGGGCGGGAATCTCGGCGTCTTTATGCCGAGAACAACATCGAGAACTCAGTCCGATTTTTAGCCGAGGATGACCGTAACGGAGATCGAAATTGGGATTTCGGTTGGGCCTTGCCTGAATGCGATACATATTTATTTGATTTTAGAAAAATGATATAACACTTCAGAATCGATATAACACTAATACAGGCAAGTTTCCTTCAAACGTCGACCCACGAATTTTTCATTTTTCTGTTCAATGTAAACCTTTGATTACTTTTTACGTAAAGGCAATACTTCGATGTCATTTTTCTAGCGACGTCATTTCATAATAACGTTAATCTAGATATGAAATTTCGGATGTAAGTGTACATTACGTTTGCCGTCCCCGTCGGCTCGTTCCGATCCGGCACAATGGACGTATTCAAGTCGGACCGATTAATGCTTCAGCAAGGCATTATGTGGAAGAGGCGGATTTCGTTAACCCATTGTAAGCCAACGTGGGAAAATGCGATATTCCCATGCTCGATTTAGAACTCGTGTACTGTAGTGCACACCGAGTAGGAAGTCGCCATAAGTCTTTTTTAATTCATGCCTTAAATAATCTATCTTTACAATATGTTATGATTTTTAGACTTTTTGATGTAATCACATAAAAAGTGTTGAAACATTAAATCAATTTTAATCTATTCTTTTATATAAACCAGTGTCTAATTTTCAGTAAGATTATAAGGTAACAAGAGATTTTCCCGTCTAGCGATATTTGCATATTTTTCTTGCTTCACTGGCATTCATCAATCGTTTGATGCAAGATCGTTTTTTATTATGCCACCCATTTGAATGGCATAAGATATTCTAAGGCGATCCTTGCCAACCCTTCCATTATAAACATTTGAATTAAATTTTTAGGAAACCATATAATATTTTTGAGACAACATTTTCAATTTATCATATTATATTAAAGCAAAACATTGTTTATTCGGTTTGTTTACACGCAAAAGCTATTAAACTAAACAAACACAAACTTTACTGACAGAATAACGGCGTTTTTAGCCAAAACATAGGTATTAGGTTATACTCGTATCATTTTACAACGGGATCAAAATCACAATGAAATTCGGAATCAGGAACGTAGTTTGATCCAGGACTGGGATCGAGAGCAGCACGTTTTCTCAGTTACGGCAAAATCTATATAAAAGCTATTGTCACATTGCTCACTTATTGCACTATAGTGAATACGCTATTTCCTTACGAATCTTCTTTAGAGGAAAATCTATGGAAAGCATTTAACGTCAAAAACGTGTTTGGCTTATGGTTTGAAATTAAAGCAGGATTTGATCCTAAGTCGTGTTCTCACAGCAATAGCACTGCATGTAGTTCTCGAAATTCCTACAGTTATGTCTAAATGGTTACAAAAAAAGGTCTTGACTCCATTAATTTCTCATAAGAAATGTAATGAAAGAAGCTTAAGTCATTTGTTTTTATTATTGTTAAACTGACCATTATATTAAAATGTCACTTATAAATTAATTGTTGATTAAGTAACATCCATCAATCGTTCCATGCAAACTCGTCGTTTTCGGATGTTTAAAAATTGGCCCGTTTTTAATACGCCACACATTTGATTAATGAAGATTTTTTAGGGCGACCCTTGCCAATCCTTCCGTCGTACACATTTACTTTTTGAATTCGTTTTGTTCGACAACTTTCATTCTCACTTTTCAGGTGGCCAAACAACCGCAACACACCTTTTTGTACTCTAGTCACTACATCTTCTTTCAAGCTACACTGCTCTCTGATATCACTATTTCTATATCAATCTTTCAAAGACACTCCACACATACTAGGCAAAGTTCGCATTTTTGTTGCATAGATTCTACTTGATTTTTCTTATGCCTTACCTAACATTCATTGTGGTACATAAGTGCATGGATCACGACTCCACTATGAACATCCATAGGCGCTTGTTGTGAGACACTTTTACTATTAACAACATCAAGCGAGGCCCTATTCACTTTGTCCCCGCCTTTGCTCTCTTTTCAATATATGTATTTGTAAACAAATCATCCAGTAGGCAAACTCGTTTACTTGTTTATGTCAGATTTTGTCATGCTTTCACTTCTGTCAAATACCTTGACCTAAGTCTTGATAAAGTCCAAAGACTAAAGTTCCAAACGGATCCATTTTGACCATTCGATACGAAATCGGTTGTAGACGGTTTTAGTTTATTTCTTTTATAAATTCCATAAACCTATCACCATTTTTTTTATTTATTCTAATTAATCCATAACGTTCAGTGAAGTTGGCGGATGACCAGTTTTATATATATTCAGTGGTGTAAAAAGATATGCTATTAATAGCAGACCGATCCGGTAAGCCATGTATCTTGCCGGATATGATGAAAATTCCACATGAGTATAAGCGCATAGGCATTATTGAGAGGCGTGAGTGTGAGGAAAGTAAAATATACTATGCGCAATGGATCATTTTTTAGGGTTCCGTTTCTCAAAAGGAAAAAAGGAATCCTTACAAGATCATTTCGTTTTCTGTCCGTCCATCTGCCAAAACCTTTTATCAAAGACACGTGAATAAATCAAGTTGAAATTAATACCAAATACTTAAATTGAGGTTTTGGAGCTGTAGAAAATCAAGGTTCTAAGTCAACTTAACTAAAAAATACATCAAAAATACGGTATTTATGCCTTACATTTTGAACCCCTTGATTATATCAACACCCTGCAAAGCACTTCCATTAATCTAGAATTATATTGAGCTATAATCATGAAATTTTACAAGATATAAGGTTTTATAACACAAGCAAAGGTAAATGTAAAATCGCTAATATATAGTTGTATCATACGAATAAATATATTTTGGGATCATAAATTTATAGTTGCAATTAGAGTATAAACCTTGATCTAGACAAATACATTAAAAGACCGTTTTTTTTAATTTCCCACCATTAAAACTTAAGATTTTTAAAAACGTTGATATTATAAAAAAATCGAAACTTTTTTGAAGAAAAGCAAAATTTTCTAAATTAACATTTCGCCAATATCGTAACGAAAACAAACAGAAATCATCGAGAGTCTTGATGGATGAAATATCAACATTCATACATTAATTTTGTACGTAATCCTCAGGGTGCGAGTCCCACACACACACTTATCCAGCTTTCTTCAACATGCTTTTATGTAATGACTATTCTGGCGTATAAGCGTGCTTTCAATCTATGATAAGTGTAGCTGTCACAGTTGTAATGATATTGAGATAAAATTAAAATATTTGAGTCTGTGAAAATGAAAACGATAAAACTCTAACGAAAAGTTAATGTCTACCAAAGATACGCCGAGAAAGTGTGAACACATTTTAAAATATAGAAGGGAATACAACCCTAATTTTAAAATTGTTGTTTTCTGGTGGAAAATTTTGACAATGATTATGATGGAGAATGATAGAAATTATGAAAAACTATTTTGCATTTCAATCTACAACCAAAACAAAATTTGCTTCATTCAATAAGCCAGGAAATTCTACAGAGAATTTACTTACAGCGTCTGCGTTGATAAGTGACTAGACCGCAGTATTGAACCAAGGTCACCTTTTTCACAGTTTCCAGGTCCAGCAACTACTCTTATAGCGACTCGATTGTGTCAAATATTATATACAGAACTGGCATCATCTACTTTCCAAAAAAAAAAATGTGTAGGCTCACTTAGAAAATCTTAATTCAATGTCTAATGATAATGCTTTCATCGAATGTGATGCAAGCATTAGTTCCAGAAAAAAATGTTGGTATATTTTGTGATTAAAACAAACAAAAAAGTCGTTCACAATGCCTGGCTTTACAGTCAGCAGAAAAACAATTAATTCTAAACGACAAACTACCAAAAATTAAAAATATATTCGCAGTTTTTCCATAGTAGTTTTTTTGTTGAAAATTTTATTTTCACACATACATCAAATGGATTTTTTCTTAAAAATTCCATTGATTAGTAAAAATGCAATTAAAGTTACTGTGGGTCATCTTCACCAATATCACTTTGCATTGCGTAAAAAATGGCTTGTTTAAATTTGAAATCAAGTTTTGCGTAAGCTTTTGGACGTTAATTGAACACAATAAAATATAATTCTGTAAAATTCATATATTAATCATTTACAACTTTAATACTGCATCAATAAAATTATGTAAAATTTACATTTGCAAAAATAACGTGTGGTGACAAATCTTTTTGCGAACTTCAAAATGTTTGACGAAAGTTTGGACCCACGCCTCGTGTCTGGCAATAAAAAATACTGATCATTTATAATATCGATATGGTCTGGGGGTTTTCGTTCTTAACTTACAAATTAAAATATTGAACTAAGCCGCTTATTATTATACTTGCTTCTGTGTGTATGTTACATTTTTTAGAACTAGACAAAACTGTAGTGTAATAAACAAGCGAAAATAAGTAAATATAATAATGCGTAGTAGAATAGTCACGTGTAACACACTCTTAGCTCTATTTAAAATCTATAGGGACTCTGTAAAAGTAAAAACGATGTGGCGTGTTAGGTAGGTACAGTGTGAGGAGCGCTTTACCTCCACAGTGAGTAATGGCGGCCGTAACGCTTTACGGCCGCGGTGGCGATGATGATGATGGTGGTAATTGATTGAATTAGCGTAAGCTCGGCTCTTAACTGATAATAAGTGACGCTTGAAACGATCAAATAACTGGAGAACTCGAGTGTGGAAGTATCACTTTAGACTTTGTAGTGCCCGATTATAATTTAAGCTGTGAAAAGCTTTAAATGAAAAAAAAAGTAAACAATCAAAACACGTGACTGTAATTTACAATTTATTTTTGCAATCTTACGATTGATTAAGTAGGTATACAAATATAAAACAGATTGAATCATTGATTTCACTTATATTTTACTACGTAACTAGATGACTAATACTAAAGAAAGTCCGAAACTCAGCCTGAGTTTAATGTTTTCTAATAGAAGCTGTAGTAATACATTGATGTACCAATGGCTATAGCTCAATAATGAGATGTATTTGAAAAGCTATCTTTGCCTCGCTTCAAGAAACGGATTTCATATCGAAGTCGACGTAACCTACGGATGGCGTGTAGTAGTAACGTTGGAATTCGTATCAGCTTTTTAATCGTTTCACGTTTCACTCCTGAGGCATACCCCCACACAATTTTTTTATTCGAGATCGAGGGGCTTAGGCTTTAAGCCCCCCGGCTGTTGTATTGCAGGTCGGGGATCTGATCTTAACGACCGTTGTCACCTGTCACCTGTCACCTGTTTGCGTTGGCAGCTCCCGGGACCGACGGCTTGACGTGTTCCTGAGCTGCTGAACGTATTAAATGAAAAAAAAATAAGAAATGAAAATAAAATGGACTACGTAAAAGTGAATTAAAACATGGTAACCAAGGTAATGTAAACAATCATTTTATCAAACAACAAATATACCCAATTGGTGGCATGAGATTCATGTCTCGTCACTTGTTGCGTGTCTTGCTATATGTATGCTTCCGACTGCAAACATTGTTTATTTTTTTTACTTTTCTTATTATTTTTTTGTAGTTATACTTCTTTTGGCGCTTTATGAAAAAATGATGAATGATTTTTTACCGGGGTGACACGAAAATTGCGGCTTAAAGCTGCTCGCAAGCGCTTTAGAGAATAACTTCAGAGCACTAATAACTTATGTTTCAAACGTACGAGCTGGAGGAGTTGTCATTTATCAAAATATGGAAGATTAACAAGTTCAACAGTGCATCAATCGGTGAGTTTTGTGCAGCTAAATGCAAAATGGAAGATGGCAACAAAATAACGTTAACATTCGATTTTTCCCTTAATAATTGTTATAACTTCAAATAAAAAGATAAAATTGACATAACACTTTGTATAAGCAAATAAATATTAATTTACCTAAGTTATGAAATTAAACCTAAATTTTATCAAAGGTATTGATTATTACATTCCAGTGCTTTTATTATTTGATTGTAATTAATAGTTTGCACGCAATTAAAAATAATTTCTTGATTACTCCAAAGAAGTATAATTTCTCACGCGCATACATAACTACATGCAACGTATTTTTTTTGTTCTATGAGTGCTGTATTAATAGATATTATATTGGTTAGTAGAACGTTATATAATATTGTAGATTAGGTCAAACTAATAAACACAATATATTTCTTGATGGTTTACAAGTAAAAATCAATTTAAACGTATATAAATGTGCTTCAATATATTTTTGCTCCCCTCCTGCAATATTTTATAATATTCAAGTTATAATTATACTATAGTACGCATGTTTTATTACTTAATTTTTTGATAGAATTGAAATGGTAAACTAGCTTGTGAGCCACCAGAGAGCAGGTGGCCATCGTCGCTCATGAACGCTTACAACCTTAGATGAAACACCAGTGCCGTGCCGGCCTTTTGGATAGGAACGAGATATGGGGAGAGATGCAACGACAGAAACTGTGAATTCAGGTCTGTATTCTGGCTGGTCCCTTTTCATACGGCAGTGGATGATCATAGCATGGTTCTGCGACTCTTAAAAGATCAACAAGGTATCAAAAAAACGCTATAGGATTAATTTTTCGTAAGCAGTTTTTTTTTAATAATCATTTCCCTGAGCTTCTCTTCTCAGCCATATACCATAAGCAAATATTTCTTCATTTGAAACCTTCTAATTCTTTTATTCAAACTTAAAAATAAACGTATTTATTACTTCCGAATTCCTATTTTGAGCCATAAATTTACGTGTGATACGTATAGGGAATTTCACTATGAACAGGAGGCTGCGGGGTGCGGCTCGAAACTTGGGATTTCTATTTGAACACGAGGCCATAAAAAATGTGTGAGCCCGTAACCGCTAAGCGACGTAAAGAGTTAATAAATTTCGGAGCGGACGCTAATGATAATCTTTGATACATGCCGTAGACAAACCGGTCACAGCCGTGCAGCCACGCCGCTTCTGTGTTGTAGCCGTTTAAAAATAACGACGTGACATTCTGCGATGTATGGATTAACGGATATTCGTTATAAATGTATTTATTTTATAGATTCAGAAAGTTCAAGGCAATGGCTAATCCAGACTGACTGTTCCTCGTACATGGCTTTTTGGCTCGAGGTCTAAATCCCCTCGTCAGTCCCCTTTGTCAGACCTCGAGGTCTGACAAAAGACAACGAATGGATATATTTCCACAATCGGATGGAAAAAAAAATGACACAATAGAAACATTGTTGCCAATGAATAAATCATGCAATAGATCGACGCATCTGTCGAAACGCTTCCGAAGCTAAATCGTGCTTGCAGATTATTTTTCAGATCTTTTTGTGTTTCTTTTAAGTCTTTGGTGTACGCTCCCTACCCGTACAGAAAGAAAATCTTAGATTTTTTGTTGCCTCATAAGTATCATAAGACAATACCTGACGAAATTAAAAAAAAAGTTTTGACCATAGCAAGCAGATTATGTGCACGATGGGTACACGTTTCCAGCTCTGAGGAAATACGTTTACAGAGCTGATGCCCAATTTTATGTCCTTGTATACGGATGAAACTTAAGCTTAGTTAGCAACATAAAATTTTGTAAAGAAATAATTAAAGTTCTACATGATTTTTTGAAGTTAAATTTTTTGGTCAAGCTAAGAGAAAATAAGTGTTTATGTTCCATGGGCGTAGTAAGAAGAATGCAGGGACAGGGCCTACCTTTGAAACTTAATTGCTTACTTTAAAAAAATCGATATTATTGTAGAATTACTTGCAGTTTAATCGCATTTAAGGAGAGCGAATGAACTGTGTTGTTATTTACTACTAGGCGTCATTTATGATCTCTCATCAAATAACTATGGTCAGGTCAGCTGGCCGTCGCCCCCCTAGATGAAATTCCTAACTACGCCAACGTTATGTTGTTTGTAAATATTGACGTGATAACGTCTTATAAATCGATGAACGCTGGTTGCACGCATGAAAAAGCTTGACTCATTGTCGCGTTCCGCCTAAACCGAGCGTGCGAGCGAGAGCGCGGAACGATAGAGAGGCACGATCGACCTAAGTGTTCGGCTTGTGACGCATCTATCTCTTAGCTATATAATTTAAGTAGAAAAATATTTGAATTAACGAGTGCAAATAAATGTTAATTTATTGGAAACATAGTCATTTTCAATTAACTCCTTTGTATTATACAAAATAGTGATAATTCAGTGATAATAATTCAATTCAATTCATAAAAGAATGCAATTTTTTATCGATGTTTTGTTATGGCATTATCACGGAAAATTATCGTCCATAACCGACTTTACAGACAACCAATTATTTTTTATAAAAAACTTTTATATTGAGCGTAGAAAACATATTAATAAATAAAAATAATACTCCATAGATACTTAGATAGATCTTACGATGTTTCCTTTTCGTCATAAACAAAAAGAAAAATTACAACTGACCAATGCACCGACCCCAGAATATTCTTTCTTTTCATTGAATATCGTCACTGGATTGCTTCGTATGGTCTTTTCAGTGATAGTGCCACATTATTATATTTTTTAGAGTTTTGAGGTTATAGGAATGCTTGGAATGTCAAAATGTGCAGAATCATAAAACTACAATAGTGGAGTAAAAAATTACTTTTACGTATTTAAGGGACTCTTTCCTGGTTTTAATTCTTAAATGTCACAACAGTATTTTTTGTCGTTTTGGAATACATAAATAAGGTTTTAAGCTATTAGAGTCATCTCCAACCTCGTCGCGGCGTTGGACATTAAGAAAAGTTATCTTAAAAATAAAAGTTATCTTATCTTGTGTGGGATTTAAACAAATAAAATTCAATTTGTTTTTGCCAAAAGACAGCCATAACTTTTACTTTGATTTGTGTCTCTAAAACAAGACGGAATTATGCAACGTTAAGGTTTAATTGCATACATAAATGATTCCAACACTTTTACGCACTTTCGGAACATGTACAGTTTGTTGTATTTATTCACTCATCACCACGTGAAACGTATTGCATACGGCGTGTCAACACAAGCCCACGCGTTAGCGCATATTCGCCTCATATTTACTCTCTTCGTTCATTTACGCAGCAACAGATGGCGTCGTACATAAGCTCCTATTCGTAAAATGACTCCCTATTACGAACGAAAACATAGACGTATCGACGTCAAAAATTACGTTTATTAAATAAAACTTGTAGGTCCTCTTTGAACCTCATTTGATGGTTGTATAATGCGTAACGTCTGTAATTTTTTTGAAATTATTTTTAACATTTACATTATAACATTTTAATATTATAACAACATAAACAACGAAACATACACACACACATACATTCGTGTGCGCATGTGCACTAAGCACTCGTGAATGCATATGCGCGCGCGTGTACGTTTGCAGACATTCGCCATCTCACCATATGTTAATTTTATATTGCTTTATAGTTGTAATGTAATAACTATACTTTCACCTATTTCACTTCACTCAATAGTTGATCTTGTATTTAATCGGACGTCGGTGGAGCGGCGTCCCCTGGCACAGGTAGTATTGCGATTACTTGAAATGTAATTTTTGAAGTGATACTTGTTTAGCGGCGTTGTGATTTAAATATTAATGAAACGAAAAAGCATTACTAAAAGAGATAAACATACACATGTACTAGCTGTCCCCCCACCCGCTTCGCGTGGCGTATAATATACCTTTAAGACGAATATAAAATTTTGTGTTTTAGCTTTTATTTTTATTTCTCCAGGTTTGAAATTTAGCAAAAAAAATTATAGCCCGAGCTATAATTAATATTTATTAAATATTATTATACCAACCCCTCAATCCTTGTTGTGGGTATAAATTCGACATGCTGAAAAATATTTTTTTGTCAAGTTTCAAACCTGCAGGAGCTAAAGATATAGAAAATATTCAATTTTTAATTATAATTAGTTAACTTAATTGATGTTATTATTATTATTTTAATATATATACTTAATTAATAATTAAAAATTATAATAATCATCAATAATTGAGGAGCTGAGTTCCAAAAGAGTATTTTTTTTTTTCAATAGAAATAAAATACTTTTTATTAGGTTTTTTTTTAATTTAATGCATAATGCTTTCCTACATAAAACCGTAATTTAATTTTTATTTGAAAAATTTCATAATATTTTAAGTAATCAATATTTAAAATTTAAAAAGTACCCTTTCGATTTATAAAAGAAGATACCCTTTTGAAACTCAGTTTGTCAATTAATAAGAAATAATAACTTGTATTAATATCAGCAATTGTTTTATTACTATAAACACACACACACACACACACACACAAATAGATACGACTACTGGTAAAGAAATACGTAATTAACGATTTGAAATTCATCTTAATAAGATACCGTAGAGTTAACCGATCTTATATACAACCCAACATTTGCACCATCACATGTTCTTGGTGTGCACTAATTTTCATCAAGATTGGTCAAGCTGTTCTTGAGTCATAAGAAGACATACAGACAGACACACAAACAAATAGACAAACATGAAAAAATAGTATAATGTGAATCACTGCATCATAAAATTATTTATCACAAAATTAGGTAAAAAAAAATAAATATACAGACAGAACCAATAGATTTATATAGTATAGATATAGACAAGAGTTAGTCTGC
The DNA here is from genome assembly GCA_005406025.1 of Eumeta japonica. Classification (NCBI taxonomy): domain Eukaryota; kingdom Metazoa; phylum Arthropoda; class Insecta; order Lepidoptera; family Psychidae; genus Eumeta; species Eumeta japonica. The sequence continues at coordinate 417,465 of BGZK01000092.1, read as the reverse complement.
GAGAGAATGCGAGCGAAAGAGACATGCGTGTTTGCGTCTGCGTATTATCATTTGTTGAAATTGAAAACATGGGGTCCCTGGTCTCAATAAAACTTAGTACTAATATTAGAATAAAAAAATCTATAATTATCTTACTTCTAATTCTACGTTCTTCTCATTCTGCAGCAGTTTAGGTTTTTAAAGGATTCGTTCTACCGCATGTGAACTGCACACGTGTTTTTTAACAGTTTCTATATATATATATATATATATATATATATATATATATATATATATACATAATAGAAACTAATAAATATATATATATAAGTACTATAATATAGACAGTTCATTTAAAATAAAGTGTATATTCAGTGATAGTCTCAGTAAAGGCTGTATTGAAACAAAGAAACATTTCAACGCCAATGAAAAATGTGTCACTGAAATTTGAAATTTGTTTATTGATTTTTTTTAACTCGTCATTAATTCTAAGTGAAAATAAAATCGTTTTTATTTGGAATTAATTTTTTTCTTTTGTTGAAAAATCCTATTTTTTTATTCTAAGCATACAATAAAGTGTATAGAAATTTCATTTCGTACATATGTACACGTACCACTTTTTTTTTTATTATGAGTAACTCTTATAATGCGTCCTTAAACATTTTACAACACAGTTTAAAGATCTTGCGGAATATTCAAAAGTGCCATTTGGTTTATTATCGGACTCGCTCTATCGTGAAAATGTCACATTGGACGTGTCATAATTACGTTATAAAAATGAATAAAAACATACAGATGTATTAAAAAACACGAATAGGAATATACAGAAAATGTTTAACTAACTACCTACTTAACGGCTTTCGAGTTGCGTGTTAGATGCGAGTTTGTGATAAATTGCTCACGCGTCATTTCAATTTCGCGCTCATAACATTTACGTCGGAAGTGTCGTAAATTAAAACTCAATTCAATCCCGTCGGTATTAAAGTCCAAATCCGCTCACGGTGCAGTCATTCGTATCGTCGTCTTTCCATCTTCACATGTTAGAGATTTGTATGAAAAGCGTGTCCGACAACTGCACCTCCGCGTGTCCGCGTCCGCTCGCTGCGGTCGTTCAGATTAAACAGGGCGTTAATAAGTACGAATACAAATGTGCGTCAGATAACGTGTACCGATAATACGGCGGAGATAATTCTAACTTAACATTGTTATGATTCCGAGTTCAAGATGAATTATGTAGAAATTAACAAGCACCGAAATTATTAGAGTATCAGCATGCACAAAATTATGATACGTTTTTAACTCTAATAAAAAAAAGATATTCTCTGTCCACCGTTTCAAATCTTTCACAGTTCGAAGATCACTGTAATTTCGCTCTCGGTTCACTTCGCTAACCATTAGGTCAGATGCAAGTCTCATTTTTTACCATCTCAATCGCTTTATATAGACCATTAAAAACGGTTATAAGGGACCTCAGACTAAAAAAAATTTATTATCGTCTAAACGATCCAAGTTTAATTTGCGTGTGAACACCAAAATCCAACAAACATTGTAGCGCCACACTGTATCTACGGAACGTTGCAACGTCGCGGGTCTATTCTGCAACCCTACTGCAACGCTGCGGAACTATTCCGCAACACTATACTGCGCCGATGTGGGAAGGTTACGTGAAAATTTACGTCTCCGCGCTACGTCGAAACGAGGCACGTCGAAATGGGGCGCGAGGGGGAACACGGTGCGGCACTCCGGTTGCGCAGAATTCGTTATTTAATGAAGACGCGTTGTCGCTTTATGTCGTACAACATACCGCTAGCGTCACAAGTAGTACGATCTAACGACCTTGTACTTAGACTTATTGTACTGTATGAAGGCTTTCCATGTTTGTGTGATACCTCTGTTGGAGATTGCAAAGACAGATCAAAAAATATGCACGGGATTACATCACTACTGCTTTGAATATTGATCTAAATGTAATTTGACTGTATATATGTAGTTATGCGATTAGAGATTATTACTATCCAGACTCACTTGACGTAAAAATGTCAACGTTGTTTCAATTTCAATGTACCATGTAACAGTATTAAGTAAAAGGGCCTATTTTATCTTTTGTACGCCAACTACTGGATATAAGCCGCCTCTCTAGACTTTTTCGACGTTCAATCTTGGACCACCCGCACACAAAGATGATCTGGAACCTTGACCAAGTCTTCGTTCCGCGTAGACGATTTCGGTTACATCTTCAATTGGAGTGTTCACCGCTATCACTACAGTGGATACACTGTCAAAATCATAAATATCACAGCATTAATTCTCAGCTAATCGAAGGTGAGCGATGCATTCGCCGTTGACATTGAGGCCGTATCCTTTCTGACGCAAAAGCTTGAAAGCGTTTGCCGAAGCTGTAGTGAAAACTTTCGTAGATATTATATCTATCTGCCTCACACCCCTCTGCAGTTGAATCAGTTTTATGATTTCATTTTACACTATCATTGATATAGTGACAACGTTGTATAAATATTTCAGCACTTCGATATTAGTACAGCGATATTCAATATGACATCTCTGAAGTGAATACAGCATCGCTCAGATTTTGATTGAATGAAGGATTTGTTCATAATTCAAATACGCCAAGCATAGCAGCTAATTATACACGTATACCCATGTCAACTTACAGCTTTCGAGTCTCCGAGCTAGGCCGCAGACAGGCGGACAAATAGACAGACAAATAGAAGGACGGATATGGCCCCACTATGAGGATTTTTTGTTGACTACGCAACCCTAAAAATATCTAACTACTGTTTTTTTTATAATGGAAATAAAGATGAGAATTAACTTAAACTAACTGTAAGATATGAAGATTGGAGTTACATTACTTTCCCTCCCTAGCTTTAAAAGTTTTCATACTAAAATATCCAAAATTATTTTAGTGGACACCTCTCAGCTATCACCTACTTGAGTGGGTAATTATTTCTAAATCAAACATCTTAGAAGTTACAATTGAAGACGGGCTACATCGTTACCCATTTGTAACTCAAAAATGTAATATACAAATCTTAAATGAAGGAAAAAGTTAGTTGAAGCCTTCTTGGATTTCTCTTTTGAGGACTTACAGCAATTGTGAGTAAAAATAGCAGACCCCTTTTTCCATATTTCGCCACGCCCTTACAAAAAGTGCAGTTATTTTGAAGGAACAGTATTTCTTTCTTTTAATTATAAAATTATTTTTCTAATTTATAGTGGTACAGCCATGATGTGGTCAACTTGGCTGCAATATGTAAATAGGCCGGCTCGACTGGTGGCTGGCTCGGCCAGTGGAAACCACACTCTCAGACAATACAGGCGTGAAGTAATATTTTCCTCTGTTGCCATTTCGTCCAGCGATTGAAAGTCCCGATGGCCCATTCTTTCTCCATCATCCCACAACCTCCCTCAATCAACTATTCTATATCCTCCCATATATAAATATCCCTCCTCTCTCCATCAGCTCACTCCTTTCTCCATCAGATACACTATTCCTACCAAAGAGGCCGGCGACGCACCGGTAACTCCTCCGGAATCGCGAGTGCCTATGGGCGGCGATGATTACTACAAAGTAACTTGTACTGTACTCTGATGGCTGGTATGCGCGTTTGCCCCTCGATAATGCTAAAAAAAATCCTTTATAATCCTCCTTTCATTTCTTTATTTTTTGTGCTATTAAAAAAAATATCATCTGTTTTATATAACTCGTCATCACATCTCCTCAATAAACCAAACGAGCATATTTTCAAGACTCTTTCAACTGTTTTTCTATCTTTTTTAGTAAAAAAAAAACTTAACTAGACTATTCATTATCATACCTATCACGCAAATAGTACAGCTGTAAAATAATATTGTACTAAAAATATTATTTACTAGGGATTACGCCAGAAAAAAAATGTCATCCTTTACAGACTATTCATAAAAAAGTAAATATCATATTTTTTCTAAATGTTTGACTCAAAATATTCATAAGAGTTACAACACAATCTGAGTCGAACAAAGAGACTCGATGATCTTGTATATTAAAAGCGTTCCCCGGCGACTAAAGAAGCCAAATATTATCCCCGGATATGAATAAAATTTATTTTGGCGTGGTATCATTTATTCTATTTACGATATCATTATTTAAGAGAAAATGTTCGGTCGTTCGCAACCCACATGTATACGTAAGGAAGATATTTTAACCGAATAAAATAATGGTTCATCCGGATTGTACATACCTACCTACCTATTAAATGTCTCAACAAATAGATCTTTCACTAAAATCGTGGCAGAACTGTTTACATGGAATATTCTCTAGCTGTCAAACTAAATAAACTTTATGATTGTCTATAAATCGATTTAACGGCGCGAGGTGTAAATCAATAACATAAAATTTTATGTGAACAGCGAAATATCTGTATTTAGCGCCCACGTCCGGCTGTCGGCTTAAAATGTGGGCGCCCCGCTGTGGAGTGCACCTACCACATTTTATCTTCGATGAATAAGGAACATTTAGAAACTCTCACTTCAGCCACAAAAAAAAAATTGGTTGTCTGTAAAGTCGATTTACGAGCGATAATTTTACGTGATAACGTCATTAGAAAATATTGATGAAACATTGCATACTTCTATTGAATTGAATTATTATCATTTACCGCAATTGTTGTTGTAATAAACAATGGAAACCACATTAACTTTTCACTTCACTTTATAAATAGATGATAGAACAGTTCACGTGTAGGTTGTATGCGGCCGCTGTCTCTCTTCTACTCGGACGCATCGGCCGATGGAGTGGAAGAGAGATCCACTCCCTCGAAAAGAGAGCGCTCTTGCTCGCACGCTAGGCTCAGGTGGAACGCGACAATGAGTCATGCTTTTTCGTGCGTGCAGCCGGCGTTCATCAATTTATAAGACGTTGTCACGTCAAAATATTTAAATTGTTTTCATCAACTATTGGCTGGACCCTGCCAAGTTCCGCAGTGGCTATAATTGTAATAAAAAAAAACACTAAATTTTTCATAATTACCGAACTTATTTTCAAAGGTTTTCCAGTATTTTCATTGATAGCATATACCCGAAATGACTCCAAAAATAATTATTCAAGTGAACAATTTCACGTGACAGCTATATAGTACTTGGAGCAGTTATAATTTTTAAGGCAAATAATTGAGAGTGCCACGGGTTGAAAATTGGTTAAACAATTTTCTAACTGTTTTCAGTATATGTCGAACGTATGTTCACTTACATAAATGATATTCGACTTAATAAGTGACATACATTGTAACATTGATTTATACACAACAGAAGAAAGAAATAATCCAGGAATGCTGTGTATCGTCAGACGATCAGAAATAACAGTGAGGTCCATAGGTGAATAACAATGTGAATATCACAGAAAAATACATTACATTACACTGAAACTTTTTGGAAATTCATACTGGCAGTTCAGATATAATATACATATCTATACAGACATACATATTAAATTATATCGCATATAGGTCTTTAATGTGTGTGTGTGTGTGTGCGTGCGTACGTGTGCGCGTGTGTGAAATCGCATATCATCTGAAAAATTACTATATTTATAAGATCAATATTAAAAGTTCAAATTTAGGGCTCTGTTACAATAATATATTGAGTGCAAACATAGTCATTTAATTGTATGATTGAGCGAGATAGGTAGATTGTAACATAATAATATTGAAAAAAAAAAATTTTTTTCAATTATTGACAGAATTTTTTTAACACCTAGGAAAACGGTTTATCCTTATCTGTAATATTGACAATCTGTTTTCATTTTCCGGAACTTCGATTTCGAGATTGCTTCCTAAAATTCTGGTCGCTGCAATGATTGACAAATGGACGGTATTGATAATTGAAGATTCTGTCTTGAGATTTACATGTCGAAATACTCTTTTTCCGCTCAAATTGCGATCATTTCCCTGTTGAAAACATCCAATAGATTCCAATAAGAAATGATTGTATTGGAATATAATGTGCTTTTGTCGCTGCAAATCCATATCCATACCCATAAAAACTTTCGAAGGGATGAAACGGAAAGTTTAATGGAACTATATGTCTGCAGAGTTCTTATCTGGATTTACATATAGAATACATCATTTTTCCGATTGTGGAATTGTCATTAAAAGCATTAAAAGCATTTTCTATTTCGTATTCGGAAATCCACATTGGTTTTTATGTCCACATGGACTTACGATAAAAACGGATACAAACCTACAGGTAAGGTGCAGTTAGGAACCATACAAATACAAATAACATTACAATCCCATTAAGTCCAATAAAGAAACCTCGCTATGATGGACTTACATATAGATTCCAAATTTAACTCTATCAGGAATTTTTTTCTTCCAGATAGATTACGTATAAGCCATTACAGATTCTATTTTGTATGGGACTGTATTGGATGTTTTCAACAGGGTTCTTTATTCTTATCCTTTTAGCATTGTTTCTGAGTCTACTGCCTCAAAAAATTTCATCAGAGTTTCTTATACGCGCTTCTACCCGAATTTCAGGATCTAGAAAAAACATGTTCTATTAGAAAATTATTTCAAACAAAATTATGTTTTTCCTAAACTATTTTTCAGCAAAGATAATGTTTAAGAATTTCACATCCTGAATTTATAATTTATTAATTGTTAATGACAACAATATAGTAAATTTCTTTAATCGTGACACACTAGAGAAATCTGTCACAATTATTACAACTAGACACGACGTCGAAGTCACTAATGTTGAGAAAGCAATCGTAGTAGGAATACTCAAAACATAACTAAAGAGAAGTAAATGAATAATTAATTAAAAGACAAAAAAAATAGACTACTTAAAAGCAAACTAAAAAGTTGGGTACATGATGTAATAAGCCATTCAATAAAATTTGACAAATATTTGCAGTTGAAGACATCTTATCAATATCTGAAATAATTGAGTGGTTTAATATTAATCGTCTAATTAATTAATCGTCTTTTCAATGAGAGGAAAACAAAACTTGTTAAAATTTCCTTGCAAGTGTTAAACTGGTCAATCAAACATAATACTCAAGAACGAGATACGGGATATTGTAAACACGACCTTATTTCTTGGTCTCATTTTAGATGCTAAATTGTGTTGAAATTCTCATATTATGAGATTGGAGAGAAGGCTTACTTCTGCAGCATATGCAGGGAAAACAATTCGGCGACTTACAGGTGAAAGCACCGCGAGACTAGTTTATTTCAGTTTTTTTCAGTCTCACGGCATATGGAATTTAGTTATGGGGTTACGCAGCTGATAATAACACAATTTTCGTGCTGCAGAAGCGAGCTATTCATATTGTTTATATAAGATTTGAGACCAATAGCATCTCTCAGAGAAAAATTTAAAGAAATTAATATTTAAACTTTAGCATCACAATACATATTCGAAAACCTGGTATATGTCAAGAGACATAGAATTGTTCCAAAACATGAGCGATATCCCGAACATTAACACTAGACATAAGAACCATCTTGCTGCTTATAAACCCCGTTTAAGCAAAGTTCGTAAATGATTTAAGGGGTAATGTGTGCGCTTTTATAATAAGATCCCAGCTGAAATTCAAAATCTGTCATTTTATGAATTTGAATTGTTACGGACAGCCGCGCTATTAGCATTTATTTGTGAATAAATATATTATTTTGTTTTATAAAACGGACTAGGTTAAGTATTCTTCGTATTTTATCGTATTTTGTGTGTGTTTATTAAATAATTCGTGTTTTATTACTAGTTGTAAGAAATTATATATTTTGTAATGTTTGCCTATTTTTTATTTCTTGTCTTGTTTATTTTATTATGTATATCATGTTTTGAGGTATTTAATTATAAATAAGAAATTACTGTGATGCTCATATAAGTTGTATATAAAATTGTATCTAAGCTGGGGCAACCAGAGGCTGAGAACTGCGGTGGTCGTTACGGTACGACCACGAATCTGTGTACTGAACGCATGTGGCGCTCATTCGTGTTGTAGTGCCACCAGAATCTCCTGTATGTTGGTGTCTCCAGGTAAACCGCGGACGCCCACCTTCGTAGGCTGCTCGGTAGGCGTGTAACAGTACCATGTGATAGCCGGGTCTTTGGAGGACATCGACTGCAGGTATCTTTGGGTGACTCTAAATTCATCAGCGGTAGCCGGCAAGAAGCGTACTCCTGATTTGAAGGGGCGTGCGTTGGGCGGGTGTCCGAGAATTTTTCTCAATTCAGAGAAGTGCCTCGTCCAGTTCGGGAGAGATTCGACCACTATGGGCGGGTTTCCTTTGGCTCGCCGGGGAGCCTCTTGTGGGCGATCATCTTGCGATTTCGTGTTCGCTGTATTTCTTGTTCCGGAGGGAGGTTGCATGTATTGAGGGGGGGGGAGGGTCGTGATGTTGGGGCCGACACCGCTGCTGCATACGATGTCGGTCCGTGGCAGCGGCCCGCAGCGCACGCCTCGGCGTGGCGCAGCGGGATCGGACGCCAGCTCACCAGGATTATCACGTGTCCCGCGAATGCGAATACGAACCACACCGCAGACACCTCAAGCACAAGCCGTCGAGGTCGCACCCGACGCCCACGGGGGCCAACGCAGGCCGTCCTGCGTGCGTGTGTGCTGCCGAACACGCGCGCCGTGCACCGCGCTACGCGCCGCGCCCCGGACCGGCCTGCATATTTCGTGACTACCCTCAATTTATTGAGATCCCGGACATACACCCCACCGCTCCAAAGCTGATGTCGCCGCATTTTAATTCATTAAAATGCAGGCGGCAACCACGGACCACCACGAGTGCACTAGTATGGCCGCCCCGGCGCTTACTGGACGCTGAAGTGTCCGACGCCGCGCGCACGCTGCAGACGGCGGGGCGCCTGCCCGGACATCGTGGGAACAATTACTCTAATTGTGAAGCGATGTTTCGGAGGGCCCTTCGCCGATTGGAATGACTACCCTGACAAGGGCCAGAGCGAGAAAAAGAGGACACCGGCTCGCTGACGCGTGCGTGGCTTGAGCCGTGCCCCCCGCCTCGCCCTCTTCAACCACCACTCCACAAGCCGGTGCCCCCGCCACCCGCCGCTGAGCGCATGCGCGATGACGCGCACGCCCGCGGGTGTCCTGGCGTAGGCACCGGATTGACATCGCGACCGAGGACAGAGCGAATAGGTTGAAGGACGCGGCTCGCTGCCGTCGGATGCGGGATAGCCTGATCAGCGGTCGGCAGGCACGCTCGGTTAGATCTACGCCTAGCGGGTCACCGATGCGTGCCGCCTTGATTCGGTCGGCGTCCACCAGCGTCCGACCACCGGCGGTCGGCTGCGTGTGCAGCTTGAGCTGCGTCTCCCTCCCACCCTCGTCGAGCACCAACCGATCAAGCCGGATGTCCCCCTCTACCTGCCGGCTGCGCATGCGTGATGACCGCGCGCGCCCGCGGGCGGTACGGCGACGGCACCGGTATGATTCCAGAATAATTCCAGAACAATGGTTCTAACCATTGCCACTTGATCCGTCGGGGTTGTATCCCCGACGAGTAGACGGGCATGAGGCAACGCCTCCGTCGCGTACCTGCACCCACAGACAAGGGTGTGGAAGCTCCACGAACGAACGAATGCTCATTCGTAGCGGCGCCTCGACGACCGCCCTGACCTTCATCGCAGCACCATCGATATCGATGGTGTTACGGACAGCCGTGCAACTAATGTTAATTCGAATATTGTATTGTGTCTTATACGGGCTTGATAAGGACTATTTTGTAATTAGTGTTTACATTTGTGTGTGTTTTCTATTATTGATATATTTTATTAAAGATTTTTTTTTTCTAGTTTTTTATGACTCGGGTAGGGACTAGTTTTAAGAAGAAATATTTGTTTTTTTTGTATATTGTTTGATAAATTAAACGATTTGAAATGTAATGTGCGTGTGAGTTGCATACGAAATTGTGCTTTGGTGAGGAGAACCAATGGTAGGCCTTGAAAGCAGCCGTCATTACGGCACGGCCGTTAATCGGTGTCTCGGGCGCTAGTGGCGCCAATACATATGCATAATAAAGTGCATGGCCACGCCTCCCAAATGTGCAACTCATGTAACGGACACCACCATAAAATGCAGTTGGAGTGGTGCATTCGGTACAGTTAAGCCAACCTCATAATATGTGAAGCTCGGCTGAATAAAGAAGTTAAGTCTGAAAGAAAACGCTGTCCATCATTTAATCGCCGCCACACCGCAAGAAATCCGTTGAATCAGAAGCATGCACTCGTGAAGAGAAGCAACCCGAGGTGCGGGCTTACGCGGAGATAGCTGAAATCGCCGTTACAGATGGCATTAGGCCCATCGACGGTGATGACAAAGTTTTGTCATCCAAAAGGGGAGGTTCCCTCCATATGGATGTCACGGAACGAGCGATAAATCCGCCCAACCCATCCGGGCTGTTGGCAGAGGAAGAGCCTATCACTCGAGGGAAGACGAAGAAGAAGGCGGAGAAAGGTGCAATTCTACCCCGAGGAATTCGCCGACCCTCTGAAGGTTCTGTCCTCCCGAGCCACCCCGGAATCAGTGACGGCGTTTCGAGCGATGCGACCCAGGACAGTGCCCATTCAAGGGTCGAGACCTGCGACGGCGCCGCCGCTGCCGATGGCACTACTGAGGGCGGAACCGCAACGCAAGATGCCTCCGGCAATCCTGACTTCTGAGCGACCTCCGGCACTGACATCGATGAACCAGAGCTCCCAACCGCCGGAACGGGTGGATCCAAGCACATGGCTGCAGGAGCGGCTAACGGAGGTCCTCCGAACTATCATGGCGGGTCAGGATCCTATCCAAGCACTGCTGAAAGCACTGCTCCACATCCCAGGCGCACACCGGCTAACCTAAGAGTTGTGTACTGGAACGCCGGTGGCATCTCTGGGAAGACGCAAGACTTACGACTCTCGTCCAGTAGCAGGGACATATTGTCCTCCTGGGTGAGACTAAACTCCGACCTAGACAAGAACTCCGGCTGCCCAATTTCTTCGTGTATCGTCGCGACGGAGTTTCCCCACAGGGTATCGCATACAGAGGTACTGACTGCGGTACTCGTGCGGAGGGATGTCGTCCATGGAGGATTGGAGCTGCCCAACTTCATACACACCGGGACTTTAGGAATAAGGGTGGGCACGGCTGGAACAGAACTGCGACTGTTCGCGGCCTATCGCCCCCCTGCTCTCGTTTCTGCTCTTCTGATATCCACACAATCTTCGAAGACCACACTCTGACAATCCTAGCGGGCAACCTCAACGCCAAACATACAGTCTGGGTTTAGAGTCGTTTCGCCCGCGGGACGTCAACTGCTGCAGGATGCCGAGGACTACGGGTACGAAGTACTCGGCACGGATACCCCATCCCATGTCCCGACGGACCCCCGTTTCGGAGCGGATGTGTTGGATATCGTGCTTTGCCACCGACTTCCATTCCCGATCCATGTAGAAGTTCTATACGACATGGACACACAACATCTCCTGATACTGATCACGCTTGGCAATAATGCCCACCTGACTCCCGCCCGCCCACAAACTCACTGTACCAACTGGGTGTGTATTAACGCACTAGAGGAGCTCCACATCGGCAAGTCCTTCTCCAGTCCGGAAGAAGTTGACTTGGCCGCGCAACACCTCAACCACGAAATCCAGACCGTGTATGGCGCGGCGACCACACACCTCCCGGCACTGACTTGCCGCCAATGGGACCTCCCACCACGCCTGCAGCGCGCGCTCCAGCACAAACGTAATCTGCAAAGGTTGTGGGCTAGGACGCGCTGCCCACGTGTTAAGCGTGATCTGCATCGTGTCGCCCTGGAGGTAAGACAAGAGGTATGGACTTTCAGAGGCGCCACCTGGGAAGAGACGATCGGACAGGCCGGCGAGGAGTGGAAGTCCCTCCATCAGCTCTGCCGCCGCTTAACGAAAGCTCCAGGTCCAATGTGTCCATTGTTTGATTAAACAGGGATACATCGTTACGCCGCAAAGGATCGGGCGGAGATCCTGGCAGAGCATTTAGAGGAACAGTTCATTCTACACCCGGCATCGGACTCGCACTCAATTGCAATACATCATACAGAAGTGGAATACCGCGTAAGAAAAATAATTTGGCTGTATTAATACCTTTTTAAAAAGTATATTTCGTACAAAAGCGTTTACATAGCACTGTCTTATTAAGTCGAGAGTTAAACATCAAGAGCGTGGAGCGGGGTGCGCGCCGTCCTTATATAGGCTACGGTTCCTTTGTCTGGAACATAGGCGTCTTCGGGGCATGTGAGGCTGACGGGGGACGGGGATGTCCTACGTGGCCGGTCATTCAGCGGGCGTCGTTGAATGCCTCTTTGTTTGGTTCGTCTGGGCACGTTGGAGCGTCTTTGCAGAGGTCGCTGGGACGTACTTCCTTTGTTCTAGACGTTTTGCACACGGCGGTGTTTACATCGTGGAAGGTCGCGGGGATGTACTCTGTATCTATGATTCAGGTTCTGGATTATTCGTGAAATATAGAATATGGGATTTGAGTATTTCTCTCTCCTCCCCTTAAGTAAAAGTACATACCTCAAGGTGTGGATTTACGGAATATTAACATTTTCATTAACTATTCTGCTAGGAAGAATAGCTGTTACATATTGTTTTAAATTTATCTCTATTCTTATAAAGATACATGACAGTGCATACAAAAATGATTCTATTATAGTACAATAATATAGGGTTGTAATGAATTACGTGCGTTTTTACCTGATCTTCATAAGTTCCAAACGATAGGAGCTGTTGCTCTAATTTCTCTTTATTTTCATCGAATTTTAAGGGCTTATGGAATAATATTTTGATATTCAATTTTTGGGTATATATTTAATCTTTTGTTTCAAACGTTTTCTGAAAATATGTGTCGTTCATTTTAAGATTACATTCCTTTTTAATTAAAATGTTTCCGCGTAAGGTTATCGCTATGTAATCCATTACTACACTGAAAGGTGAAAGTGGTAGGATATTTTACATATACGTATATCGTACCAATTTCGTTACTTACATAAGAAGTTGGACACTCTACATTTGTAGATTTTTTGTCCTTCACATTAAATATATCCTTAGTTTCTACGATATAAAAATTGTCAATCCGGGTGAATTTTGAAACAATAAATTGTCCATTTGCGTTTCGAACAATCTGTAACCTTTTCTTCATAGCGGGACCGTGCGATATTTCTATCAGGGGCCCGTCGGGTTGCTCGAATGTCGTGACGACTCGCCATGCTGTGTAGAGGGCACTCTGCAATACGGAGTTCGTCTTTATGGTACTTCATTTTGTTGTTTCGGGGACCTAGAATTAAATAGGTGTTTCGCGGGAGTGTTTTGATAACTGGATAGGGTCCAACGAAAGGCGGTTCCTTCTTGTTCCGTCTATGCTTGTGATTTGGAATATAAACTGATGTCCCTTTCTCTAACGGTTCGGTTATCTTTCTTTTCTATTTTCCCTTTTATTCTTTCACCTTTTGCCAGGTCCATGTTGTCTATCATCGTGTTATGGAGGTTTCTTAACAGATCATAACGCTTTTTGTTAAAATTCTGTAACAGAATAGCCTCGTCAGGTATCTCAATTTGATTTGGTTCTATACCAAATAATGCTTGATGTGGCGTGCATTTAGTTACTGAGTGCTCTGTGCTATTGTAACATGTTATCGTTAACGCCATAAGTTCTTCCTTGTCTTCGCCGGGGTGTAATTCTCGTATCACTCGATATTTTTCTATTATTGTCGAGTGGGCTCTTTCTATGTCACCGTTCGATGTATGATGCCTTATGCTTGTCTGATGTACATCGATGGATAACAAGTTGGTAAGATGTTCTTTAAATGTTAGAGAATTCATTAATTTGTCTGGATCGTGTATGACGTGTTTCGGTTTTCCTAAATATTTAATAATTTTCGTGGGGATCGGATGTATGATATTGAGTCGTTTCCTTCAATTTTCTCGGCAGCAAAATATTTAGTGAATTTATCTATTGCTGTTAGGTATTGGGTACCGTCGATCACTAAGGTGTCGATGTGCCATATCTGTAATGGTGCTTCTGGGGTAATCGTACTCTAAAGGTGTCTTTGGCGGTCTTCTATCGTATTTATTTCTTTGACATATGCTACAGTCGTGTATTTTTTAAAACATCGTCTTTTAATTTTTCCAATAGTATTGTTTCTTAAGTGTTTCGTACATGAGTGTACTTCCTATGTGCGCGTCATTATTTTCGTGAGCGCTTTTCATAAGCTTAAGTTGCTGTTCTCTGTGATTTCCGTTAAAATTTCTGTATATCTTTTGAGTTTCAATGAGTTTTTATCGACATTCTTTCTGTAAAATTCGGATAACTTGTAAAATAGTTTTCATTTTGCGTAACTACGGCATAGTCAGTTTTTAGGGTCAATATACTTTTCCAATTTTTGAGAATTCCGTGTCAAAGTTCACTAGGGTATTTTTATATACACGTCATTTTATCTCGTTTCCATTTTGGTGTGGGACTTTCTTGTAGGAAAATCCTGTTCTTCCTCGAATGGGCAAATCCGTCTACGATTGGTATGCCTGTTTCGTCATCGTCATTGAGTTACAGTTCGCTGCGTTGCTTTCATTGTTCTGTAACTCGATGCGGCTTAAGGCGTCGGCAACTTTGTTCTCGCGGCCTTTAGTATGTTTGATGTCATAGTCATATTCTTGTAATCGTAAGCGCCATCTAGTAAGTTTGCATTCGGTTCCTTCAATTTTGATAGCCAAGTAAGCGGTTGGTGGTCAGTTTCTAAATTGAATTTTCTTCCATAAATATACGGGCGGAAGTGTTGGCATGCCCAAAGCACTGCTAACAACTCTTTTCGGTTGTGTTGTAACGTCTCTCGGTCTCGCTGAGGGTACGGGAGGCGTAGGCTATAGGATGTTGGTTCTGGGAGAGTACTGCGCCTAAGGCTTTGTCTGAGGCGTCAGTTGTCAAGGTGAAGGTACTATTGTAATCAGGATAGGATAGGATAGGGGCGTTAGTAAGTAGGTCTTTGCTTTGTTTAAAGGCTCGTTTTACCTCATCTGTTATTATAAATTTTTCGGCTTTCTTTGTTAAATTTGTTAACGGCTTAATGATTTTCGACATGTTAGGAATAAATTTTCGATAGTACCAATAAGTCCTAGAAATGATTTAGTTTCTTTAACTGTTTTGGTAAAACTTTGTAATGGCCTCTTTTTATCCTGGGTTGGTCTTATTCCTTGCGGTGTTAACTTGTGTCCTAAAAATTCCACTTCTGTTTTCAGAAATTTACATTTATTTTTGTTTATCTTTAAATTGGCTCTCTGTAAAGCATCGAACACTTTCTTTAGTCGTTCTAGATGTTGTTTCTTGTTTTCAGGTATATGATGATGTCATCTAAGTAAACTAAGCAGATATTTCCAATAAGTCCTTTTAAGATGTCGTTCATCATTCGTTGGAAGGTAGCGGGTGCGTTTTAATCCAAATGGCATTCGCAAAATTCGTAATGTCCTTCCGGCGTGATGAATGCTGTTTTCTCGATTGAGTTATTATCCATAGGTATTTGGTGATATCCACTCGTTAGATCAATGGTAGAAAAGTATTTGCAATTATTTAACTGTGTCAGATATCTTCGATGTTAGGCAACGGATATCGGTCTGATCGTGTCTTCTCGTTGAGCTTTCTATAGTCTATCACAAGTCGAAACTTTTGTGTCCTGTACTATCTGGTTTTGGATACTAGATGTACTGGGGATGCCAAGGTGAATCAGAGGGCGTATCACGTTTTCCTTTAAAAGTTTCTTCAGCTGCTTTCTCACTTCCTTACGCTGCGTTTGCGGTAATCGAAACGGGCGTTGGTATACAGGTGAGTCATCGGTCAGCTTAATCTGTTTGACCTTAGATGTGACGCTATCGGTGACGTCTACTGTGAAAATTATATTGTTGAAACAAATTTTCCAAGTCTATTTCTATGTCTTCACTATTGTAGTTTAGTTCGATTGTGTATTTCCTAGTTTTAACTGGTTTCCTCTTATTTCCATGCCAGCTTGTCTTAATATATCTAATCCAAATAGAACATTATATTTGTCTGAAAAATGGAAAAGATAGAATTTATGCGGCACTTCTACTTGTTTTTTAAATATCCGGTTCCACGGGGGTGTTGTTATACTGCCTTCGTGTTGTGATAGGGCGTGTGCTGTTTTCACTTCGAACTTCTCGGGCTGTACTGGGATTTCGTCAAAGTATGCTCTATAGGTAGCTGGATTCATGAATGATCTTGATGATCCAGTGTCGATTAATATTCTGAAGCTTTTATATTCTATGTAGGGTAACTCGGGGTTTAAGGAATTTACTGCTATTTGTTTTCGTTTACGTCTGTTTCTTCGTAAAAATTTTCATCATTACCGTCTCCAGATTCGTCGTCGCTTTCCGGGGGTACGTCTTGTGTCAGGTAAGGTTCGCATATGCGTCGATACGCATTGCCTTCCGAGTCATAAACTATTTCGTCGTCTTGATGTATCTCCTGGTTATATAGTTCTCGGACTACTCGTCCTTTTCCTATATTGATTTGCGGTCCTTTTCCTGTGTTTCCAGTGTTTTCGGTACTACGGGACCTCATCGTGACGTCGGTGTCGTATTTGTTGATTATGGGCGCTGGTTGTTGTTGCGCCTTGAAATGTTGGTGCCACTGTTGCTGATTAGGCACGTTTCTAGACCAGTGCGGCTGATGCGGCATAATATGTGGTTGTTTATAATTAAGGACAGGTACGTGATGTGGAGGTGTACCTTTGAAATTATTCATTGTAGCTGTCGGTTTTAATATCGTATTCGTCGTTGATTTACGGCTATTGGTTTTGCCGTGTAATTCTAATTTTATAAGCATCTCTCTTAGGGAATCTAGTCCTCCAGTTGCTTCATATAAGTACGTTAAATGCTCTGGGAGCGTTTGTAAAACTGTCATTCTGGCAGTGTTTTCATATACTTTCATAATATTCTTTAGCTGATCTTCGTTAATAGTGGGGTTCAATTTGATATATTTTCCCCTTATTAGGTAGAGTTCCCTTTGGATTCTCTCTAATAGATCTGCGTAAGTGCTATGTTTACGCATCATCTGTATATTGGTCTGTATCATGTCGACCGTTCGCGGATCTTCACACTTCTCGAGGAGGAGCGCTTTACGCTGTTCCACGTTCCATCATGGGGTGGACACTAAGATGCTCTCTGGCCTTTCCTGTTATTTTCGAGATCACTCTCGATAAATTCTGAGGGTTTCGCCACCACTTATTGTCATAAACCTTTCCACATCCCTTATGAATCCATAAATTGTTAGGGGTTGCCATCGTACGATGCAATTAAGCCTCAAGATCAACTAGCTGTGAGGTAGCCATTATGTTGAGTTTCAATTTAGCGGGGGTTAGTAGGGATTTTGGTAGGGAAGGATTTTTGGACATACAGTGAGACCTAGACAAGATACTATACACTAAGTACTTACAACAGTGTAATTTTTCGCATTTGTAGGATTCGGGCTGCAATTAGGGTTGATACCCTGTGTAAATCGCCTTGAATGCTCGAGACTTCGATGGTCTTGAGGATCACTCACTGAGTTTATAACACAGCTTTCTAGATTTAAATCACTGAATTTACATTGATTTTATCACTTTTTCTAAAATTTACAACTTTAGATGGTGGATTTTACACATGCAGACCACGTTGCGCCCCACGTTGGACGCCAGAAAAATAATTTGGCTGTATTAATACCTTATTAAAAAGTATATTTCGTACAAAAGCGTTTACATAGCACTGTCTTATTAGGTCGAGAGTTAAACATCAAGAGCGTGGAGCGGGGTGCGCGCCGTCCTTATATAGGCTACGGTTCCTTTGTCTGGAACATAGGCGTCTTCGGGGCATGTGAGGCTGACGGGGACGGGATGTCCCTGTGGCCGGTCATCCAGCGGGCGTTGAATGCCTCTTTGTTTGGTTCGTCCGGGCGTTGGAGCGTGCAGAGGTCGCTGGGACGTACTTCCTTTGTTCTAGACGTTTTGCACACGGCGGTGTTTACATCGTGGAAGGTCGCAGGGATGTACTCTGTATCTATGATTCAGGTTCTGGATTATTCGTGAAAAATATAGAATATGGGATTTGAGTATTTCTCTCGTACGGGAATTCCTGTTGGCCCCGATACCGCCACTATCGGAGGACTATTATGTATCCCCAACGGAAACAGTTCGGACAATCCTCCGCCTATCCAAGCGGAAGGTACCAGGACCCGATGAGATTCCCACCACAGCCATCAAGCAGCTGCCTCGAAGAGCCATGGTGGCTATGACCAGGCTCTTCAATGGTATACTGCAGACGGATCACTTTCCGAGAAGCTGGAAGACGGAACGCGTCATTGCTATCCCAAAGACGGGGAAAGATCCTCGACTTACGTCAGGGCCCGATTACACTGCTGTCCCACATCGCCAAACTGTTTGAGCGTATCCTGCTGCGACGCCTGCACCGTCACCTGACACCTAGACAGGATCAGTTCGGGTTTCGCAGCGGACACTCTAAAATGCTCCAGATGGCATGAGTACTACATCACATGGCCGCCGGGCACAACCGGGGGCGCCGCACCGTTGGAATCTTTCTCGATAACGAGAAAGCGTTCGACCGAGTGTGGCACTCCAGACTGCTGTTCAAGCTCATAGATAACCAGATCCCGCCTGCGCTTGTGCGGATAGTAGGGTCGTTCCTGAAGGACCGCGACTTCTACATAACAGTCGAGGACACGACCTCGGACCCGCATCTCATCAGCGCCGGGGTACCAGAAGGCAGCTGCCTATCGCCGTGCTTGTACGCAGTGTGCACTAATGACATCCCTACGCTCGCAGATCAACTCCAAGACTGGGAGGAGGACGTCGTACTGGCGCTATATGCAGACGACAGCGCATATCTCGCATCATCTTGTCGGGCAGACCTCGCTGCGGCTAAACTCCAGAGGGTCCTCGACCTACTGCCAAACTGGCTGGACAGACGGCATGTCGCCGTGAATGTCACGAAGACGGCCGCCCTTCTGACCAACCAACAGCGTACTATGTCACTAAAGCTGAGACTTCGGGGACAGGAGGTGGAATGGCAGACCAGGGTGCGATATCTGGGCGTACAGATAAATCGCTCCATGCGCATGGCCGCTCAGGTGGAACATGTTATCCACCAGAGCAGACCCGCGCGGAGCATGCTGCACCAGGTCTTCGATCGCACCTATCCGAGCCAAAGTCGTCCTATATAAGGGCTACATCCGTTCTCGGCTAACGTACGCGGCTCCAGCATGGTACGCACTCTGCTCCGCTTCACAAAGGAAGATCCAAGCCCAGCAGAACATCGCCCTACGGATGATCGTGGGAGCCGGACGGTATGTCTTAAATGACGTAATCGCTCGCCACCTCTGCATCGAAACCGTAGAGGAATTCATCCAGCGCATTGCTCGTCGGATGTTCGACATCGCTGACCAGGACCCCTATGAATTCCTCCGGAACATCGCACCTACGCAAGAGAGAGGTCGCCGAGCGATCGACCCTTCCCCAGAGAACTACTCAGAGCACCTCCTCCCAAAAACTAGAACCAGGCTCATTGCGAGGACTGGATGTCCATGAAATGGATCCCGCGAAAGGGGACCATCACCACCTGATTCGTCGGAGTCGTATCCTCGACGAGAAGACGCCCGGGCATGAGGCAAATATAAATCCTCCGTCCCGCACCCGCACCCGCAAACAGACCCACGACCCACGAACGAACGCTCATTCGTGAAAAATGTACAGTGCATGGCCACGCCCTCTCGATTAAAATGTATGCAACAAAATGTTCAGGCGGATGCGTCATATATAAATTGCAGCGGAATTGCTGCATTCGTCTTTGCTGGTATGTTTGGATGGGAACGCAGTCAAAGCCGTAATCCGTGGTATACCCGTCGAATTCACTATTGACGAAGTGATTACGGACTTAGCGTACCAAGGATACGCGGTCCACTCGGTGTACAGGCTGCACCGAAAAGACGGCACCTTAGTAGGACTAGTGCTGGTGGTCCAACAACACTAAGACCAACAACACTAAGACATTTTCAGAAAACTCTCAAAAGTATGCGGCCTCTCTAGCATTATCATAGAGGCCCCCTACAAGAGAAGGGCCAAGGCAGTGCCACCGCTGCCAGCAATATGGCCACGCAGCCTCTCACTGCCACGCTAAGCCTAGATTTTTTTTTTAATCTGCCCCGTGGCAAGGCAACCACGACCCTTAAATGCTTATATGCTTTCAGGTTTAGACATCACTTGTATGCATCCAGTTTATACCAAGGATGGTAGGATTGGGCTATAATAATCTTATTTTCTATCTGTATATATACATATATATATTTTTTTTATAATTAGCGTTTTTTTTTGCGCCTGCGCCTTTGACCCCGCCAAAATCCAGGACGTGCTGCACGTTCTCGAGGATTGCGATATGTCGCATCGAGAGGTGTGGCGCTGAAAGCGATTTATAGACGTTCGGATCGCGAGGCGAAGCTTCCCGGAAATATTGGAAGATACCGGTAAAAGGGAAAAGTTTTTATCGTTCTGCGGCATGATTGTGCAAAGATGCGCAAACTAAATAGGAAGTAAAAATACTCAAAAGGAAAATATTGTAATGGAACACCAGTGAAGAAATTCAATTACAGCTAATCGGTACTATATCAAGCTGTGATTTTCAATAGTTATTTCCAATCGATTAGTGATGAGATCGAAAAAGATATTGAGTTCAAAAGTTAAATATTTTTTTAGTTATCGTGGTCACATCCAGTGTAGACGGGATTTTTAAGCGACAGTAGAAGCATACCTACGCTTGTGCTTAAAGCATGCAAAAGAGGACTCGAATAGTACCGGTAAACACCTCCACCCTCCGCATGTTAAATGCCCCCATTCCGTAGCAACACAACTACAAATAACTAGGCATCACGTTGGATAAACATCTCCACTTCAGAGATCATATCCGATGTGTTTATTCAGCTAGCTAAATTCTACATGTCACGCCTCGGCAGTATAATAGGTAGAAAAAGTACCTGGTATGTCGCTACACAACAAGCGTACCATCTATACGATGTGCACAAGGCCGATGATGATAAATGCATAACAAATTCCATACGTTGAGTCCAAGCCGGACTTAAATATTTCTTTTTTTTTAGATTTCTTTGCATGAACGTAAAATTTTACAAATCTTGCAAGCTGCAGATGCATCTGTTAAAATACAACTAACGTCATTGATCTTAATAAAATCAATACTTAATGAACTGGGGACTGTATTTCCTTTTGCAAATTTAAATAAAGTATTAAACTACGACTTTTATCTTCGACCTGTTTAAAGCTCAGTTTTCTGATTTTTTATAAAATTATATTGATAACAAGCAACAAATCCTTACTGAATTTCCTTATACCTAAGCATTGCATAAGACACTTTCAAAAAACTCAAAAGTATACAGCCTCTCTGGCATTACCATAGATGCTCTCTACAAAAGAGGAGGGCCAGGGCAGTGCCATAAGAAATATTTTTGGTAGATAAAATATTAATTTACCTTATTATTAAGAACAAATGTACAGAATCACTTTTCAAAAGGAGCGGTATTCTTTAATAATCTAGTCACCTCTAGTAAAAAAACATGTCAATAAATTTCATCTTAATGGCCTTGATATAAATATAATAATTATTTAATTCCTACAAAGTGACATTTACTTAATTTCTGAAATTCGGTATGCGCCGTTTCTTGAACGTTCACGGGGCGTATCTAAATTTAGTATTTCGTTTGCATATCGTTAGTTCGAAAGTTTGCACAAAAAAGAAATATTTTATTTGTACATATATTTCCAATAATAGAGAATAAATTTCCCAACTTCGACAAATTTCGATAAAAATCAAAATCCTAATTAAAATTTATGTATAAACGAAAAATCTGCCCTTTGTTACTTTTTCCAATTAATAATATATTTGTGTACCTACGCGTTTTTAAAATATATGACATAAAGCCACATAAAACACACATAATTTCAAAGTAATTTCATATTTAAGTGCGTGGTACTTTTTATGTTAAATTAACGATGCATTGTAGCCTGATAATACACATAAAGCGAAAAACGGTGAATGTCAAAGTTTGAATATTTTTAAAGTGACAAAAACGTTTCTTACTTAAAATTGTCAAAATTATATATTTTGACATGTCGGCAATAATATACTGTCACTTTTTTTGAGTACATAAGTGTTTTTTTGAGTACATAAAAGTGATAATTACATTTTTGGCATACCTCTCCCGCGCTGGATAGTGTGACGGCGACCGCTGACTGCCTCGCGCCTTTGGGACCTTGCCAAAAAGTTTCTTAAGTTACTAGTGTATGATTCTGTTCATTTAATATATGTTTACTTTCCGATTAGGAAGTGAGAGGCCTCGATGATTCATATCGCCAACGTCCACCTTCGTTCTACCGCTGTCAATATTATATATGTATATATATATATATATATATATATATATATACATAAAAAAATATACATTTTTGTGCATTTAAACAAGTTTTAAAAAAGTCAAATATTACCTTAATACAAGTATTTATTAGCATTACAGACTAATATGCTTACATAAAGAATCTATATAACTCCAAGAAAATACTGAATTATTTAATCATTTTTAGGCTATAGCGGTAGGGAACCGATTTTGATTTAATCACCTGAAAAACAATATTTGCATAAAGAATCTAAGCTATCTATAAATCCAAAAGCTGTTATGTACTTTAGATCTTAATTAAATCTCAATAGACAGTATTTTTCATGCAAAAATTAAAAGAAACATGGCATAGCAACAAAAAACCTTTGAGAAGTATGTATAAAGATGTGCAAAACACCTAAAATAATGGTATGCAAAATATTTAAATACCTATTAAAATAACTTCTCACAAATTTACTAACAAAATAAATAATAAAACCAAAAGATTTCTCATGTGATATATTATCATAAACTAATTCATATATTTATTAATAATAGATAACATTTCTGTTTTTATATTCGAAACTTCTCCAACATTAGAATCCACTAATAACTTTTTACTTTTCAACATGTTCATGTCATTAATATTTACAGCTCTGACAAGCAATTCGCAAAATTCTGGATTTTCCATGTATTCCAAACTAACATTAATCAAATCTAAAATTTGTTTTTTTCTTAGTAGCTTCATTACACTATTTGATAACAAATTAAGTGTCCTTAAATAATATACAAAATCCTCTAAGTCCAAATTATTTGCAAATTTTAACAAATCATACAACATTATTAACATATCTGTTTCTATATCCCTAGGAATCTTTAGTTCACCTATATTTAAAATGGTTTTCGTTTTCTGTGCGACAACAAAAGTTCTGTTAAAGGCATTCACTTGAAAACTACAGATAAGATTTCTTACAACAACCAGCACTGATTTTATTAGTGTCACATCATTTTTTAAGTTTCTAATCACAGAATTCATCCAAGGTGTAAAACCGTAGCCCTGTATCAAAATTTCTGCTGCCCGCGGAATAGACACTAGAGATGAGAGACAATCCAAAATCTTCTCTTTAGTTTTCTTGTCGCTCATCACTGATGAGTAGAAGTCCATAATCATTTTCAGACACATAGTTTTAAATATAACCATCACATCCGACATTGTTTTTGTGCCGTCTCTGATAATATCTAAGATCCAATATCTACGATCTGCTGATTCCACATCACTGTCATGAAACAGAGTCAGGAAATCTGGAATGGTTGTAAAATCAACAAACTGTTTAGCTATCAAGAAATTGTTCACCGGTTTGTATAATGGGTTAGCAGGTGCTGTAGCCACAGAAAGGGCTTTTGCTAAATACATAGCGTCAACTGAAGGCACACGAGGATTACTAAATTCTTTCAAAGTGTCAGCTGCTGTTTTTTCAGTTGTGATTGCAGACGGTAAGCTTTGGCGTAGTGTGTTAATAAAATCAGTGAGCATCAGTTTATCATTTTTATGTTTCCTGAAATAAATGAAAAAATAAATATGAATTGCATTGAATACATTTAATTTACTTAATAACTTTACATCCCATAACATTTGATGTCATTTAATAAGTTTAATAACATTAAAAATTTATAAAAGCAATGCCTTCCTAGATACTTTTTTTTATCTCATATTTCATCATTAATGAAAATAATATCTTAAAAGATTTTAAAAAGCACTTAAGTAAACCTATAATAAAATTTATTTTCTTTGTTTAATTTAATTTTTAACATAATTAGTTAAACTTTTAATGACCTGAAAAATGATTACTGATTTAGTCAATCGCTCATTCTTCTGTGTAAAAAGCTTTTAATAATGAACTCTCATTTTTATTTATGACTATCATTTAACCTGACATATTTGAAAGGACATCATCTAATGAGCTATGTGATATACACATTTATAAGTTATGGATTTTATATGAAAGAAAACATTTTTGAAAACTACTTTATAGCCCATAAAATATATTACTGATATAAATAACTATATTGATACATTTAAAACATTATACACACATACACACACCACGCACGCGCGCACGCACATGCACATATATATAAAATACCTTTGTTGAATTATGGAAATAACATGAATGGCATTTATATAACAAACTCTACATCTCTAATTTTTTAAATATCACAAGTGTGATATTGGCAAATTAAAAATAAAATGTCAAATACAAAACATAATTCATAAGTTTGACTTACATTTCAGTTTCCAGCTGAAGATAGAATCTATGCAATACATGGTAGGCAGCGGCGCGCATCAAAGGACAATGCGAACTGAGCGCAATCACGGGCACACACAGCAACCCACTCCTGAACAGCTTGAAGCAAGACACTATGGATCCAGGGATCAACAAGTGACTTAACAATGGAAGCAAAAACGCTGGATCATATATCTCTTCGCCCTGTGCATATTCTACTGCATGAGATACTAATGATAATTCTGTGCTACGCATTTTGTTTAACACATTATCATATTTACTTTTCAAGATCACAACATCCATATTGTTTCTCATTTGTCTACATCCGAAAACACCATCTTTACTCATTTTATCAAATAAAATGGGAATGGATTCATCTAACAGTAGACCATTTCCCGTGGTATCAATATTAGTCAGTAATTCGAAGTCATAATCAAGTTTTTGAGTCACAGGGAAGTATTTTATTGTATTTTGTATTATGCTCCTATCGAACAAATTGAGAACCTGATTAGGAGTAGGATGACTCCACAGCGATGTAGTTCTATTCTTTCTTACCGCATAATGATTAGCAGCAGAATCGCCCCAAACATAAGGCTTATATTCATGCACAGCTAACCCTTGAATTTCATAAAAATGAAGAATCTTTAGAATCATCCTGTCACATGGACTTCTTGTCGCATGGTATGCACTAAGATATACAGGTATCTGTTGTCCCTTCATTACAGAACTGTTTTTTCTTATAAGAACATACAGAAGCTCTACTAGTCTTGATTTTATATCCACACTGTGGTGACTCAACATAACATTCAAAAATTCTGAGTGTGATGTAACCATGTCAAAGAGTTGAGATATATCTTCATGACCAGATTGATATAAAAAATTCACCAATGTAGTCATAAGGCATAATAGTTTGGGCGCACATACAAAATTGTCATTAACAGTTTTGACTTTTAAGCAATCTCTCAAAGTGGATTTACAAAAATTGTGCCAAGCTGAATTTTCTGTTAATTTACTAAAATCCTCCTTACCCTCTTGGTCAACTTGATTAAAATCTTTAGATATGGCATAAGCAAGATAAATGTTTTTTACAATGCCTTCTATTACATTATCGCTTTTACATTCCTTTAAAGCCTGCGTGAGCAAAGTCAACATAGTGAGGAAATAATTAATGAGATATTCTTTCTTTTTTTCATCATAAATCAGGCATAACTTCAAAAACAGAGTATGAAATAATGATATATGACTGATTTCTACTATTTCAAATTTATGATGTTTACTATATACTATAACACAATCATCTGCACTTGCACATTTTAATAACAATTCCCTTATGAATTTCCAATTTGTTATGTATAACTGTCCTGCTTTATGAGGTTTCTCTATAATTTTAAATATGTTTGATTTGTATTCTTCATAAATGGTTTTCAATAACGATTGATCTAATAAAAATTGTTTTTGCTCAATTGCAACATTTCCCAAAGATAATACTATTTCTCTTTGTCCCAAGACTTCAGGTTTTTTCAGTTGGTCCTTAAATACACCATACAATTTATTGTTTAGTTTTAAAAGTGTTGCAGCAAATTCCCATGTGGATTTTCTCATAGTTTTACAATCAAAAAACAGTTTATATAAATCTTCACTGAATAATTTTGCAGTATGTGGTTTATTTTCAAAATACTGAATTAAGGCATGTTCCAAATTACTAATATTCAGACTAGTTTCTTTGTTTAGCATAACCTTTATGTACAATTCTATTATCTGTTCTAAATCTTTTTTAGTAAAGTCAGTATCAATCATATTAGCGTGCTTATCAATTATCACTTTCAAAACATCTATTATGACACTGGGCTCTTTACTATCATTTACCAAATAGCAGACATCAGTCCGGAATATGTTTTCTAGTGTATTAATTTGATCTTTTTGATCCATTCCTATCACCTCCAAAACTCGAACTGTATGGTCATTATAACAATTATTCAATTTATTCATTTTAGCGAAGCATCTAGTCAATTGATCATAATTTTTCTGTTTGAAGGGCTTAAGTAAATCAAAATCTTTATTGAAATATTGAAAAATATCTGGATATGAAGACACTAAGTCTAACAAGAATTGTGTAGCTAAAATATTATTATCTTTTTTGGTATAAAATGGAGTATAAATATTGAGAACATAAGGGTTTTTAAAAATACTAACAATTATATTGTGGCACACGTCAAGTTTGTGGGTGTTCCTACTGATATTTATGATAAATTTAAAATACTTCGATATTCTTTTTTTGCTGGCAATCAGTCAATTTTTCCATATTTGTTAATTTAACAATGCAAAATATCAAATACTGAGCCCATATAACTAGTGCAGAACTATCTACAACATTACCATTGTCAATGAGATTTTCATTAAATGGAGGAATCTTTTCCACATCCTCATCATTTAAAATTGATAAGCTGATATTTTTAAGGATATCGTCTTTAGCACATATGATGTCACTTATGACATCAGGAGCCTCAAACCATTTAGACACATAACTTTCTACTTCCAATTTACAGCCTTCTATCAAAACTTTGATTAGGTCAGAGGAATAGTTGCAATGAAGTAAATTAGCTACATACACAGAAAGAAACTGTTGTAATTTTTTCTTAATCCCCTTATGACTTTTCATGAATTTTACACATCCTACAATAAACAAGGATGGAGTTTTTGTATTCAATATTTGGGTATGTTTTGTATTTTGATGTTCCATCAAATCATATAATAGTTTATTCAAATAATCTTGATTAAATTTATTTATCATTTTAGGATCAAAATTTTGGTTCCTAATCATCTCTATTAAATCTTCATGACTGTTGAGAATATACTCTATCAAATCAGCAATAATCAAAGGATCGACATTACTATATCTCAAAGCATACAACATTATGTGAATTTCATTCTCATCTGTATCATATATTGAAGTATTATTAAAAAAATTGTATAAAGTATCCTTTGCAACCACCCATGTATCATCACCATCATTTGTATAAACTTCTAGCATTATAAGAAGCAAGGGTTTGAACATAGGGTTTTTCAGTGATATAGCCATACTGTCTAAAGAAATCCAGAGAGACACAACTTTGAATTTAAGTAAAGATACATTATTACAGGATAATGTTGTCGAAAATTTCAAAATTTCATTCATATTTAAATTTGATTCAATTCCTTCAATGAATGAAGGATGTACATGCTGATAATACAACAACAAATCTATTAGTGAAATAAGACTATCCCCTCTGTCAAGTTTTGTCAATCTATAGCCATCAATATGTTCATCCTTTGGGAGATTACTTACAACATTTTGTATTAACGACACAACTGGAGCGGACCCTGGTAGATGTTTGGGAACAAATGTCTCAAGTTTGATCCTTAACTCATTGTACTTTAAATTATTAATCTGCAATAGATCAATATATCTTTTTAAACTGGACAGCATTTTAACTAATATTTTAATACAGTACAGTGCAATTGTCATATCTTTACCACAGACATTTTCCTGTAAAAATTTTATTAAGGGTACTGGTAAAGTAGTGAATCTTATAAAATTGGCAATTTGCGTTGAAGACAAAGGTGTCAATTTAGGTAACATGTCTTCAGGTTTTAAAACATCCAGTAACTTCAACACAAAGCTGACTGCTTTTTCCCATATAGGGGAATGCTGAGGTTCAAAACTTTGTTCTATAATACTTATAATTGCTCGATGTAGATCTGGACACTTTCTTACTATTTGCAATATAACATCACATTGATTTTCATTTTCCCAAGGCCTCTTAAGAGTGAGCAACGCCTTGTAAAGGTTTTGATTCTTATTAGTGTCGCTTGTTCCTAACGAGCTATCTATAAAATAAAGACCGGTTTTGTGATTGGTGAACAATGTGAGTAGAATATCTGAAACAAGCTCCATGATCTCGGAGTGCGCTTCCTTTTTAATTTCATACTTTATATCAGAAGGTCCTTTCCAATTGTAAAGTTTAAACAGATTATGAATAATTTGATGACTAAATGTCTTCAATTTTAGACTCTTTGATAGAAAACTGTTATCAATAACATTCTTTTTTAATATGTGAAGAAACATCAAGACCGCTTCTGCTTCATCCTGTACTAACCCAGGAATAACTAACTGCAACAAACCTTGCTTTTCAAGTAATGCCTTGATGAGAGGAAGATGACCATCAACTAAAAATGATGTTATAAAATGCACAAAAGCCACTCTTACATTATCCTTTTCTTTATAGTTTATTTTTTCAACAATATGCTGCAAATGCTTTGGTGTCAGTGGTGCTTGATTGAGAACTTCAATGCCTAAATCTGGGTTGAAAGTCACTATAGATGTAAGCAATTTCAATACAATTTTTCTATGTCTGGGACCTGAATTTTCACTTATCATAATTTCGATTGTTGGCATAAATGTATTCAAGAAATATCTGCATGCTTCTTCATTAATCGCTATCATATGTGGTAGTGTCGATTGAACTTTAAGTATTATTAAATGAAACAAGTGAAATGCTGGCGTGGCTAATGTGAGATTCTTTTTATTCTCTTGGCCAATTTGTCTAAGTATCTCATGGGAGTTTCCACCACTCTTCAAGTACTCTAACATGTAGTCAATACCACTGTCTGGATTTAAACAAACTTGTAAAAATTGAGTGAGAGCTGAAACAATAATTTAAAATCTAATGTTACCATTTTGTGCTAATGCATTCATACATTTCTAAAATAAAACATGTACAAGTATTCATTCTTACATATTGTAAACACGTCACTATGCCTCTTTGCTGTGGGTTTATTATGTTAACATAAAGCAATCAAATGATATCATTATGACGTCAAAATTACGCCAACATGAAAAGCTATGCCACTATACACCCTCGGTTGACCTAGTTTTGAGGTCATAAGACTTGATCATTTTAAATTAATATAATTGGCCCACTCTTTGTTAGTTGGTATGCTTTTAACTAGAGTCACAAATCCAATTTACATGATACTTTTTGAATATGGAAGTATATTATCTGACCAGCCTTTAGTACACACTAACTTTTGCCTGCAGTTTTACTCATGTGAACAATGAAAATTAAATGTTGAAATTAAATTTGATTAGAAATCGAGAGTGAAACTGAGAATGGGACCGGCATCGATATCATAAATAGGACTAGATAAAATCAAGACAATGTAGGATTGGATTCAGGGCTGAGTGTCGAGATGATGGAACTTTTTTCATTTCCAAATGGAAGGACCTGTATACTGAACATTTCAGTTCAAATTTTGCTACTTTTTAACACTTTCCAGATAATTTACATAAAAATTATGCAAAAATCTATGATTACTAGAGTGAACTGTATTACTTAATAACCAGTGAAAATATCTATACCGTATGGAATCAATCATGCGTCTTTCTGCAAATATTCATAATCTCCTTCTTTTTCTTTTTTAACAGTTTTGCCAAAAAAACCATAGTCAACGAAGTAGCCATTTCTGACAAAAAAAAAGTCAAAACCGGGACGTGTAATCTTACAAGATCCATCCCTAGGTGATGCATGCACGATGCCCCCCAGCCAAACCACTACGTCATAAGAGGTCCAACATACGCAGGCGTCAGTGAGTCGCGGCGCATCGACACGTGCACACGACGACGCGCTACGGACAGCCGCGCGCGGTCAACGACCGGACGCGCAACTTTACAGGTTTAGGTATTTTGTTATAAAATGTTACGTTTACGATATTAGCGTTTTTAAAATTAAGATTGTGTGTGATATATGTTTATCTGTTTAATAACAATGCCTTTGACTGCTATCAAATATGAAAACATGATTTATTATTGGAAAGTTTGCAGAAATGACAGATAGATTTTTATAGACAAACAAATTTCCATTTATTTTTATCATATAGATAAATCTTTAAATGATACAGATGTATTATTTGAATTTTATTAAAATTTAAACTCATGTATGTACACACATGCACCTTCACTATAACAAAATGTTCCCGAATAAAATTTTCTATATGATAATAAATACGCACTACAGTTGAAACGTTCAAAAATCAGTTTATACCAACTCATGTCGAAAGATCAAATAAGTTAGTGTCGGCCATAAGTAAAGTGTCAGCCATAAGTAAAGTGTCGGCCAAGGAAATACTACAATTTATCTAGCAATAGACACTGGCTCCAAGAATAACAATAATTGTAACAACATTATATAATCATAATGATTTGATTGATTGTTAAGTAGTTCATTTTACTAAGGAGAACTCTAAAAAATATTTTGATCATTGTTTGTTATTCATAGGTATGTGTTGAGTTAAATATGAAGTGTGAACATACCTATCGATCTTCTTGCATGGTAAACACAGATCGTACCTACATATTGATGAATAGAAAAAGTAAGTTGAATATTAAGTTGTAGAAAAATACGCAATTTTTTTTTTACTTTTTAGTGTATATTAATTTGTTTTGGAAGTTTTTTTTTGATATTTTTTTTTTAATTTTTTGATTTTTAGTGAATCTGAATTACATTAACTAATTTGTCTGAATATGGGTAGATGTTTTAAACGTGCTACTCATAGATCGCACCCTTACTGTAAGCCGTTAAGGAGTTCCACTGATCATCATATTCAACTACAACAATTACTTGATCATAACAACGTTACGGTAGGCGACTCAAATATCCGGATAGCCTATAAAATTAGGCCGAATATTGTTAATTTTCTCCAAAGAATTGAAGAGTTTCGTTACTTTATCATGGATCCCACATTCAGAACCTAACCAAAGTCTCATCTTATTACCTTTGAAGTACATCCTTTCCAATAAAAAAGAATCATTGAAATCGGTTGGTGTGATATTGAGTTATTCATCCATTTGTTGCGCACATACTTAATGCAAATTTAAGATTTATATGATTTTCTCATAGATGCCATTATCAGAACTGGACCAAATTGAAATGGGACCACACAGGAGCACCAGCTTTCAATAAAAAAAAAAAATTATCAAAATCAGTTCACCCAGATGAAAATTCTGAGGTAACAAATATTTTAAAAAATGCAGTTGAATTGAGAACCTCCTCCTTTTTAATTTTGAAATCTGTTAAAAGTATAATCACTGAATTTTTTTTATTTCTAACTAAAAGGGTTCTTTGTTAAATACATAGCTATTTTTGAGTTGCATTTTACATTCCACATAGTGAATTGCTTCAACAAAATCTTTTAAAATTATTTCATAGTTATAGGCAACTATAATAAATGAAATGCCAACATTGTGTTATTTATAATCATTGCTTTAAACAATTAAATACCAATTATCTTAACTATCAGAAAAAAAGAAATTCAACTTAGTAGTTAAATTCCTTAGTGAAGTATGTTCTTGTAACTGAATATATAAGAATAAATCAATAAAAGTTCTTTGTTTATAACTTTTCCAGTCCATTGCTTAAAATATTTAAATTTACAAACAGACTAATTAAACATTTGATATTTTTATTCTTTATATTAGGCAAACTATTTTTTTTTTTAATTCATATTACATAAATATTTTTTAGTTTTTCTAAATTATAGAAATATAATTATTTTTGCACACAAAATAAATAAATAGCCCATTTGTCTATAAAATATTTATTCATTCAATAACTGAGAATTCTTAAACAATAATCTTTATTAGGTTTTTCTGATGTAAGAAGAGTCATGATAACATAATTTGCAAAAAAATGTAATCATTTTTTTTTCAATATTTGTTATATTTTAATTACAATGAATGAATTTATTAACTGTAGTTCTCAAAAAGTCTCTATGAAGTAAAATATTTGTTTTTATTTTGTTTAAGAAGCACACAATGTGAAATATAAACTACAGCTTCTAAATAATTACTTTGCATATGTGCTTAACACATGCACTCATATAATTTAAAACTACACCAAAAATTTTTTTATGAAATTTTTCTTTGAAGTTATAAGCTATAATTCTCTCAATCCTTAAGTATGTAAAACAGTACAAATTATATATTTCAAGTCAGAATTACGACTGCCTACTACCGCTGAAGAACTATTTTCAGCATAATTGTTATTCTCTTCTTACTTAAGAATTATTTGTTATTTTCGAGGAATTTCATTGAAGCCGCTAGATTCTTTTTTTCATCAAATATACTAACTAATTGCAAATATCTACTAAATATAAATAAAATTGATTATAAGGTTTTTATTAATGGGAAAATTAGCCATTCCTAAAAAATAAATAATTGTATATTTCCTTATTTTTGAACAATAAACAAATATTTATTTATTTATAATTTGTTTATTGCATAAGCTAGAATAAAAATGATTTGAAGTGTTCTTGTTGCATCTTTAATATTTTGAAAATTATTTTTGTAATGATGATGAAAAAGTGAAAGGAAACGGCATGTTTAAAAGTGCATTTAATTATTTAAAACTATGTCATTTTTTTTTATTTCATAATAATGATACATGCTCGTTTTTAGTACTATTTTACTATTAAAAATTTGTAGTAGAAAATTCATTAACTTATCATAAATTACTTATCTAATAATCAAATGAAAAGTGAAAAATTGTTTTTCATAACATAAGGAGCCCAATAAATGATTAAAAAAATATTCCATAATATTAATATTTAACTGTAAAAAAAAATTAAAATATGCTTTTTTAGTACTAAAACAATACAACATGATTTTATTCTTAAATTCATTATTTGCATTAAGCATAAGATTCCCAAAAAAAAAACAAAAAATTTTAAAATCTTATAACCAATGCATTTGTTTATAACACTTTTTTAAATAATGGACATGAAAAATTTAAAAAATCATTGTCGTTTTTACAGATGAGAAAATTTTGACTTGAAATTTTCAGGATCTTCATGATTTTTCATATAAAAAGAAATGAAATCACGAAAAAAAATATTTAAAAAAAATTGATTTTTGAGGATTTTAGAAGTTTTGAAAAATTGTGAGCGACCTTTTAAAAATTTTTTTTGAGCTGTCCTTTGAAGGGGGCTCTTAAAACATGATAAACTAACATATTTTCATAGTGACTTGAAAAAAAATAATCTTTTTTTTTTAGGTCGCCCTAATTTAAATATATATATATATATATACTGTAAATTATTATACATGCCTATCTTAAAAACTCCAAAATGGCACTAGAATTGTAATGTAAATTTTATTTAGATAAAGTACTGCCTATCTGCATAGACATCTTCCCTGG
This sequence comes from Eumeta japonica, assembly GCA_005406025.1. NCBI lineage: Eukaryota > Metazoa > Arthropoda > Insecta > Lepidoptera > Psychidae > Eumeta > Eumeta japonica. The sequence continues at coordinate 383,488 of BGZK01000092.1, read as the reverse complement.
AAAAGAGTTTAAAAAGAATCTAAATATTGATTTATTTAGCACGTTTAGAAGAATTTTGAATTAATTAGATTGTAGTTATGTTACTGGTTCTTAACAACAAATGGTAGTATATGGCAAACTATAGATGGCACTATATATGTTATGTATCTAAATATTTATAGATAACAACTTTTTCTATGGGGAGTTACAATTTTTCCACAGTGAACTCGAGAAATGCCGAGTAAAGCTTGATTGCTCAGGCATTTGGATTAAAACAGAGAAGATAACCGACATTGTAACCTGACTGAAATTGAAATTACAAACAAAAGCAGAATTGAGATATCAATAGTGACACTGAGAAGAACAACATTAAAACCTAGCATAGAAGAGCCAAATTCAAGAGCCAGACTGAAATTGAAACTAAAAATAAAAGTAAGTTTGAAATCAGAACAGGTTGTAAAATTAGAATTAGAAATGAAAGGAAGCTATGTAGGGGCAAGAATTAAATAAATACAAACTATAAAGTAATTAATTGTAAAACTCCTCCTAATTTATAAAACGATAGAATACATGAAGTAATATATCTTTACAACTTAATTGGAATTTAAATTCCTAATATATATCATTCAAAAATTTATCAAATTTCCACTACAAGACACAACCTACTATTATAAATAAATACCATTTGAAAAATTTTGAAATTATACAATAGCATATAAATTTAAATAGTCTGTTAATCCAAACTACAATAGAGAACCTACATTATTACAATATTGATGCTTAATATTCACCAAATAAATGTTTTTGATCAACATAGATATGTAAAAAGAATAGGTTATAAAACATCTTTAAAATTTCCATACACACTAACCAATAGTTTGCCCTTGTTTCGTGGCTAATTCTTTCCGAAAGTGCTTGATATCGAATACATTTTGCATCTCTGTAACTGCATTACTTGAAACATTTCGAGACTTCACCGTTTCTTCTTCATAATCACAGTCTTGTAAATTACTCTTAGGTTTTTTAGAAATTTGTTCTTTAGAACACTCGTACTTCCTTTTACCCATTTTAGTGACGGCTTTCTTCAATAATACCCCAAAATCCTATTGAATAATATAATAATCGTGTTTATTTTAAAACACATGGCTTTGTTGACATTTTATAATGGCATTTCTTTTTTGTTTCATTACTAAAAGCAAAGAAAACTATTTTTAAAATGGCCACATTTATAGTTAGACGTACACAAAAATGTATCAACCTACTACTTAGTTGAAAATGAGTTATGATCACAAAAATTCATTACTGTGCGATATTCTACTATATTTGTTGAAATGAGCTAAACATTCACGAAACGAGCACAGCATTCCTAATCAGTAAATGAAAGCAGACTAGCGAGCCAAAACAAAGATTTGTTTGAAAATAAAATATTCTATTGTATACTGTGATTTCGCGAAAACTCATTATAAGATGCTTGCCTGAAACATGCAGCATGCAACCCATCGCTGACCCTCGACCCCTTTTTTCACTACGAATTCTTATCCAACGAATTGAATATTGATTCGAGATGATTGACAAATATCGCGCACCTGAGGAAGTGTTAAATTTCTATTTATCCGAACATCCAATTAATTAGTTACAATTTTTACGTATGTTTCATTTCAATTAGGCACATTTTCAAGAAAATGCAGATTGTCACAGTCACCAGGGTAGCAGAAGTGTTAAAACTACCAACAACTGCGCTGCCAGCTACCTCGTCTGATAAACACTCATGCAATGAGTGATACTTCAAAGGTGATAGAAGCCCCTTTACCTACCTCACAGACAAGTATTCATTATTGAAGGATAGAATTTTGTATGATCTACTAGGGATCGATACTAAAGGAAAAGGCTGATACGCAGTGCATTCGCCATGGAGGTAAATATCACAAAAACTTTGCTAGTACTCACCTCGTGTCCTTGTGACGTTGTGATGGCCCGAGTACCCTCGGAACGAAGTTAATTCTTATAATAATTCAGCAGTTAGACTTCGATGTCTGGCGTGGAAGGGAAGGTATCTGCTTCGTTGGTTTCCTTTTTATTGTTACTCGTCGCGTAAACGATGATGCATTCGCGCGAATATTTAAAATGTACTACGTTGGCTTGTACAAACCGCGCAAGTTGCAACACTAATATACATGTTTGTCAGTTGTTACAGAATATTCATTACTAAGTCATTTCCCGAATTGTCACAATCAAGCGTCCTATAAAGCCGATTTGTAAATATTAATTTTATCAAGGGACACTTTCACCGTTTTCTTATAAATTGACATTTAACAAAAAGTCACTTTCGTAATAAAATCTTTATTCCGTATCTTTCTTTTAACGGGATTTAGCCTAAAAAACCGTAAAAAAAAAAGGACATTGAATGCAAATTCGATTTTAAGAGTGTTTTTCTTTTTAAATGTCAGTTTAAAAGGAGATGGTGATATAAGCTCTAAGCATATTATTCTTATTTTCACGCTTTAACATTTCAAACGATTGCAGAACATTTAATCTTAAGCTTTTTCCACATACATGTCATTAGAAACAATAACCTGTATGAACAATATGATTTTGCCAAGAAGAGTTTGAAATATTAAAAAAAACTTTTCAGAGATTTTTTGTGAAAAAACATTTAGACTACCATACTGATTAATACTAATATCCAATCAGATCTTTGCCCAGAATTTTAAATTTTAAAATTTGCCGGTAGTGTATAAAAATAAAATTTGTCGGTGTTATTGCCTATTAAACTGCCAAGATAAATTAATTCAGCCAGAAATTCTGATTTGTTCGTGCAGATACAAGCAAACCGTTATCAAATCCTGATAACTGGATCAAGAAAAAAATCGCATCTAAGCAGTGGCGGCGCTAGGCGTCGGCGACGTCGGCGACCGCCGACGGCCTCGCGCCTGAAGGGGCCTCACAAACAAAAAAGTTTTGCCTACAAGTTATTAAAAAGAGGCCTCGCAAAAAGTTTTGCCTACAAGTTATTAAAAAGAGGCCTCGCAAACCTGATGTCGCCGACGTCTACGAGTGGTGTAGCGCCGCCACTGGTTATAACCCATAAAGGCTTATCAAATGTGTATTTAGAGTTACCATGTTTGGTTTTATTGCATGTCTTTGGTCCTGGTAATTTAGTTTTGATGTCCTCTAGTGGGACACTAGCTATGTCATCTACTTCAGGAAAAAAAGGTATTTCTTACTCAGCCTCATAAATTTTATTGTAGCCATGGCATGACTAATGTCTTCGATTTGACCGACATAGTGCACAACAGACTTTTTTATATTAAACTAGCTGTCCCGCCCGCTTCGCTGGGTAATTTTTATTTATAAATAAAATGGCGAAGGATTTATGGAATTCGAAAAATGAGTATACTAGAACCATCTACAAATCATCCCGCATCGAATGGTCCCAGTACCATGTTTATACGTTTAGTAGTTTACGTGATTGGCGAACAAAGACAACCTATTTTCATTATATATGTATAGATTTAATGAGCACAAAATGATTTATTTTAAAATTTCTGTCATTCATTATCACATCATCTTCATCTAAATCTTCTGACGTTTCTTCAACAAATCCCTCAGAACCGTCAGAGAGTGAAACATTTTCTACATCACTAACACTACTGCTCATTTTCCTTTTCTTTACTCTATTTGACGTTAGTTCTGGTGGAAGTTTAGGAATCTGTTTCTTCTCTGTATTTTTAAGAACCTTTTTTCCTGCCTCTCTCTTTTAGCATTGTTCTTGGTTTGTGTTTCTTGTTCTGCTAATTCTATCAGTCTCTTTTCAGGTGTATCTGTTAATATCCTTGTTTTCCCTTTCTTCCTAGAATTTTTAATCAGTTTTCTTGGGCAAGCCTTTGGGTATGGTCTCACTATTTCAGGGTTTGCAACTGAAGAATCAGCGACAGCAATGTTATTTAAATTAACAGGGTCTGCTTCAATTTGATTTTTTTTTTTCAGACTGTTCTGAAAGGACTTAAGTTAAAGTTGGCTGGATTAAAGGGTCATTTCTGGATGATAACACTTCATCAGTTAGGGGTACACCGCGATCAATGACAGAAGAGCAAATAAAATCGTCATTTGAGAAATTTTTGAATTTAAAGGCCATATCCCAGGTTTTTCAAATTCCTTTTGTATGTTTTGTGGTTTGAAAGCTAGAGGTATAGCAATAGCTACTAGTTTGGGGATATAATAGATTGTTAGTTTGTCCAGGATTGCTGGCGATCCAGTCTGTTAAAGCTTTATTCTAGTAATTTTTTAGTGGTCCATACAATGTTAAGTCAAGTGTAGGCTATAGCTTGTGGCTACAGTGTAGTGGAAAGGTCATGAACAATGCCAAATTTTTTTACAAAAGTCTAAGACTTCACAAAATGATGCATATATTTAATGAAATTTGATGATGTCGTCCATCCAGATGGATGTGTTGAGCCATCTGATCCAATAGGGGCATCATGAAGCATGTACGGTTTGAGATTTACTCGTGGGAATATGAAGTACGGAGGTATTGAATTTCTAATAGCATGGATTCCACAGTACACTGTGACAAGTGAACCTCTCTCTGCAGATGTTACTTATCCAACTTGTTTTGAGCATTTTAAAGCAATTACTCTTTGTGTATGCTGGACTGCCATCAATCCTGTTTCATCTATATTAAGTATAGCTTCGAGACCAAACTGATGTCGCTGAAAGACCATTTATAAATTTTCGAAAAAATTATCCACATTAGTTTTGTTAAAACTTGTTGCTCATTGACAACGATGTAGCTTCTGGTGTCTGTATTGATAAATGAGATTGACTGTTTAGAAATCCCCTTATCCAATCCTTAGATCAAAGTTATAACTAATCTTAGATAAGTTATACTATTTAAGATGTTTTTTATTTGTGGTTAACTTTTATTTTGGATTCTATTATACATAGATATAAAGTGTTTTATAGACCATGCCCAAACCTCTCTGCCATAGGGAGCATTGAGCACTTTTGACTAATTTCTGAATTATTTCGTAATGTGGAGACTGATTATGATTTTAAGAAAGATCTCTGTACGATATCTAGCCAAATATGTGGTGCAATAAGAATTAGCAATAAATGTTGATTATCTATAAAATCTAATTTTTTATGCATTAAATTGTGAAAAAGTGCCCATCCCTCCCCTACCTCCCTTTTATTTTATAGAATTTATTATAATTCATTCTGTATTGTCTCTACCTTTAAAACTTACTGTTCATTCAAAAACATAGAAAATAAAATATGGTTACAATTACTGAACTACATTAAAAATGGTTTTATCTAATATTGAATAACAACCATAAATCTAAAAACAAATTTGCTAGTACCTTTAAATAATAAATTTTATGATGAATTTTACACAAATCAATTGTCTTGACACTTTCAAAAGTTATTTAAAAAATAAGCAGTAGAAATATGTAATTTTTGGATTTTCAAAATTTTAAAATGCTGGAATTTCTAAATAAGTTGACTGATTTCGCTCAAATTTGAACTCAACCTTTGTAATCATCCATAGAACATGTATGTTGAGTTTCAATAAGACTTCTAAAAAGCCTCGCGTTGTATCGTGTATGTATGTGTGTGTATATGTATATAATATCACATATAAAATAGCATAATTTGTAATTTATAAAAAACTAAATCCTTTGACACAAATGCTTCTGCGGGAAATGCTTTAAAGACTATAACACACATAAATTTAAAAATTATGATACGACATGATAATGATTTAAAACAAAAACTAAAAATATTTTAAGTATTTTTTTTATATACATATATTTTTATCACTCATTCTCATTATACCATATTAACTTCCTTTTTGAAATTGAAAAAATTGATTTATAGAAATAAACGTGTAGAAAAGTTGCGTGCCAACTTTGAATCATACTTAGAAAATATGAAGTGTACATAATGCATCTGCAACTTTGCTTTGCTTACATGCGTAATTTTGCTGTAGGGTCAAGCGGGGAACAGTGTAACAAGTCATTTTTATTTAAAAAAAAACCGTTTATTATATTGCTTTATAATTATTTAGTTTAAAATCAACAATAAATCAACCTCCATATTAGGCTTGAAATAATATCAAAATTATTCATAGAAACTACTTTTTTTTAAGTTTTCTAAGATCACAAATTCGTTATAGTGCGCCGCAGGAGTGGGATACAGTTTAACAGCTTTAGAGGTACAGTATAACAAGATGGGCTACACTATAACAGTGAACTAAATAACATCAATAAACATACAAATAAAAAATAGAACACCTTTAACTTCAGTTATGATCTAAAACAAATTTTGGTAATCAAAATCAAACAAAAAAAAATATGATTATGAAAAATCTTTTCTTAACCTAGATTAAATTGCCTCAGTATTTTTCATTTCATATTTTTCTAACAACTCTATTGCTTCTTTCATATCATTATTTATGGATTTATTTATGGGTTTTATGGATTGTTTGATAGGTTATTTTATTAATAACCTTTTGTTGTTGTTTTTGTTTTAATCTTTTATCATATTGACATAAATTACCTGCAGGAAACAATGATCTAAATGAAACTCAACAACCTTGGTATATTTAACCATAGAACATGAGAATACACAAAAATATAAAATTTGAAGATGTCGTTAACAAATTTGCAGCTGTTAAGTCTAGAAACAAAAGATTATGTTTATGTTTGTATATACTCTAATGTACAACTATCATTTGTAGTTTAATTAGTAAATTTGACTTTATGTACAGTACAATGCACAAAACTTTGCTACTCTAAGTTGGCTGTGAATGATATACTGCACAGGCATATGCTCTTCGACACTTTCTTCTTCTGTGCCGCGTTCCCATTTTACGCCATTGACGCTTTCGTGACGAACTTCACACAGAAGTTTCGTGCATTGTTGTACTGTAAATAGTATTGAAATAAAAAAAATTAACAGTATTTATTCTTGAAGTAATACAACAATTCCAGTCAACCATGCTAGATATACTACTATAAATATCTAAGATGTTAGTTCTAAATATAATATGATAAACATGTAATTTCTCCACAGTACACAAAAGAGCAATGCAGTGATCCAAGTGTCTGAAACCATCATGGAATTTTAATTTACCGTAAGCTCAGAATATCGATGCTCACACTCCTCAATGAAGTACTAGCAGTGCAGGCCTACACAAGAAGTTAGGTTAATTTTAAACTCGTTTTTCTAAAAAAACTAAAATTTAATTTAACTTTTCTGTCGGTAATTAGATTAGTTAATTGTTAATTTTTTTTTAATCTGGCCTTATTTCAATACTGTATAAGTGTTCTGGCTGGCTCTGTGCCTAAGGGCTCTGATATTGTGTGTCCAAGGACCCAGCCTTCCTGTGCCCGATGGCTCCTTCATAGCTTGAGTAGGCCCTGTACATCAGAAGTTGTGCAACATAAAATTATACAAACATGTATAACGTTATGTTGCACATAACTGTCAATATAACAAACAAGTAGCTAAGAATATAAAATCTGTGTTTATTCATAAATGGAATTCGAAAAATGTCCCACACAAATTTGTATTATTCATTCATAACTTGAAGCTAGTTCTTTGATTCTCTCCAGTAAAATGTCAGCTAAATTCAAATGTGAATTGGAATCTGTAAAAGAAAATTTCTGAAGGTTAATAGGTTTGCATACATTTTAATCAATAGAAGATAAGGATCCCAACAAGTAATAGATAATGAACAATATTATGTCAATTTTATTCTCAATATATTAAAAATAAAGTCAAATGAATTCACTCTTAGAATGCAAATAGATACCATATACAACGTATTTGTGTCCATATTTAAACTATCTTCAGAAAAAATATTTTGAATAAAAATAAAACATGAAGAAATCCATCAACTTCCTTAAACCTTAATTTTATCAGTTTAAATTTCATCATTCAGTTACCATTTACGACATAATAACCTATCTAAACAATCGAGCAGTAACAGGCAGCCTCCCTTAAACTTTGCCATACTTACATTTAATAAATTGGTTCAAGTTTTCTTCCACACCACATTCTATGGCATGTGTAGCAGGAAAGTATGACGGGACTGAATTAAATTGAATGACCACTTCAATTTCAATTTTAAAAATAAAGATATTAGTTTTTTCTAATTTTTATTTAAGTATGAAATTAGTTCATATATTTGAATATGAATATAAACATGGTATATATTAAGAGACTATAGAAGTTTTGATGAGAGCATTCTAAATTAGAACCATTAACAAAGATAAAACTATGCAATACAATTAAGAATTGAAGTTGAGTCCCTTTTTTCCTTTAAATATACCTACCACATTATTAACGTAAAATACAAAATGTTTGTATTAAAGGTGAGGTATTTTGGGTTCACTTCTTGGTAAGGTAACTGTTTGCTTAATGCACAATAAAAATACATTTTTTTCATTAGTTTCATCCACATTTGTGGTATATCCGATATGTCGTTTCAGGAATATTCAGGGCATAGAAGAAGGAAGCCTTATGATCTATTTCACGATCACCGATTAAAGCTACCAGCTACTTATTATCTATTTGTATTACACAATCGCAAAGTAACATTACTTGATGATTAAAGTGGCAATTAATCTGTAGGGTAGAATGTCTACCCTATAACTATATAAATTGCCAAGTAATGCCAAACAAAATGGCTTCCCATAGAAAATTGTATAATCAATATGTCATTTTGTTGTGAAATGTACATAATCCTGTGTTGTAAATTTTTGTATTGTATTAATGCAAAAAAAACAGTTTTGATTGGAAGTCTCAGTTATAATTCGAGTTTTAAGAATTCTAAACAAATATCTCATTCAAATATTGGTTTTTGGCATTCTTAAAATTTGCATTTCTTGCACATTTATTAACAATTTTTGACAAACTAAGCTTAATATTTTTTCGAAATTGATATAGTTACCATATTGTGAACTTACAGAATTTACTTTGCTACACCTCATTTTAGAAAATATAAATAAAAAAAATATTTTATCTAGATATTTGTATAACAATATGAGTAATAAGTATGGATGTGTAAATTAACATAGCAGATGACAGTTTCTTTTGTTAATCATTGCTAGATACATAAATATGTATATTTTTTAAAGTAATATGTGATTATAATCAGTTACAAGATCCGGTCTGCTTCATTGTAATTTTGGAAATTATATGCTCACTAATACTAAGAACAAATTTATCTTTAACTTTACTGTAAACAACAGCAAAATTGTAATTATATAAGAAATAAAGTTACTTCTCAGACCTTGATGGAACTGAAACAAGTTAATCGCAACTTGAGAAGTAAAAAATAAGTCATGTTACTACTTGACTCAGTCCATTAGTGTGGTGAAATAAGTCTTCATGTTTTATTTTTATTAGTATGTTCATCCTTAAAAATAACAACACTTACCATCATAATAAACCAGTTCAATTTTATTATAACAATTCTTGCTGTTGTCTGTAATTGATTGTAACATTTTACAAAAATCATCAACAATCTCTTCAAAATCTGCATTCGCTAATTCTGAAATCACATATAAAACTAAAAATATATGATTTTTTTTAAGTACACTTTTTAACACAAATATAATAGAACTAAACATGCAGTTGTCTACAATAATTACATATCAGCTCAATCATTTGTTTTCTTTTGACATCATATTTTTTTTTTAAATACAATCGAAAGTACAAAAGTATAAACAAAGGAAAAAATTAACATTGACTATACTCTACTGTGCACACATTATTTCCTAATTGAAATAAGTATTAAAGTAAATAAAAACATTATTAATAATATACTAGTATTAGGTTGAATGAGTATAATCAATTATCTTAGGACAAAAATTTGCACTAAAACGAAAAGGGGAAATCACTTGAATACTTATTTATATTGTTTTGTTTTCATAAAATTGAATTAATTCTACATCATTTGGTGGTCGGCATTTCAATGTTATCTCTTTTGAGAATATTTGTGCATACTTGCATTTTACATATTTGTTTACATACTTTAATTAAAAGCTAAAACAAATTTGTTTATTTACTAACAAATAAGAACCGTCAAGAAGATAATTCGGCTTATTTTTATTTTCATATACAGAATTTAAATTTCTTTTCATATTTCATTCTACTATTCCTTTTTTATTGCAAAAGCAAATCCAGTCACACTCAACGAATAAATTGCCAAGTCTTGACAGTCTGAACTTCAACATTGTGAGCATATGTATTCATCATTTATTTACAACGGCAGTAACCCACTTTAGATAAACGTTAATGTTTTTATATATGTAAATAATTTATTTATATCCGACTTCACTGGAATTAGTTATTAATTTTTATCCTCCAAAATACAAACATTTTTCTTTACAGTCAACAAAGTTTGTAAGCGAAACACTTTGAACTTTGTTGATCATAGAAATATGACCATAGAAAGGGTAATGTTGTTACAGGAAAAATAAAGTTATACTTCAGACATTTACAATTTCCAAAATAGAACTGATCTTAATTTTAGCATTCTCTAATATCTGTAGACTACTATATATCGCCTTCTCTGGTAGCTTGCATGCTCGTTTGTCCCTTGAAAATGCTATGCAAAAAAAAATTATTCAACATATTATTTATATACATTTATTCTAGGGAGCCATCCATATACAAGTCTGAATCACATTTGCCCAATTTTTCTCTTAAATGGATTTTTCTTATTATTAGCTGTATAATCCCTGAAATTTACTGTAGTGTAAGCAAACCACAATGTAACTAGCTAGTCTAACCTGAATCTAATATTAAAAAATAAAACAATGAATCTACCTTTGTACTCGGCACGTCGCTCCTTAACTTTCTGCAGGGTGTGAAGTGGGGTGGCACATTCTGCAGCTATATATACTGGATCTGTATGGTTTTGATAGATTTTATATATTGAACTTCGATATTTGCGATTTACACCGGCTACATTTTTTTCTACATCTTCAAGAGACTAGAAATAACGGCAAAAAAAAAAAGTTAAATTAATTCAACTTTATAAAACTATTTTGTGATTGAATTTAGGAATAAAAATAGATTGATACTAATATTGATGAAAGAATGAATATATATCTGAGAATTACAAGGAATCATTTAAAAACGAAATACAAAATTTAAAGTAAAATTCTTTTTATTTTCTTTATGTGTATAATCATAAAAGTATGACTAACCGAACATACTTCCATATATGGCAAATTCTTGTCATTTTTGTTAAATTCAGCAAGATCAGGGGGGCAGTATAACTTTTTGGGTATAATGAGAAAAAGTTTTTTGACTGGAAAAGTTACTTTATGTACTGCTTCATATCTCTCAATATTCTTCTCAAAGCCACCAAACTGAGCACCATCATTTGGTAAAATATGAACTAGGTAACCCTCATAAAAAACTGCAAGCCATGCCTACTCCATATGAGATAAATGTTTTTTTCTTTAAGTCTCCAGTGTCCTAATTAGAAAAGATTTAACAAATTATTGTGTACTATATGTACCCTTACGGATAATTCGCACAAATTATGTATAATCATTATAAGTTTTATAAAATTACTGTAAACATTAATTTTATTTTCTTTTTATTACAAAACTTCTAACAACAACTTTTACCGACCATCAATCATGTTGATGTTTCAAAATTAAAGTTGTCAGATGGCAGCATATATATAATTTTAATAATTAATTTACAAAAGCAATAACAAACTTTGTAGTTGTTGATGGCAGTAGAGCAAGCAATTATCTATGAAATGATACAAAATTTATGTGTAGTAATTATAAGGTTCTTTCTAAAAAGGGAGGCAAATATCTTAACCTTAGCATATTAATATATTTGATATATAAGTATTTGGATTGTCACTAAAAAATCAAGATGGTTTTTCATCTATAATAATCATTGAGAAACTTCGTCAGTTACAGAATAAAAGCCTGTTTTTTTTATTAAGATGAATAATAATTCAGCTTACTTTTCAATAAAAGTAGTTTTGAGTAAGTACTGAGAGGGCATCTATGTCCTCTCAGTACTCTAGTGAGTGACTTTATTTTGATTAAATATGATAACTTAATAATCAATTCATACATGGTCGGTGATCAAATTTCGTAACTTCTACTTTAAAGCCACCTGCCACTGCCTCTTTTATATTGGTGAAGGTCATTTCAATTATTAGTACCTAATTGTCAATCCAATTGTTATTAGAATACCAGAATTACTAATAATAATTTTATTTAACTATTCCTAAATTAAGTTAATTTAAATAGCTTACCTTTTCTAAATATTCACATAATGAATAAGCAATTGTGAAATACAAAAATGTTGTATCAAACGTCTTTCCACTGCCAAGATACAATGCTATTCCCATAAGCACAATGTATGTAAAATATTTCTTTTTGTCTGCCATTTTCATTTCAAAATTGATTGTACCATTTGTAAAGAGATTATATAGTACATTAGAAGATAGCTCTGCAATGTGTATCACTATATTGTACAGTATAAGGCGAACTGAAAAAAGCAAATACCAAGAATATTAACCTACACTCCAGCGGTTAAAAAAAAAAAGTGGTAATAAAAAAATTACATATCCATGCGAGTCCATCCACAGAAATGTTTCCAACGTTTTTCTGTGATGCTGAAAAAAAATTTGTAAAATTGAGACAATACAAAAATATTGAATTAATATAAGTGTTTTTAAAAGAACTGTCGAAATATGTGCCACATGTTGATGTTTGCCAATAATTTTTTTTTTTTCAGTTTCTTTTACATGTATGGAGTACCCCCATGAAATATTTATTTTTGTTATTTAACTACCAAACTAGTAGCGGCAATACAAGATGCATATACTACAAATTTTATCAATAAACATTTAGTATTTTTTGAGTAAAATGCCTGTGACATACGAACAAACGGTCGAACGAACATAATGAGACTATAAGGGTTCCGTTTTAGTCATTTCGGCTCGAAAACGAGTTCATTACTGAGAATCACAATGATTCTACAAGAAATTGCTTTTTATGTATACATTAAATGAAAAAATATAAAGGTGAAAAGCAAATCATTCTATTACTTACCCACTGAAACACAAGACGCAAACACTAATAAAATGCCGTGTGAGTATTCTTTTCTCATAACAGCATTTTTATTCATTATGAAGACGAATGAATAAATATTTGCTTAACACACAAATTATTAATAAAAAGTTAAGATCACATGTAACTATTATGTTATTAGGTTTTCAGAGACTAAACTCAAACAACGGGTGACTAGATAAATATATGGACCAAACACAGCTCGGTGGATCCGTAAATACGCAGTTATGCACGAGTTGCACAATATATATATATATATATATATATATATATATATATATATATATATCGAAATTCCGTCAGTACTCAGTTTAAACCACTAAAAATTCCCACCCACAGACAATAATTATCATATTACTCTATGTATCACTCTGGTAAAAGTGGCTTTTGACAATGGAACATATTATTATAAATGTATAAAAATGAATAAAAAGAGTTGGCCCTCAAGGCCATCTCTGCAACTTACCGCTAACTTTAAATGATCAGACATAAAATTTCAAAGTAATTTAAATATCATTTTTTTTTTCAATTTTTTTTTTTAACGGCGTCACACGAACGTGCAAATTTATTTAAACCAGCCAGGCGGCGATCAACTCAGATTTTTAAGTTTTATAAAATAACTCAGAACATGCATTCATTCAGATATAAAATTTTGGAGCAATTTAAAAAATCAAATTTTTCGTTAACAATATCTCACAAGCAAATCAGCCGATTTTGATCAAACTGGCGGTGATCGACGTGATTTTTGTGATGTCAAGAGTTGATTAGTTTTGGAATCGATCGATAAAGCCGTTTAAAAGTTATTCGAAAAAAAAGATTTTTAATTTTTTTAATTTTTGAGATTCCTTATAATATACTAGTCCGAATCGGTTCAATATTTATAAAAAATCTAAGTTTAATGTAATACTTTGAAACGCCATTTGTTTGATTCCAATTGGTCAAGCCATTCAAAAATTATGAGAGGTTTACTTACATCCACACCACACACTCACAGACATACAAACACCATCGAATAATTGTCAAGGTGGCTTCCTATGACCTTATAACGTCAAGATCTGACGAAAACTTAATTTTAGAAAAACGGGATAAAACTAATAATTTTCCAATTTTTGAAAATTATGGGAATGGGAAGTTAAAAAAAGTAAAAAATAATATTCATCATCTGACATTTTAACCGAAATGTGATACAATAAGATTCATTTCTAAATGCAACGAAAACAAATAATGATGATTTTGTTATTGGAAGACAATAAGTCAATTTTTTTACAATTTGTACGTGCTGCTCTAAAACAAGACATCAATGGAGTAGTTAAATACCATTTTAAATCCTTGTCATTGTTTTTTCCTTGAATATATGAAAATAATCATGGTATATTTTTCTTCATAATAAAGCTTAATGTAGTAATTATCTTAGATTAAATTTAATATGAATCTTTAATTTCATAATATCGGTGAAAATATACATGAAAAAAAAAGAGAGATAGATGTACAGAGCGACAGGGCGAGGAAGTGGGACGCTCGCCATAACACGTAGTTTCAGAGCATCTTACACGCGCTCTCTGGAATTTACAGATATATAGCGGTACTATCGCCAAAATGTATGATTCGTTATTCGATTTACATATTTATTATTATATTCGATAAATAGTAAAAAATTAGTGAGCTCTCCTTCGCCTCACTAGCATATAGAAGAAAAACAGGTGTTTTATTTAGCATCCACACTCTACGAGAAATTTCGACCGTCCGGTGCTAGGGTGTCTCTGTTCAAGACATACGTGTTACGTCGCTCCGAACAGAAGTGAATATTGATTCGAGAGGATTGACAGATACGAAATGGATAGGGTTTTATAGTGGAAGAACAGATTAGAGGGTCAGCGGTGGTTGTACGCTGCATGTTAACACCTGTTGCAGGCAAGAGTCTAACTAGAAGTTTCCGCGAGTTAACACCTCAAACAAAAGGATATTTAAAGAAATTGGTTGCCTGTAAAGTCGGTATACGGGCGAAAGTTTTACGTGACAACGACTTTGAATGGTAAAATCATTTTAATGTGAATATTCATTCGTATAGTAGGAAGAAGGATGAAATAATAGTAACAATTTAAAACATTTATTTATACAAAGAATTATATTTAAAACATTAATTTATACAAAGAATCTCGCACTGAATTTCATATTAACAAAATTTTATTTTTACCTTTACACATACATACGTATTTATATACAAATATACATACAATAACTTGCAATACATTTGCAAGCTATGCACTAATTTCTAGCTGCGCGCGGCAGACCGATCATAGTTGAGTGGGAGAGAGACGCAAGGCATTCGGCGGGCCTCTCTCTCGTTCGGTGACTCATCGTAACGTTACCGAGCGTTACACTTTTTCATAAGTGACTCCCAGCCGCAACCTAATTTAAGACGTTGTCACGTCAAAACTTGATAATTTATAATGTGTATAGATTATAGTAATATAAAATTTTCTTATTATTTATTTAATAAAAATGACGATGTATTAAACATTAACATACTTTTATGAACATAATGCTTATATACAATTTTCTAAATAACAAATTGAAATATAATAAACATAATAATGTTTGGAATAGGTTTTATGTATTGTATGACTTCCTTTTAGAGGTAATTTAAAAATTCATAAATATAAAACAAATAACAAATAGAAAAATAGAAAAGGCGCTCCATTAGTATAAGAACAGAGTCTCTATTGTTAAGTGATCAAATAATGTGACAATGCAAGAAATATGAGATCGGTGTTGCGTAGGTCTATTTCTGTTTTGTTTTGATCTCGGCTTTTGATGGTACTTTACATGATTAAATACAAAATACTCATTGAATAGGCATTATAATACGTGATTGAGCACCTATTATAAACAAAATAAATTTTGTTTATTGAAAATAAGAACTACCATCCTTTTTCATAGCTTTTTACGTCTCATTTTTGCATTTTTTAACAGAATACTCAGACATCGTAACGGAAGGTGCGACAAAACAATATTGATTCGCGAGCTCTAACACCCTGACACTATCCCGCTATATGTTTGGAATTTAACATAGTAAGTTAAATTTACATCTAGATGTATTATTTATCATTAATATGTCATTTTATGAACAAACATTTAAAAATAAAAATGCCAAATATCAAAATGCAATATTTGTCTACTCAAGTATTATAATTATTTTTAACATTATCTGCCGAAAATTATAAAAACTATTAAGGCATACATCGATGTGTGTTAAATTTACTAAAATTATTAACGCCATCTGTTAGAAAACGAGTTAATATCGATTTGTAGTATGTTGCTTACAAAATCACAGATATTTTTTTAGATTGTAATTAATTAGATGTGGAGTTTAATGAGTGTTAATTATTTTTGCTTTTAATAGAATGTCATTATACTATTACGGCATCGAATTAAAATTACAGAATTAACTGGTGTTAAATCCAAGGCCTAATTTTTCCTTCGGTTTTTCGGATTTCCGCTACGGCGCTGGTTCTTCGTTCCTACATAGAATGTTCTAGATTTTGTGCATACGATATCGCAATATAGCTATAAATAAGGGATACAATTCACCTAAGTATCCACATAACAGCACGTAGGCTTGCAAGCCTCCGCACACCCTCTCTTGTTTTATGCTTTTGACGTTTATTTTAATATTTAACCGCTATAACCGTACATCACATTCGATGCACCTTTTCTTATCGAGAGGAAAGAAAAAGAAATATAAAACATAGATATGTATAGTAAAAAATTATAATATGTGTAAAATAAAAATAATGTAAAAATATTCAACAATAAGACATATGCCTAAATTACAAAGTATAAAAATAAATATCTCTATTTCAGTTTCTGTTTAATAATGACATTACACGAAGAATTAATGTCTTTTTTTAATTTTTCCAATGAATTATTTATTGAATATAGTCTCTATATTAACGAATTTGTCTTTTAAAATTATTTTGAAATTAATATTATAAAATGAAATTATTTAATACTTGTGTAATACATGTAGTTATTATTTCATAGAATGAAAAAAGGTCGTCTCGCATAATTCGGAGACGTTAAGTCCGATCGGGTTGTGACCTATGGCGAGAGTTCTCGTATACGTTTGATTAGCTTCTTTATCTTATTCACTTCTTTGCGTAATTTGCGCAATGTTTAGACTGTATTTTAATTTTTTTATAACACAACGACTCGATGCTGATACTAGCATAGCAGCGCCCTCTCTTCCACAATGCCAAAGTGCATAGATTCATAGTTAATCTATGCTGCCATTCAATAACAAAGTTCACTGAAAAATCGCTAGAGGACGTTTATATTAAGTTCGAAAATATGAAAGACAGCAAAAATAATACGAAATGGATCAAATTACAGAAATTTTAAAATCACTTCAAAATAAATTAGATGAACAAGCACATGAACTGAGAGAAATAAAAGAAAATATCCCAAAGAACATAAATAAAAATATAGACGAGAAATTCCTAATACTAGATTTCAAACAACAACAAATGGAAAAAAATACTGAAGACCAAAATAGAAAAATTCAGTTTCTTGTAAACATTATAAAATAAAAATTGATATTTTTCGGTGTTGAAGAGACTGAAAACTTCTATGTTAACCTACAAAACAAAATTATAAGTATTATACTGAACAATATAAAAGTAGACTGTCAAAAAGGAAACATAGAATATGTAACAAGAATGGGGAAAAAGTCTGAAAAAACTAGACCAATTATTGTCACCTTTGCTACTATGGGAAAAAATATTGAAATACTCAAAACCAAAAAAATACCTACTACAAAGTACCTCATACTATGTCAAACAAGACTATCCGCCAAAAAGTTCTAGAGCAAAGAAAAAACCTAAGTATTCAACTACAAAGAGAAAAAGACCAAGGAAAGAAAGGTTATATACAAATATAACAAATTACTAATCCTACCAATCAAAGATAATGTTGAGCAACAATTAGAACATCAGAGTCGGCAAAAGAGAGTTTTATCACAATCACCTGAAAAACAAAATCTCAACAATGGTCAAAAAAATGTAGCAAAAAACCCCATTAAGAAAAACAAAATAGATCAGTATCTAACAAAAGATGATACAGAACACAGATCTCCTTCACGCAAATACATAAAAGGTCCTTCAACATCCAACATATGACATGGGACAGCCACCTCTCTACGTCCCGCGGCCGGTCACCGCGGGGGTCACAGACTACAAGCCTCCACTCTACAAGGTCACAGACTACAAGCCTCCACTCCACTCGCTGTACATATGCACATACAACTCTCGATCCTTATTATCACACAAAAGGCTACTAGAATTTAAGCAAGCTACATCAACGATTAACTATGATATAATTGACCTGGCGGAGATCAGGAGCACAGGGTATAACATAGAGGAAGATGAAGACCACATATTCTGTTACTCTGACGAGACAAAGGGTCAATATGGTGTCGGTTTCCCGATAAAAAAAAACACCTCAAAGGATATGTAGAAAGTTTAGTGCAATATCTGAAAGGATCTGTATCTTGCACATGAGCTTAGAAACAACAAGCTTATCTCATAAACAAGTTTATGCCCCACCACCTATGCAAATGAACTGCAAATACAAGATTTCTATAGCCAATTACAAAAATCCTTTATAATGTGTTGTAAAAATCTTATTATTATGGGCGATTTCAATGCTAGAGTTGGCTGTAAATTAAAAGGCGAGGACGGAGTGCTTGGGAATTCATGGTTCAGAAAAAGGTATAAAATAGGTGAAACTTAATGCAATTCTGCTGGAAGGGTAATTTGATTGTAATAAATAGCGTATTTCACAAAAACACAAAAAAATTGTGGACATGGCTGTCACCTAAAAACAATAAAAATCAGATAGACTACATATTTTCTAACATAAAGAAGAAATTCATGAACTTTGAAGTATTGCACAAATTTACCTTCCCGAGCGATCATAGACTTGTAAGAAGCACTATTTCGCAGACAAAACATAAAAAACTCGAGAGCCAAATATAAAAACAAAAAATACGCCCTGGGAACCGCTGACCAGCACCAACAATTTAAAGAAACATTAAAATTACACTGTTTTTGCATACAACTAGAAGACAAAGATGATGTAGAAATATGCTATGGAAAAATCAAAAGAGCGGTCGAGGAGAACTTAAAATCAACGTTGAAAAGTTTTAAGAATAAAAAAAGAGAACCTATTATTTCAGATAAGACAAAATTATTCATAAAAAAAAGAAACGAATTAACAAATAAAAAACAGCTAACAATTGAAGAAAAAAATGAAAAATCCTATTTATACAAAAACGCTTCAAAAATTGTTAAGAAAGAATATCATGATTTTGGAATATAAACTATTGAGAGACAATTAAATGTATTGGAAAGCATGAAAAAAGGCCAATGAGAATTAAAAACGACAAAGAAATGGATTCCCTTTCTACAGCAGAACTCTATGAATACTAAAAATACCTATTCCAGGTCAGAAATAATAAAAATAGCAACTGAGTTTTATAAAGATCTGTATTCATTCAAGACAACGTAACATCGAGAGCCACAAGTTCAAAAGAAAAATATCACTGCTCTGCAAAGATTTACATGCCTAGAAATCTTTACAAAAATAAAATCTTTAAAGAAAAGCAAAAGCAGCGGGCCTGATGATATACCTAACGAGGCAATCAAAGCAGGTGAACATGTATTGATACCACTTTTGACCAAGTTATTCAATAGGATACTAGACAATAAATCTATACCTGTAGAATGGACGAAATCGAATATGATTCTCATGTATAAAAAGGGAAACCCTGCTGATATAGGAAATTACAGACCTATTAGTTTACAACCTAATATACTGAAAAAGAACAACCAGTGGAGCAGGCCGGTTTCAGAAGAAATTACTCAACTATAGACTACATTTACTCTCTAGAACTCGTTATAGAAAAGTACAAAGAGATGAACCGCCCGCTATACCTAGCATTTATACTACGCCAAAGCATTTGACTCTATCTCACATAATAGTATAGGGAGAACTCTACAAGAGTGTGATGTACCCTTAGAAACTATTGAACTTATTCAAGATATATTTAAGAAACCCTGTTGAAAACATCCAATAGATTCCAATAAGAAATGATTGTATTGGAATCTAATGTGCTTTTGTCGCTGCAAATCCATATCCATACCCATAAAAACTTTCGAAGGGACGAAACGGAAAGTTTAATGGAACTTATATGTCTGCAGAGTTCTTATCTGGATTTACATATAGAATACATCATTTTTTCCGATTGTGGAATTGTCATTAAAAAGCATTAAAAACATTTTTTATTTCGTATTCGGAAATCCACATTGGTTTTTATGTCCACATGGACTTACGATAAAAACGGATACAAACCTACAGGTAAGGTGCAGTTAGGATCCGTACAGATACAAATAACATTACAATCCCATTAAGTCCAATGAAGAAACCTTGCTATGATGGACTTACATATAGATTCCAAATTAACTCTATCTGGAAATTTTTTCTTCCAGATAGATTACGTATAAGCCGTTACAGATTTTATTGTTTTGTATGGGACTGTATTAGATGTTTTCAACAGGGAAAATAAAAGTAAAGTTATACTAGAAAAATCAGGGTCTGAAATAAATATATGTAGAGGCGTCCGACAAGGTGACCAGCTATTCCCAAGATTTTTATATCCATGCGCCAAAGCATTATGAAAAATCTGAAATGGAAAAATAAAGGTATATTCATAAATGGCAAATATTTGAGTAGCCTCAGATTTGCTGATGAGATAGTTCTCTTTGAAGAACCTGCATCACAACTTGAAATTATGATATGGGAAATAAACAATGTCAGCCGTGAAATTAGTCTATAATTAAATATAAGCAAAACCAAAATTATGACAAATAGTAAAACAATTCCGATAACTGTCGACAACACTCCAATAGAATATGTTCATATATATATATATATTTAGGTAAACAAACATCATTAAAAAAATCTAGACACCGAAATGAAATAAATAGACAAGTTAACATGACCTGGAATAGATTTTGGAGTCAAAAAAGAAGTTCTTAAATCAAATCTTCCAATGAGACTAAAAAAACAAATCGTAGGCTCTTGCATTTTACCTTCTCTATCCTATGCATCGCAAACATGGATATTCAACAAATTCACAAGAAATAAGATATTAACAACCCAAAGGGCCATGGAGCGGAGCACTCTCAAATTAAAACCAAAATATAAAAGAACAAATAAAGATATCAGAAACACAACAAAAGTCAATGATGTAAAGCGTCTATTACATCACTGCAAAAAACTTAAGTGGAAATGGGCTGGTCATGTTTCACGTATGGATGATGATAGATGGACAAAAAGGATTACCACTTGGAACGGTCCATTAGGCAAAAGGAGTAGAGGTAGACCAATGGAAAGATGGCTAGACGAAATCTTAAAGATAGCAGGGAAACAACTGGATAGAAAAGAAATAAACAGAGACAAGTGGAGAAAAATGGAGGAGGCCTTTACTCAGTAGAGAAGTCTAAGTAACATTAATAAGAATTGTCAACAAATAATAATAATTAATATAATACATTAATAAATTAAATACGAAATCTCCTGTGTAAAATAATAAATTAATTAATTAAAATATGTAGAATATAATTTATATGTTAAATAAAAATTAAATTAATGATAAATTAAATTTTATAATAAGTAAAAATGTAATAATTAAATCTTAATCAAATCAGATATTGTAAATGAAATTGTAGACGTATATATTTTATTGTCATTGCATGTTAATAAGGAATAAATAAGGCTTTAATAATAAAAAAATTGGTTGCCTGTAAAGTCGGTATACGGGCGAAAGTTTTACGTGACAACGACTTTGAATGGTAAAATCATTTTAATGTGAATATTCATTCGTATAGTAGGAAGAAGGATGAAATAATAGTAACAATTTAAAACATTTATTTATACAAAGAATTATATTTAAAACATTAATTTATACAAAGAATCTCGCACTGAATTTCATATTAACAAAATTTTATTTTTACCTTTACACATACATACGTATTTATATACAAATATACATACAATAACTTGCAATACATTTGCAAGCTATGCACTAATTCTCTAGTGCTGCGCGCGCGGCAGACCGATCATAGTTGAGTGGGAGAGAGACGCAAGGCATTCGGCGGGCCTCTCTCTCGTTCGGTGACTCATCGTAACGTTACCGAGCGTTACACTTTTTCATAAGTGACTCCCAGCCGCAACCTAATTTAAGACGTTGTCACGTCAATAATAATTAAGTTTATTGAACGAAAATTAAACGAAAATGATGTGTTAATAGTAAAGTGTTATTTTTTAATTGATGCCTCATGAATTCGCAGAATTACCATACGTTTAAAACTCATAACGATAAATAACGCTTGGGCTTAAAAAAAATTTCGTTACTGTTGCCCTTTGTCAATGCATCTTACTATAATGCTCGTATTAATAAATCGCTCTTATCTCTAAGAGCTGTATTCAGTACAGTTTTAAGATCAGCTGCTCATTAATAAACGTCACTTAAGTTCGGTTTGTGGTAACACATATCAGCGGAGTGCTGTCAAATGACATCTGTGTATTGACGTATTAATAAACGTAACTTGCGTTCATAGGTAACGTTTTAAGATACCGTATTGAAGAATATCAGCTGAGTGTGGTCATTAGTTCACTTAAGATCGAGCATAGACAAAAAGAGGGAATAATGGAAGATATTGATATCTATTATCATTATGATTATTATGATATTTAAGATGAATTTTTCGCTCCGGTGACTAAAAACCTCGAAAGATATAAAAATTATTTAGAAATTTTCGTGTATATTTTATATATGTCAAAGCTAAATACTTTAAACATTAAAAATTATTATTCAGATTTTGCCGATGATACTTGATACTGGAAATTGATGAAAATGTAACGTGACGGTAATAATTTTTTTTTTTATTAAGGCTACAAAAGTAATGAAAAGTATCTATGTATGCTAATTCTAATAATTACTCCTAGTACGGTTATCAATTCATGTCTCAAACACCGTGTAATTATGACGATTATCGGCACAAAATAATAATCATGGAATAAGAACATTATAAAAAAACTAAATTTGAATAATTGAAAATTGTGAGAAAAAAATAGGTTAACCCTGTAGGCCAACCCTGAAACTTCCCGCTATTTTCGAGTTCAAAACACTCGAAAATATACGGGACTTGACGCTATTTTTTGAGTAAAAAAACGGTTTGATTCGATTTCTTTTGACAACGATTTCTCGCAAACGAATCAACCGATTTTGACCTGGTTTACGGCAATTGATGTGTTTTTACAGGGTCAACAGCTGGTTAGAATTTAAAATCGATCGGTCAAGCCGTTTCGTAGTTATTCCAAAAAAACTGATTTTTTTGATTTCTTTCGACAACATTTTATCACAAACGAATCAACCGATTTTGACCCGGTTTGCGGCAATCGACGTGTTTTTAATAGGTAAAGAGCTGATTAGATTTTGAAATTGATCGGTCAAGTCACTTTAAAGTTATTTTGAAAAAACCACTTTAATAAAAAATTTTTTTCTTAGTTTTTTGAAAATTTCTCCAAATCAATCAAAAATTTCTCCAATCTCCAAATCAACAAATAATGCGGTATTACTGATACCGCATTATTAACATTTTATAAGACAAAGCAATACGTTGTTATCATCAAAATAGAAAAGCATAGAAGTATTTCAACATAAACAAAATGATCGAACGAATTTGGCTTCGTGTAGGAGTAGCATATGATATTGGCTTCGCCGCCGTAAGATGTTCATCGTGTTTTCTTATTCTTTCTCTTTCTGTTGTCAACGAGTGTCTTCATTCTTTCTTCCTTTCTTTCTCTTGGGTTAAGAAATATCAGTGTCATTAGAAATTACATCTAAAAAAATAATAGGGTCCTTTTAAAGAAATTTTTTTGGTATAAAAATATGTCGCGTATCTTCTTTTGTGCGAATCATGTGTTACGAATGAACATTTGTTCGACGTTATAATTCTATGCTTTTCTATTTAGATGGTAATTATGTATTTTAATTTATATTCAATTAGAATTAATAAGAAATAAAGTACGTTTACAGTGTCATTTTAATGATTTCTTTTTATACATCTATGTTATATTTTTGATGTATTGCAATGATGTAAAAAGGAAAAAAAAAAACATAATTTAAAGATTAATTTTAATTAATTTAAATACTTTGTTTATCTACAGTCTATAGTTAGTTTTATTTATAGTCAGGTTTCAATTTAATCCTGTGCTTGAAAAAAAAATGGAGTATTGCACATAAATTAATCGATTGAATATTAGAAAAAAATTCGAAAACTAATTCACTGTATTTCATAGTATTGTAATTATTAAGTAAAACATTTTTTTACAAAATGAAAAAAATGTTTCTATTTCGCTAATAATATTATTATGATTACATGCATAAATTGTGAAAAAAATTAAAGATATATTAAATCGGCAAACAATTTCTTCATCTTGTATTTCGATCTTGATTAGATTTTTAATTCTGACGCCGATCTCGCCCTCAATTTTGACCTCTCTGGTTTTGGTCTCGTCTTCAACTCCGGGCCCGGTCTTGGCTCTGGATTCTGTTCCCTGTCCCGTTTCCAATTCCGATACCGCTACTGGTTTAGGTGTAGGAATGATATTAGATTTAATGTGGTGCGAATTGGTAAGCGATATTTTTGTCAACCTGTCTTATACCGATTGAGTGGCAAGGGTCTAGGGAAATTAAATTTGTGTTTGTATGTATTTTTGGGAGATAATTCTGAAAAAATAATATAAAAATCCCAGAAAAAAAATTAAAAAACATTACTTAATAATTTATGCCACCTATTACAATATAAACTATTCTGTCTCTCAAGTTCGACCAAATGCCAAGTTTCACATAATAAATACCAAGTTTCATGAAGATTGGTTGAGTTATTTTACATTTCATAATGGACAAACGTCATGACACTGCATTTTTAAATATTAAGATTTATTTTGATTTCGCTTCAGGAATTCGCCTATAACCAATAATTCCTGAGATTTGATGCAGATCGTAAGTAATGGCAATTTCAAATTATTGAACTATATTTTTTACTAATTCTGGTCTAGCGATTTCTGAAAGAACTTGTTTTTCAGTTTTACCCGATGTCTTCTATTCTTTTTCACAGTGTCCAAAATTTTTCAATACCGTGGTGTCGAAAGGAGAAAGGTAATATGCTCCAAGCTCGTGAATTTGTATATTCTTATAAATTCGATGTTTTGTGATGTAATCTGTGATTGTATCTGATTGAAGTTGTACAATGACATGTTGTCCTTCGTACGCGGGACAGTTACAGTAGTTATAAACTATAAACAAAAAGTCGTGAAAATATGACCTTGCATGTTCGCATAAGTTGGGTAGTCGCTATTCGTACCGGCAAGAGTGAAGTGACTAGCGACATTGTATTTTCATAATTTAAGTAATTTTTACATGTTCACAAATGTAACATGTAAAAATATTAAAATATTTCACAAATGTTTTAGTGAATTATTACACTTGAACGTTAAGTTTTTCTTTACATAATTTTTTTTTAATAACTTGTAAATAACCCTAAGACATGTTTTCAATAATGAATTTATCCAGTTTGTTTGTTAATATTAAAAGTGTTGATATTTGATTATTGAATTAGTAGGGCACTTTCGGACACAATCTATGCGCATTCGTACGCGTTACCTGGTCGCCGACTTGTTGATATATATTTAATAATACCTATTTTTATGCAGTTTGCAGCTGTCGACGCAGCTGTGTAGTGAAATGATATGATTAAATTTTAGTATTGATCGGTAGAATAGTCTAAAAATTATTAAAAAAAAACGTTTTTCAAAAAATTGTTGTTTTGAGATTTTTCTAAATCTACAGAGCGAGACTAGCTTGAAATGTTAGGAAGTTTAACTTGAGGTCACTCCTTTAGAATGTTAATAGATTCAAAAGTTATGACAGGAATATATATACACACATAGGCACACGCGCACGCAGACACATATTTACAGACATACAGCCATTACTCGGAAAATACCTAGTCAAAATACATTCATTATACCCTAAAACATCAAGAACTGGTGAAAATTCCATTTTCGAAAATCAGAGTGAACAGTAACCTTTCATTTTATTAAAAAAAAAAATCAACTTTATAGCGGAAAGTTAAAAATATTGTAAGAATTTTCCTCCAACGATATTTCTTGAACAAATAAACCTATTTTATACAACTTGCGTCAATCGATGCAACTGTTTTTGAAAGAGCCTGTTTTTGGTGTCAATCGGTAGAGTAGTCACGAACGCATGCGTCAGACATCAATAGGAAAACGTTTACAATAGAGTTGTAGGATTCTAAAACATCAAGATCCAATAAAAAACCTGATTTTCAGAAATCAGACTGAAAGCCATCTTCCCATTTATGAAGATTTTTCAATTTTCTTAGCGGAAAGTCAGAAATATTGTGCGCAATATAGACCAATTAGATAAAAACTGAAACACGTAAAAGAGCACAGTGAACTATATATGACGTATTTTCCTGATTTAATAATGACGGATAGATTTTGTTAAAATCGGGTTTAAATGATTTGGAGGACACATTTTTACATAAAATTTCTGTAAGTTTATGTTCAGTTTAATATTTTTGAAACTACCCGTCTCAAGTAGGTCGTGTGAGTGCATAACTTCGACTTATTAAGGCACAAAAGTATTTCAGTAGACAGGTATTAAGTAGCCGGCAAAAATGTGATTTCCTTATAAAGGATAGAGAATAAAAATAGAAACTTTTAAAGTCAAATTCATTTTATTTAAATCTTTATTACAACAAAAACCAAATATGATTGAAGTATACAAAAAATTATATAGTATTAAAATAGCATGAAGCTTACAAAACAAGTCTTTAATGAGTATACATTTTAGTAATATAAAAAATAACACTACACATAAAAGTTCAAGTTTACATAAAAATTAAAAGAACTGTTTTCATTATTAACATTTCAGTAAAAGTATGAAAAACTATTAAGTAAATGTGGTTATTTTATATTAGAAACAGATGTAAATACATATTCATAAAAATGTATCAAAAATATTACATACTGAAGGACATAATTAATTTTGTACGAATGCTAGGACTGAATTTAGTTAATATTATTAAAATAATACCATATTGATTTCATAAAACAAATATTATAGTGCTTATGTAAATGTCGTGCTTATAAAAATCTAACAACTAACATTTCTTTATAATTAAAATTCCGAAACTTTACAAAATACATATCTTGTTTTTTTAGACTTTATTATCATATCAAGTCTAGTTATAGGTCATTTAAATTATAAAAGGCTTTTAGGAAATTGGATAGCTCTTTAATATTTGAATGAACTAATTATACTCAAACCTTATGCCATTTTTGAAGTTAATGCAAATTGATAGAGTACATATCAACATTTTTTTAATTAAAATGAATATACTTTCATATATACATTATTTTAGAAGTTATTTCTTAAATCAACCATTTTTAAAAATATTTCTACATTTGCAATGATTAAAGCCTTAGAAACAGTTTATAAAAAAAAATATGTATATCGTTGGCAGGAATCATATTCTACATTTTTTAATACTCCATATTTATTGTATTTTTTTTTCTAGCTCCTAGCTGACTAAAAAGTAAATTAACAGAGATAAAATTCTGTTAATTTAACTAAGAAGTCTGTAATAAAACCTAAATTGAGGAACAGTCTTCCAAACTAAGTTTCGGTATTAAACCCAGGTAATTAAACTACGCTTAATTTTTATGTTATTCCTTTATTTAATATGGTAACAATTTAAAAACAAACGTAAGACACACTGTGGCGTCATTACGAGCAAAAGTCGTTTGCCAGCTTCATTAGTTTTTTTTTTGTCTATACACATATTACAAAATTAAACACATGTTTACAATAATTTACAGAAAAATGTTCATAGGTTTTAGTAAAACATTCATAATTAGGATGATTTTTATTTCTATGATGTGTTTTTCGCATGTAGCTTTTTCCGCGGGAAATTCGTCACAGTTTTTTTCACTGTAAATCAATCCCATCCCTCGTTCACTGGTTCACTGTCGCTCCCGACCCTTGTACATTTTTAATAAGTCTGGATTGTTGTAATCCAAAAGGTCGAGTGTACGTTTTTGTTGCAATCTATTTTTGCAGGCTAGATCTTTAAATAAGAATAACTTCTTTTTCGTGACATCGTATTTAAATGAAATAAATGCGCTCCAAGCCAAGCTTCTATGTGTAAAAACCGCATTACAATCCGTTCAACGATTTTAGAGATGAACGCGAATAGGTAAACCAACAGACGGACAAAAAAATTAAAAATCATTGTTTTCTCTTATATTTTCTTAAGCCCCCTTTCGCCTTTTTTTATAGGGGCGGGATGGGGCGGGGGGGCATAACGGGGCACGACGGGGCCACCCACACATACAAGTAACTACAAACACTAGCCGTGTTTTGTTTCCGCCAATAAGAGGGCATTTCGCATCGGCCTTCAGTGCGGCAGTGACCGGCGATCAGAGAGCACGTGTATATTTTTGACGACCAATTCTTTTTTCCGGCGACAATTCATCTTATTTTGAGTGGTTACTAAAACGCAGCTAAAAACGTAAGTGTTTAGATTACTATAATATTTTTTTTATGCGTATTACTACTAAAATCAACTATTGATGTTTTGAACAAAATCACTTTGGCCTTGAATTCATTTCTTTGTCCGTTATTTAAAATTCTGTTAGACATGGGGGCATAACGGGGGCAGGGCTACGGGGCACAATGGGGTACCCCGTTGTGTCCCGTCCCCATTATGCCCCTGCATGGTCTGTTCATTTGATAATATTACAATAATATTATTTATTTTATTTTAGGTATATAAAAATGGTACGAACTTACAAAAAGAAAAGTTGCAGAGGCTGTTGGTTTGTAGAAAGCATGAAACAGGCAATTGAAGCAGTTTTAAGCAAATCAGCAGGTTACAGAAAAGCAGCTCAATTGCACGGTGTTCCACAGACCACATTGGAGCGTCACGTCTTAAAGATAAGGAAAGGCGAGGTATCTCTTAATTCAACTCCATGTAACTTTAAGCCCGTATTTTCCAAAGAAGAAGAAGAGGACTTGTCAGATATGTCAAAGATATGGAGAAACGATTATTTGGATTAACCATTGTCGTCCTACGAAAACTAGCTTATCAGCTCGCAGAAAAAAATGCAAAGGCTCAAAATTTTAACCATGTCAAAAAGATTGCTGGCGTAGATTGGTTAAAAGGCTTTATGAAACGTTACCAGGATTTATCAATTCGAAAACTAGAAGCCACATCGGCAGCGCGAGCTATGGGTTTTAACAAAGTGGCCGTGAATAAATTTTATTCTTTACTTGGGGAAGTATATGACAAATATAATTTAAC
This sequence comes from Eumeta japonica, assembly GCA_005406025.1. NCBI lineage: Eukaryota > Metazoa > Arthropoda > Insecta > Lepidoptera > Psychidae > Eumeta > Eumeta japonica. The sequence goes on along the minus strand of BGZK01000092.1, from coordinate 353,868 downwards.
GTCAGATAGAATATATAACTGCGACGAGACTGGGATATCATCCGTTTCCAAAACAAAGAGTAAAATTATTGCTAAAAAAGAAAGGAAACAAGTAGGCTCCCTTTCATCTGCAGAACGAGGGCAGACGATTACCGTCGAGATATGTTTCAATGCAGCCGGAACTTATATGCCTCCTATGCTAATATTTCCTCGACAGAGAATGAAGCCGGAGTTATTGGATCGAGCTCCTCCAGGGACGACTGCAGAATGCAACGCTCGAGGCTGGATGACAACTGAAACCTTCATAAGCTGGTTCCAATGGTTCGTAAATTTTTTTGGGGCCTCAATAACTAACCCAGTCTTGTTACTTCTAGATGGGCACGTAACGCATACGGAAAATATAGAGATAAATCAAAATGCACGTAAGAATAGTGTTGTTATGCTTTGCTATTGCACTCGCAGACTTCAACCCTTGGATGTTGGCTTCATTAAGCCATTGAGTGGGTATTATGATCATGCTTGTTCTAACTGGTTACGGTCGCACCCAGGGCGCATAATAATAACCTTTCAAATAAGCTAAATTTTTGCACATGCTTATATTCAAGCTGCGACAATGTACACGGCAATTAATGCATTCAGAAAATGTGGGATATGGCCATTTAATCAAAATAATTTCACAGATTCAGATTTTTTATCTGCATCAACAACGGACATACCGATTACAAATGATGAACCTGAAACAGCTTCTTCAACTGCTGAAATGCAGCAACCACTGTCGCCTACCCTTGAAGAGGTACCTCTTGAACCTGTTTTACCTGCAATATCGACACATTTACAGCAGAAGACTCCTGTCTCAGAGCTTCAGCCTGGACCAACTATGCCAGACGAAAATAGCGTTTCCCGATCTCCAATTCGAAGAGTTTGTCGTGATTTAACAACTTTCTTTGAAAATGCTTCTCCCAAAGACATTCTTCCCATCCCCACAGTCGAACAAAAAACCAAACGAGAAAAAACTATCGCAGAGGGAAAACGGTTGTTCTCACTTCTACCCCTACAAAAACGAATTGGAAAAACGCGAAGAACTTAAAAGGACAAAGCAGTGTTCAAATCCGAATGATCCCCGGTTGAAAAAAATTCAAAACAAGACTCAAAAACAGAATACTCGAAAATCCCGCTCTGATGCAGAAAATGCTAAAGAGGATGTATTGTGCATCTATTGTGTTGACTCGAAGCACACTTATTTGAAGTCTTCGGAGCGTTGGGTTAGGTCACGTTAGGCGTGCCAGCTATGTGGACAGTGGGCTCATACAGCCCGTGCAGGAGTTATTGACGCAGATTTGGAAGAAATCTACATCTGCTTATTCTGTGACCAATAAAATAGTATACCCCATACTGCCCCGCACCTAGTACCCCACATGCCCCTACCCCGGGGCACGATGGAGTTTTCATGAAGGTTATGTAAAATTAAAATTAAAAATATTATTTGATTTATTACTTCACCAAATTCAGTGTCAAATGATAGATTAATAAGTAACCAAAAAGTTGTGATAAGTTTTCATTAAAAATATTTTATGTTTATATTTTTATAGTTTATTTCCCTTAACGTCCCCGTTATGCCCCCTCTCCCCTACATGCCTTCAATGCACATACACACTGGGTTGTCCTGTTTTATTATTATGTACAAATAGGTTTGTATGGACAATGTAATTTTATAAATACATGATAAAATAATGTTACATTATAAAATATAGCATGGGATTTATGTAATTTAGCTGGCCATACGTTTGTTAAACAAGTGATGTTTGATTGCGATACACGACTATCATGGGACAACGTAAAAATTAAAAGTAGCCTATTTAAAAATCAATCATGTAGAACAAGTTGTGTACAACCCTGAATCATAGCTAAGACTTATAATGTATTAAAGGTGAACATAATGGATCCGCAAGTTCATTTACATTTACTGTTTTGCCTCATAACTTTTCCTTTTCACTCTTTCTAGAATATTTCATGGTTGTCTCCACTGTCAATGACTACTTCTAATCTTCCAATTCTTACATAGAATTTAAAGATTAGAAGCAGTGGCGGATTTATATTTTTTATGAGTGTAGGCCACTTTATTTCCGCCGCCCCGTGTACCTTTCTAAAACGATGATTTTTTGAAATCTGCCGCCCCTAGGACGCTGCCGCCTCTAGGCCGCGGCCTATACGGCCTATTGACAAATCCAGGGCTGATTAGAAGCAGGTAATGTTAGGCCAAATTGCTCACTACATGTAAAGAAATTTTAAAGATTTAAAAGCCAGACATATAATAAAAAAGGAGCCTTAAAATCATAGCATAGGATTAAATCTATAAACAGCCAAAAAATACAATGCAAAATATGGGTGATTCCTAACAAATAAGATAAAGCTGCATGTTTCTACATTGTATCACAATTTAAAAATTAATAACAGTAAAGTTTTTGAATATAAACTGATATATAATTTTTATTATAAAATAGATATTTTTTTATAAACTAAATCGTATAAATAAAAGTTTGTGGTTTTGTATTTTTTTATTATTTTTCAAAGGACATTGCTCTGCATACAGTATTTGGTCAAGAACTGATAATTGTTTAAGCACTTTAAATATAACAAAAGAGCAGTGGTGATTCAGTGATTAAGAGTGTGACCTTTGAATCGGGTTTGGCTTTGATTTGGACCATGGCCGAATTGACCCATGAGTTTTTAACTTAAGTCAAATTAAGCACATTCTGTGCTTTGGAAAATACGACAAGCCGTGGGCCCTGGATATTATCATCTCATAGGTGGTAATGGTCCTTAGCAGCTCGCAACCCATGCTGAGCCTAAATCTTAAATAAAGGCCGTCAAAGAGTATGCCTTACTAGTGAGGCATACTAGAGATGATTAGAACCTGCTACAGAAAACATACCTAAAACAGTGTTGATCACTTACAACCCGAACACATATTTAAAAAAAACAGCATTATAATGCATAAACATTCAAATTATTTCATTAAAAAATATAGATTTTTCTAAATAAAATATATGGCAAAAAATTATAATTTTTACCAATGTCCATCGCAATATTAAAATGTTCTACTTTATGCTAAATAGTGTAGAAATTGTAAAGCTTAGTATAACATAGCTATACTTAGTATAAAGTAAGTAATAATTCCCAATTTTGACCGAATTTAGTGGTAGTATGATATGATGTGTGAAATCACATTATTATACATAACCATTAATAAGGCTTACAATAAAATAAAAATGTCATGGCGGGTTGGTTCCTTAGTGAATTCGAGGAATGTCCATCTAATACATTTATTCATAATTTTGAACCAGTTCTTTGATTCTCTCCAGTAAAATGTCAGATAAATTTAGATTTGGATTTGAATCTGCAAAAGGGAATTTACATACATTAAATTTTACTGTACACTTTTTAAATCAATGTAATTTTATGAGCTACATAATATTAAGTAATTTTATTGTCATTATATCATATTTTTTCTTTTAATATACTAATAATGAATCAAAATTAATGGACTATTTAAATGTAAATATTTACAAATATAAAAAGATAATAGAGAAGTTTTAGTAAGACTATATAAAATTGAAGCCATTAACAAAGATAAAAACATGCAACACAATTTGAAATTCAATTAAATGAGTTTTTTTACAATAAATAAACCACCTTCATGATCTAAAATACAAAATGTTGGTATCAGATATGAGGTGATCTGGTCTCACTTATCAATAAGGTAACTATTTCCTAGTTACACAACACACGTTCAGTTACATCCACATCTTGCCCCTAATAGATTTGGTCATTTTAATAATATTTACTTAACAGAGATTTCTAATTTCAGTACCTATTTTACCATCGCCTAATAAAGGTACTGGCCACTTATTGCTTTGTACTATGCAATCGCAAAATAACATTATTTGACAAGTAGAAGAATAGAATGTCTAACCTGTAACTTTATAGACTTTCGAGTAAAGCCAAAAAATGGCTTCGCATATAGACATATGGTCCATCTGCTATTCTAGCTGTAAATTGTATATAATCTGGTGTCGTAAATTTCTGTATTGTTTTAATTTGTAAAATATTTGGAATTTAACTGAAAACGAAATGGAACTTTCAAGTATGATAAAAAAATGGGCTTGAAAAGTTACATACATGAATATTTTGATTAGAAGTTAGTTTTCAGACTGCATAAAATTTACACTTCTTGCATATTTTTTACAAATACTAGATCTCATGACACACATTTCATGAAGTCTTTTGATTATGTTAGAATTTTACACAATATTATCTATAGGTAAGTGGCGTAGGTAATAGTGTTTGTTAGACGTACTTGGGTATACCAGGCACTGCATATATAAAAAAAGAGAAACAATTTATCTGGCAAAAAAGTTTTGACGTGACAACGTCTTAAATTAGGTTGCGGCTGGGAGTCACTTTGAAAAAGTGTAACGCTCGGTAACGTAACGATGAGTCACCGAACGAGAGAGAGGCCCGCCGAATGCCTTGCGTCTCTCTCCCACTCAACTATGATCGGTCTGCCGCGCGCGCAGCACTAGAGAATTAGTGCATAGCTTGCAAATGTATTGCAAGTTATTGTATGTATATTTGTATATAAATACGTATGTATGTGTAAAGGTAAAAATAAAATTTTGTTAATATGAAATTCAGTGCGAGATTCTTTGTATAAATTAATGTTTTAAATATAATTCTTTGTATAAATAAATGTTTTAAATTGTTACTATTATTTCATCCTTCTTCCTACTATACGAATGAATATTCACATTAAAATGATTTTACCATTCAAAGTCGTTGTCACGTAAAACTTTCGCCCGTATACCGACTTTACAGGCTACCAAATTTTTTTAAGTACTTTTCAAAAGTTAAATTGGTTTTGAGTAAAATATTGGAGGCACATAAGGCAAGCACTTTTGGACGGGTTAATATTAAACCAGATTACCCTTAAATTGTATTTTTAAAAATAAAATAATAAACGATTGAGTCACGCTGAAATTTTAATAGCGTTTTAATTAGATATATTTAAAAATATTTCCAAGAGATAAGTCACTTTCTAACTGGCAAACATAAATAAAATCTTGCGTGGGATAGAGCTGAATGCGCGTCACAGCGACAATCACCTGTTACTAAGTTGAGTGCGACCCGGCGTCTCCGCGATTCCGAACAATTTAGACCTCCGACTTCCGTAGATCGTGACGTAAGTATTATTAATGTTGAACTATACAAGAGTATATTTTGAAATTATTTAAGGAAAATCACGAAACTAGTGTCTACCTAGCCGCTAGTTTTTCGTTGAGATCAAACATAAGCGATTAAAAAGTAATTTGCGTAAACGTGCTCGATTGCCAAAAAGGCGGATGGCATTTTGAAAGAAGACTGCAGTATGTTTAACACTCAAGTAAGTAGTGAAATATTTATTTTCTATTACAACTTACAGATTACGTAATATTTGGTACATTTTAATTTCCAGAACAGGGGTCGTTCAAGTATTATGTAAGCAGAATTTTGGTGATTTTTAACCTCGCTCTTCCCATTGTCAGCAAAAATAGGCAAAGCTCTTACCTCCCTCCCCTCCCTCCCTCCCCAATACTTAGAAAAACATTGGTATATTTTTACGAAATATGTTCTAGTCTCTCATTCATAAGCAAGTACCCATCATAGTTATAAGTCTACGACAAAGAAATAAGCGATATATGAACTATACAGGAATTTAATGCGTAATTGATATTTATTCAAGAAAATCATTATATTTAAATATTATGTAATTGGCATATAAAAGAGAAAAAAAGAAAGAAATCAATCACTAATTTTTTTTAATACAACTTTGGGCTATTCTAGTTTAATGGTAATCCATCCGAAAGTGTCTGCCTTATTTAATTTCTTACTCAAAACTAACTTAACTTTTGAATAGTACTTGTCGGACTCAAACTTTTTTTTGTCACATATATTGTTACTCCTTTCTCATATATGCAGTACCCGGTGTACCCAGGTAGGTCAGGCAAACACCTATTACCTACGCATCTTATCTATAGATACTACAGCGTAAAAATTAAACATGAGTCAAGTACTTCATGATACATGCGCCATGAGCTCTTGGACTAAAATATTGATAGACAACCATGTTTTTTAATAATTTTTGTATTGGTACATTTTATCTTAAAAAGCTATGTAACTTCTTAGATTAATGCATTAATCATAGTCAACACTTTTTAATGATTAATGTTGAAAAAGGCCTTAATGTTTTACTTTCTATTAGTATGTTCATTCTTAAAAATAACCGCACTTACCATCATAATAAATCAATTCAATTTTTTTATAACAATTCCTGCTGTTGTCTGTAATTGATTGTAGCATTTTACAAAAATCATCAACAATCTCCTCAAAATCTGCATTCGCTAATTCTAAAATCACACATAAAAATAAAAATATATTTGTATAATACTTTTCGAAGGAAATAAAATAGAACTAAACAGTTACGACTAAACATATATACAAATAACAAATTGTTTACAATAAATACATATCAGCTCAAGGTTACTTCTAATCAAAAATATGATTAATGAGTCTTCATCTTCATTTATATTTTAACAAAAAAGTATAATCAAGAGCACAAAGCACAAAGAAAAAAATTTAAGATGAATGTCTTTTACTGCATGCTGTTACTGGGTTGAAAGGCAAGTTGGTACTACTAATTTACACTTATTTCTTAAACGAAATATATATTTAAATAAAGAAAATTTTGTTACTAATAGCAGTAGCAGTAGCATTAGTGCAAGAAACAGTAAATGGAAATCACTTGAATACTTATTTATTTCATTATTATTCAATTACAATATAAATTATTTCTACAAAATTTGGTGACAGGCGTCTCAACACCATCTCTTTTGCAAGCACGGATCCAATCTTCAAAAAAAGTTGTGGTTAGTCACCCGGACATCGGCCACGTGCGAGTCGGAGTATGAACTTTCTCATGATCAATATAGTGCATTCCTACAGAGATGTTTATAAAAATATGACGCTCTGATCAAAATCTTTTAGTGTATAGTTCCACATGGGTAAAGCGATGGGGCAATTACTAGTAAATTATTAATTTTTTCACTTATGATAGTTACAGAAGTAAATGTGTGTTTGTTTGTATATCAGAATGGCACATTTGGACTCTAAATTACTGAACTTATTTTGATGAAATAACTATATAAGATATGAAATTAAACTGAACGCTAGTATACATTTTATATTAAATAACTTTATTTAGATTTTTTTTTTTATCTTTTATTTATTTAGGGACTTTTGTCTATTAAGACATGTCAGTCCCATCGAGCAAAACTTTAATTATCTCATATATAAAATTATAGAAACATTAATTATTTTTATTTGAATCCTAGCATCTGTGTAGCTTACTGGCAATATTCCACTAAGCTACACAAATGCAAAGTGGCATCAGAATTAGGATTGCTCAAAATACTCTGAACAAACCCTTTATCCATCCTATTTATTTTAAAATTTCTTAAAAATATTTCTCTCTCCGTTCGATTTCGCTCACACTCCATCAGAAGATGAAAAGTATCCTCAATTTGTCCACATGTTTCACAGTTAGGTGAACTTACTTTTTTTTTAAGGTACGCACATGCTCTTGATGGAATATGACCCGATCTTATTTTTAATATTAATTTTAATTTATTCCTATTTAATTTGCTACCCATGAACCATGGTATACGAGGGGGCTCACTCTCTATTGTCTTATACCATATCCCTTTTGTTGTCGATCGTTCGTTAAAATATTCCTTCCATTGTATTTGGCATACTACTTTAAACTCACACAAGACTTCCGAGCAGCATGGACTCACAGGGTATTCTATTCCATTCAAATGTGCAGAATTAGCTAATTTATCAGCCTCCTCGTTTCCATATACTCCAATGTGAGCAGGAACCCATTGCAGTTTCACTTCTACGTTTCGTATCTTCAACTGCAGTAGTTGCGCGAGTACACAGAAGGCTGTCGGTACACCTCTGTATCCAGAAGCGCATCGAGCCAAGTGTTGTATCGCACTCTTACTATCAGAACAAATAACAATCTTGTCCCAGTTATCAGTTTCAGCATATGCGAGTGCTTTGGAAATTGCAATGAGTTCCAGCGTCATGATACATACTTTATTTTTAACTATGAAACTTCCAGTTTTCTTTAGAGATGGATCAAAAAATGCTGCTCCTTGATGTTCTCTAGACTTTGATCCATCTGTAAAGATCACATGCCAATCATGATATTTTGTCTGGAGTTCTTCAATTACATTAGCCCTTAGTGAATCACCTATGTAGCAATTTTTGGATTTTTTAAGACCGTCTAGTTTACTTATAGCTATATTTTTAATATCTATTCGAGAAAACCATGTATCAGCCGAGAAAATTTCCAGAATTGGGGAAGAATATATCTCGCTGTTTTTTGTTATATTGTACACATCAACTAAGAGAGGTTTCTTTTTCTTTTGCCAGTATCTGTCTAAACAGTGCGTACATAATTGTTTCAATAACTCAATCGTAACATTATTTGACCAGGAACGTGCTTTTAATATATATTTATAGCCAAGATATAATCTCCGTATAAACAATGGAGGTACACAAAGTTCAGCTTCCATTACATGAATTGGAGAGCTTCTGATAAAACCACCTATAATCCGTAATGCCTGGTTTTGTATTTTGTCTAATTTTGCTACATGACATTTAGCACTATTATTGAACAGAAAACAACCGTAATCCATTCTGCTCCGTATCAAAGATAAATATAAAAGTCGACTATGTTTTAAGTGCACTCTCCATGATGATCCAGATAAAACCTTCAACAGATTTAGGAATTTGGTACAATTTCGCGTTACCTCATTAATATGTTTGCACCACAGTAGATTTCTGTCCAACCATAAACCCAAGTATTTTACACAATCTGATAAAATTAATGATGATCCATCAATTGTTATATTGGGTAACATTCTTCTTTTTCCTCGACTAAAGAGACATAATTTAGTTTTATTACTAGACAGTTGTAAATCCAATTCATCTAACACTTGGACAATACAATTTAATGAAGTTTGGATATGAGATTCACATAGTTTGATGTCCTTATCTTTTACATAAATTACAAAGTCGTCGGCGTATTGTGCAATACATATATTTTGTGCTAAGAAACGGCAGATTTTGTATGTGGCTATATTAAAAAGAAACAGTGAAATTGGATCCCCCTGTGCTAGTCCTTTGTTTGTTCTTCGGGTGATTATTGTCTCTCTATCATCAGACCTGACTTTTAAATATCTTTCACTTAGGAATGACCAAAGATATTTGCAATACCTACTTCCAACCTGTAATTCGTCCAACATACTTAGTACACTTTCGATGGCAACATTGTTATAGGCATTCTCAATATCTAAGAAGCAAGCCAATGTTGGCTCATTTTCTGAGAAACCTATTTGAATATATGTGACCAAACGACTTAGACAATCTATACATGATTGAGATTTTCTAAAACCAACTGTGTAAGGAGATAATATTTCATTCTTCTCCACATACCACTCTAAACGTCTTAATATCATATTATGAAAAACTTTACATATACATGACATCAAAGATATAGGTCGCAGTTTAGGATTTACGGAACCGTGATTAGAGACTTTTGATATAGATAGAATTAAAACATCGCGCCATTGTAATGGGACAATACCGGATTCAAAAATCAAATTATATAGCTTTAAAAGAAATCTTTTTCCGTTTATCGGAAGATTATATATCATACTGTATGTAATTTCATCATCACCAGGTGCTGTATCTTTCTTTTTTAAACAGCTCTTTAGCTCTGTTATAGTAAAATCTGATTCTAATGTATCATTTCTGGATGTAAAGTTTGGATCTTTATTCGTTACGGAATCTGGAGTGAGAGACAATAACAGTTTTTCCTGTTTGTTTAAAGGAATAAAACATCTTTGCTTTTTAATACCTTTCATCCATCTCATTCTTCTCCACATTTCAGATGCTGTCGTACTTTCATCTATTGAACTACAAAAGTTATGCCAGTGCGATGAATTGGCTTTCCGTATGAGTTTATAAGCTTCTCGAGTTTTTGATTCCAGTACAGTCAGATTGTCGGGAGTTGGATTGCGTCTAAATGTACTAAGGGCTAATCTCCTCTGAGCCACTGCCTTTGACATAGACTGATTCCAATAACTCTGAGGTTTGAATTTCGATTCCGGATCTTTACATATTCTTATTAAAAGAATACTGACTTCTGCAGCAGTTTTGAATTGAGCTAGTAGGTAATTATACATTTCCTGTACGTGTGATGCGTCCAATAAATTTAAATCACCAATTCTATTTACATCAAATGACGCTATTAGGCTACCATTGAATGCTGTCCAATCAATCTTTTTAAAATTCCTTTTACGAAAATTTTTATCAATTTTAGGAATGTTCGTATTTAATTTAATCATCAAGTGATCACTACCTAGATTTTCATTCATAACTTGCCATTCAAATCTTACAGCGATATCAGTGGAGACAAACGAGATATCTGGCGATGTTTTTTGTAGGACTCCGTTAACCAATTTAACTCTAGTGTCTGAACCGTCATTGAGCAAAATATAACCGTTTTCTAATGAAGAGTCGGAAAGCTGTTCTCCTCTCGAGTCTGATCTAGAAGACCAGTTACTATGATGTCCGTTAAAGTCACCACATATTAATGTATTGTTTGAGAAAAGTGTAAATAATTCGTCCCAGTCTGATGCCTGCGTTCTCACAGAGGATGGACAATACATTGAAACAATGTTATGTACATATTGACAGTTATATAATCTAACATGAACAATTTCTATATCGGCGTGTCGCAATTGAATGGTTTTCAATTCACTTCTAATTGACCTATGTACAAGTATTGCCACCCCACCATACGAATCATTTCTATCTTTTCTGTAGATGTCATAATCTCGTATACGTATATTGTCGTACGAATGTAACCAGGTTTCACTCAATATAGCCACATGGATTTTTTCTTTATTTAGAAGTTCTTGGAAACTTACCAATTTGGGCTTCAAACTTTGTGCATTCCATTGCAGAATATTAATACTAATATTTTGAGAATGTGTATTAACCATAACTTATGTTAAAAATGTCCATAATTGTCTCAAAGATTCTTTGACCCGATAAATAGCTACTTATAAAGACTTTAATTTCATCAAAGATCACCACAAATACGTCACTAATTTTTCTTCCGTCGATTTTTTGACATCCAAATAGCGTAAATTTTGCCAGTAATTTCTTCAGCTCGAATCTTCTATGTTTTGTTCGTTGGCGTTTTTACGCATGCTAAAATTGCATGGTTTCGCACCGTTGGTCCACAAATGTATTACGGCGCATGCGCCAAAAAACGAACACGGCCTTTGATATCTTCGCTATCTGTTAAACTTTTCAGTTCATCATCCGTTTCTCCACATTTATTGATATTTTCATTTGAATTTTGAACCTCTATTTTTTATTTTCTCTTTCTGGACTTCTTACTTTTCTTTTTTTGAGCCACCAATTCCGTGTCTTTTATGTTTCTTTCTGGGCTGGCTTCTCTATGGATTTCAGCATTTGTAAGAACTTGACTATATGTTGGTCGGATGGTGCTATTACTTGTTTGCATTGGTACTTCCAAAGGTTGAGTTATTTTCATCGGGTTTTCTCTCTGACTTGTCCCCACTACAATCTGGAGTGCGTTTCTGTAGGTAATATTTTCTTTACTCATAACATTACGTATTTCTTTTTCTTTACGATACATTGGACAAGATCTGTCTAGGACAAGATGAAGACCTTTGCAATTAAGGCACTTGAATGTTTTTAAATCGCAATTAATATGTTCCGAACTTCCGCATTTAGGGCATAATATTTTTTTCGTTGGGCATACTTTGATTATATGTCCAAACTTCCAACATCCGGAACATTGAGTTACAGGAAAAATGTAATTGTGTACGGTGAATTTGCATTCATATGCGGACACGTATGTAGGTAACGTTTTACCTTCAAAACATATTCTTACACTTTCACTTTCAATCCATTTTCCATTAAAGTCTAAACGTTTCAATCTTTTATTGCTAAAATCTTTATTTCACTTTTTATAACCGTTAAAATTTCCTCTTCAGTGAATACTAAATCCACACCTCTTATCAATCCATATGTCATAGTGGTTTCCAAAGTTTTCCGACAGTTAAATTCAAGCTGTTTGAATTTTCATTATCAACCAGTTTAATTGCATCATAATTATTCTCGAAGCAAATGAGAACCTTGAAGGAGATTTGTATTTAATATTGCTTATATTACAAATATTTTCATTTCTTAGTAATTTTGCCAAAGCCATTTGTTTGGGTAATTCTTTTTAGATGTAACGCAAATTTCGTGTTTTGCATCTATTCTGACCTAATTAAGCTTTGTTCAACTTGATACTGATTTGAAGACTCACTTCTTAAATAACGTTTTCTATTTCTTCTTACTTCTATAAAGCTTTCTTCACTGTTCGTATCTTCTTCACGTTCTTTCCGTTTTTCCGATCTAATGTCAGAATTCTGAGAGGTCAGAGCCATGCAATCTTTTTCTAACTCCAAAAACTGATTTACTCTCGTTTCTAATATTTGATTTAATTTCAATTCACATTCTTTTACTAACTCCGTATCACTTTTATCATTCCCGTCCGCAGAATTATTGTCATCCATAATGAGGGTAGATCGTAAATATCACAACAATAACACAAGCGCGCGTACTCTGCTAATGACGTGTGCGCCCTTACGAGCGGTCGCGAGAGACTGTTTTATTTAGATGCTTACTTAAATTACAAATTCAAGCTTACATTTCCTTTTCCCCAAAAAATGTTGATAATTTCATCGATATCCACATACACATCTTTGTTTATTTGGGAAAACTAGCCCGGATAATCTTTCCTGTGCCATTGAGATAATCAAGATTTTGCTCTGCAAAGAGTAAAAAATGATCTCTCTGTGGTAGCTGTTCTTGCTAATAGCTAATAATATTATTACTATTATTAGCTAGTAATAGCTAAAAGCGGAGACAGGACTGAAGTGGAAAGAAGAAACAGTGGTTGACAGCGTGATCAGTCTATATAGAAGACGAAAGAATTTATTCGATGTTCACGCGGGCGGAGCCGCGGGTGAAAGGTAGTATTTAATAAAAATATTACAAAAATGTGTGTTTTTCATTTTTTTGTTCAAACGGTTGAATGGTAATAGTTAGACGCTTTAAATTTTCATAGAGTATGTATTACTAATGCCGCTATAATGACAAAGGTTAAAAATAAAGTTAAAAATTAAAAGCCTCCATACAAAAAACATGTTTTTTTTGTTGGCTTTCTTCATTCTATTTTAATAATGACAATAGGTAAATGCTTAAAATATTCACACAGTACATATTACTATAGTCACTATAAAAACAAATAATAAAAACAAAATAAAGTTAAAAAGTAAAAAAGCTCTCCATACAAGAAACATGTTTTTATCGGCATTTTTGATCTAATCTGCAATTTTTTCTTTAAGAAATATAGATTTTTTCTTGTTCTTCATTAACTATTTTTAAAAAGGATGTAGTGCTCAATATTGTGCGATGGTACGAAAACCTTTGTCTGCGATTCCAACTCACACTTAGCCAGTTTCTTTACAAACTTTATCTCAAAAATCTTTAATCGAAATCTTGCAAGCTGAGTTTGAACCACTTCCCTCTTATATTACGAAATCGAAACTATACATATTGATTCAGTTTAGATAATAAAGCATATTTGTGGTGAACATGACCTGATTGATTTACCGGCGTCAGCTGCCGATGAGAAAACGCCTTAATAGTGTATAGTATAGACACAAAATCTTGTATACCGTATGGAATCGCTCATGCAATCTATCCACAAATATTCCGTCTGCTTGTTTTTTAGAATAACTTTGTCAAAGGAACTACAGTCATTGAAATAGCCGTTTCTGAGAAAAATAGCTTTAGAACGTGTTCTAAAATTTATCTTGCAACCTTGCTGAAGGTCGTGTGTCACGCCACGTCCCCCTAGCTAAGCGCGAAGCGTATTCATGAAGTGCGGTCCGTCTCGTGCTGGCGGTCATGCGTGACGCCGCATCCCCTTATCAAAGCGACAAGCGCACCCGCATGCGGTCGATGAACTTCCACGGAAGTTTTGGTATTTTGTTATAAGTGTTACGTTTACGATATTGACTTTTTTACATTATGATTATGTGTGATTAACATTTAAGTGTTTAATAACAATGCTTTTCACTGCTGTTGAATATGCAAACATGATTTATCGTTAGAGTTTCCAGAGGTGATATTGCTGCGACTCTAAAACTTTACATTAAAACTTACCCAGACAGTCAACAATCTACGAGTCCGCAAGCAATTTAGCTACGACTAATGTAGTAATACCTTCGACAACCTTTACATCACGTGTTATTTGTAGGTAAGTGACTAGATAAATTTTATAAAAAAAAATATGTGAAACATTGCACATCCCGAGCGCGGAGTAAAATTCGAGTTCGTCACGTGCCCGGGCACGCCGCTCGGTGCGCGGTCGTCCGGCACGGCCCTCGTGCAGACTGGCCGAGCATTTAGAAGGGTTGTGTCTACATTATTTTATATTATGTGTTAGCATATTTTCAATGATATATTTTTGTTATAGTTACATTGGCAAAATTGTTCTAAAAAAAGAGGAGGCTATGAATATCTGCGAAAGGATGCATGATCAATTCTATCCTGTATGCATTTAACTGTGCCAGTTCTAACATATATGACATGACTGCTGCACTAGAGGTTAGCTCACGGCGAGGGAACTTCTCAACGATGAACAGCACAGACATCAAATTTTGTATATGCATTTAATTGTGATAGCCCATTCTAAACACCATCAATTTATAACTGTTGCACCCGTGGTTGGTTCCCAACGAAGAAACTCAACAGTCGGCTTCACATCATGACTCGTGTAATTTTACTAAATAGGTGTCACTAATATTGTCTTGCAACTTGCCTAGGAAAACGAAAGCTCTAAAAGCAAACCTTGAACTTTTTTTAAGGGTCTTATTGAAGGCTAAGATTGTAGTAAATTTAAAATAACAGAATGAAAAACATGGCCAGCAGATTAAAAATTAAATAAACTACACATAAAAAAATATTTTATAAAAAGCTTTTATTTAAATCATCTAAAAAAATTAAAACAAAGTTAGAAATTTAATTCCAATTTTCAAAAAGAATTTTTCTTACTATTGGCTGTATACACCTATAAATGTACTATGACCTTAAATGTAATATACAATTATAGTGTACAGTGCAATGCATGAAATTTGCCACTGGACTGGCTACGATTGATATACTGCGCAAGTATTACGCTCCCCGACCCTTTCTTCTTGTTTGCCGCATTCCTATTTTAAGCCATGGCAACGTTTTCGTTACGAACTTCACAGCGGCAAAATTTGGTGCGTTGTTCTGTTACTAGCTTAGCCCAAATTTAATGTAAATTAATGAGAAAATAATGAATCTACCTTTGTACTCGGCACGTCGCTCCTTAACTTTCTGCAGGGTGTGAAGTGGGGTGGCACATTCTGCAGCTATATACACTGGATCTGCTCCCTTTTGATAAATCTTATATATCGAATTACGATATTTACGATTTTTAACACCTGCTACATCTTTTTCAACATCTTCAAGAGACTAAAGGAAAAAATCAAATTAATGTAAATTCATTGTTATAAAACTATTTTATAATTAAATTTGGATATAAAAATATCTTGATACCAATAAAAAAAACAATATATATATATATGAGAATTATAAGCAGTTATTTAAAAACGAGATAAAATATACAAGATTTAAAGTAAAATTCTTTTTATTTTCTTAATAAGTATAATCATACAAGTATGACTAACCGAACATGCTTCCAAGTATGGCAAATTCTTGTCATTTTTGTTAAAGTCAGCAAGATCAGGAGGACAGTATAACTTTTTGGTAATTATGAGAAAAAGTTTTTTGACTGGAAAAGTTACTTTATGTACTGCTTCATATCTCTCAATATTCTTCTCAAAGCCACCAAACTGAGCACCATCATTTGGTAAAATATGAACTAGGTAGCCCTCATAAAAACTGCAAGCCATGCCTACTCCATATGAGATAAATGTTTTTTTCTTTTTATCTCCAGTATCCTAATTAGAAAAGACAAAATTAACTTCATAAAATAAATTGGTTACATACTGAAATGTACTGCCCAAGTTAAATGATTGATACATCTTTATTTATATGTCATTTGGTAAATCACCAAATTATACATTAATGCACCAAAAACAAAAGAATAATACAAATTTTTAAAAGGTGTTTACATTTGCAAAGTAAAAAATTGAAGCAATTTTCTTTCCATAATGATAGAAAATTTTCATCAATTTCAGAACTGAATTCCCATTTTTAACTTCTAAAATAGAGAGATGTTATAAGTTAAACATGTATATCTATGTTTATCTGTGTCCTGAATGGTTCACCAATTTTGATTTAGTTTTTTTGTTTGAAAGGTGACTTCATATACAAAAATGTAGTACATATATTAAAAAAAAATAGAAAATGTCTAAAAGAAACAAAGATCTACAGAAATTCAGTATCAAAAATAATAATAAACCGTATTTACATGTTAGTCGAATGTACAAATATACAAATTAATTTAGAGGGCTCTGTGTTCCTATGGATTTACAAGATTTGCCCTTATATAAATTTAAGAGTATTATTAAACAATCACTCAGTAAAAAAGGTCATAACACAATTACTGAATATTTAGAAGAAAAATATCCATGGGCATAAGCAGCTCCACTTCTTACAGGGTTGTTTCCTTCATTAATGGTGTTGTATTTGTTTTGGTTATGCACGATAAAATTAGAAAGGACCTATCCTTAAGTTTCTTGCTCATTCTTCTCGAGGGAAATCTGTCTTCTGAATGAAAGCTAAAGTGTGTTTCTCAACAACTGACATATTTCAAATGTTATTATTATTATTGTTATTAGTCAAGAAAATCTGTTAAGCCATTTGGAGATTATCAGCTCTCTTTTAATTGATGACTGGATGTGAGCACCTTCCACAAGTCTGATCAAGTCGCAATTCAGTATTATGTTACATGAATGATATTAAACAAATGCAGTAACTTTGAACTTTCTGTAGCTTAGCTTGAAATTTGCATGATAACCAATTCCCCAAAAGAGATATTGTGTTTGGACTCATTAGAAAGGTCATAATGAATAATTTCAATTTGAATTCAATGGATATGAAATTTTGTATACAATGTAGTAACCGTATGTGGCAAATTAGTATATGAATGTGTAAAATTGAAGAAAAAGAGAATAAGTGAAATGGATTGAGACAACAAAGAAAGGGAACAATTTGACATGATCTGGTCCTGAATATAATAAGTTATGATGTACGATACAGAGTATAGTCTATGAATATAGGAGGTAGTAATGATTTGTCCCCAATCCAACAATGCTTGGATCAAAATATTACCTTCTACTAATAACAGAAAGAGCCAATATATATTACTTGTTTAATTTTTAGACATTTTTTTGTCAGAGGTGTTTTAAATTTTTATGTCAGTTTAACTTTCTATGAGAAAAGTTGCTAATACTCATTTCCAAAAATAAATATTAAAATATATAATATCTTATATAATGTCATCTGTAGTTTATGGGGCAGTTGATGAGAAAGAAATGCAGAAATTTTTATTTAAAATTACTCATTTAAAGCAATAAGATGACAATAAACAATTGTTGTTTAAATTTTTTGTAACTCATAAGTACCCACGGGCCTAGCATGACGCCCTAGACAAGAGTCTCTCCGTAAGACTATTTCTTTAACACATTACGCTGCATGAAAAAGACGTCTTATAGACAGACTTTTCTAGGGCGTCATGTTAGGCCTGCTTGAATGTTAATGATCTTATGTAATTATTGTTATTAAGAGTTTATTAATTTTTTTAAAAAAGCTTGAGGTAGTTTGAAAGCTTACCTTTTCTAAATATCCCCATACTGAATAAGCAAATGTAAAATATAAAAACTTTTCATCTAACAACTTTCCATTGCCAAAATACAAGACAATTGCCATAAACACAAAATATACAAAATATTTCTCTTTGTCCACCACATATATTTCAAAATTGATCGTGCCATTTGTAAAAAGACTATATAAAACATTAGAAACCAGCTCCGCTATGCGTATAAGTATAAAGTACAGTATGAAGCGAACTGAAAAAAAAAGTCCCAACAATATTGCCTTGCACTCTACTAGGTTATTAAGTAACATTATGAAAACAACAAAAATTACTTAGCCATGCAAGTCCATTCATAGAAATAAGTTCATTTTTCTGAGACCCTGAAAGAAAATTATATTGAAATAATATTTAGTTCACATATAAAAATAATGGATAAGCGTAAACAACCATCATATATGTAACAAGAATGCATTATAACTACTCTACACGAAATTAAATTAAAAATACAAATGGGAAAAATTCTAATTATTTTTACAACTTACCTACTGAAACACAAAAAGCAAATACTAATAGAATACCATATGAATATTCTTTTCTCATAAAAATAGTATTATTCATTGTGAAGAGGAATGAATAAATTTTTGCGTAATCCACAAATTGTCTACAAAAAGTGCAGTGTACAACTTTTATTCAATAGATTGTCAAGTTATTAGAGACTGAAGCTTCTAAGGTTGAGTAGACTTGAGAATGCTTAATTCGTACTTGAATAATAAGTATTGTTACGCATGAGATAAATAATTTAAGCAGATCCCACGAAACTCTGCCGCTCTGAGTTGCTTGCGAATGATGCAGTGCTCAGAAATAACGCTCCCTGACTCTTTCTTCTTCTCCCCCACGTTCCCATTCAAGCCACTGCGATGCTTTTGTGACTAATTTATCAGCACCATTATTTTTAATAATATCAGAATTTTTGTACATAAGCCCATAGAATAATATGAACAAAGAGTGTAAATACGCAGTCAAAACCACAGGACAATAATAATTTGTCATAGGTTATAAGATCATAAGACCTTATAATAAAGTCTTAAGTTGTACCAAAAGTGAAAAGATAATTCGTATACTATTGATCTATTAAAAATATATTTATATCTTAAATGAAATCCGATAGATTTGACAGATTCAAATTGCCTATACATTGAGCGGAGTAAACAAAAGTAAAAGCGTAATTCCGCAAGATTTGACAGTTAATGTACAGAAAATCTGTCATACAGCATTAAAACAGTCTAAAATTTTCAAAACTGACATCAACACATGTGTCTCTTAGTAGAACCATAAAGTGTATTTAACAAAATAACAGAAATGTGTTATGTTTTTTAATAAAAAATCAGCGCATACTCTCTTGAAACATCAAAGGGACCTCTTGGACTTGTTTAATATGCAATTAAATTAAAAAGTTTATGTTGTTGTGCTCAGTTTACTAACATAAGTTTCGAAAATGTCTTTAAGAATATAAGAGTAATTTTTTGTGTCAACAACACGTTCTCAAAAATAATGACTATTTTTTAATATTACAATTACGTGTGGGCAGTTCTTCATAAAAAAAAAAACAATAAATTCCGATAATTTGTAAAAATTATTTGCTTTTAGGTTAGACAAGACTCTGAAGATGTTTAACTGTTATTGATATCGATAATTTTCAAAACTTACAAGCAATTTTTATATTGGACCAGCTATTTTATTCACCTGCTACGCTTTGTGTAAATTATAATGTAGTTATGGTTCTTTCTAATCACGATCCCGCTCTCTTTTTTTATTGTAGCCCTGCTCTCTATTTCAATACCGATCCCGATATCGATTTTGAGTTTTCAGTGGACATCGCTGCTCTTTTTCTGATTTTGTACATTATATCTTGTGTATAAAATGTCTTCTTTTATATATTTCAGCAGATAATTTACTTCTCTGCAAAGAACATTGTTAAGTTACGATGACGAAGCAGTGCAGATTTAATATGTATAAAAATTCAGCTTCAGCTTGTTTTATATGTTTATAATGTGAAGCACACAGTTTTTTCAAAGCTACTAGTATATTGAACACAGATGA
This sequence comes from Eumeta japonica, assembly GCA_005406025.1. Taxonomy (NCBI): domain Eukaryota; kingdom Metazoa; phylum Arthropoda; class Insecta; order Lepidoptera; family Psychidae; genus Eumeta; species Eumeta japonica. Next base: position 333,722 of record BGZK01000092.1, on the reverse strand, counting down.
AATCCAGCGCTAAAATAGCTGAAACTATTGAATCAGCATTTGATATAACCTGTAAAATAAAAACGATAAAATCAATTTAAATACAAACAGGAAACATATATCGTTGGTTTTACTGTTCAAATTGTTATTATTATTTTATATCCTTTTTTCACTGTTTTGGTCCAATACTTCTATGGTTTTAATTGTTTCCAATTGAATTGATAGAGTTGATAAAATGGTAGCTAGCGTAGTTATGCTCGCCAGGAACGCCGCCCTAACTAAAAAAACGAAAGCGGACTACAATCGATATCCTTTGATCCACGCTAAAAGAGTAATTAGGGCGGTAAGTCTGGAAGAGTGGCAGGAAAGATACACCGAGAAAAGCACAGGTAAAATAATCAAATTCTTCTTTCCCCGAGTGGAAACAATGGACAAAGACCTGAGAGAAACGGAATTATGACGGCCACAGGTTTTCACGCGACACGGCGGGTTCGAACAATATTTGAATTGATTCAAGCTGAAGAGCTCGCTGTCTTGCCACTCCGATTCAACAAAAGCACAGGACATACGGCACATATTGCTATATTTTCCTAAGAGAACATGCAGATATTCAACAAGAAATAAAAGGTCAAATGCTAAAGAAAAACTTCGTAGAGTTAGTCGCAGATAAAAAGACAAGGAAAGGTGTTTAGAATTTAAATTTAGTAGTTTAAATTTCAAGTTTACTTTAAATAAAATGATAATAAATACAAATGAACTATTTGTCTTTCTTACGTGAACGATGTCTGTTTCGTAGTCCGATCACAAGTTATACAAAATGAATTCTGTACAGTGGCCACACACGCCCACTGGTGCATCCGGAATCCAGTTCCTCACTGGGATCTAGAATTCCCTTCTGGGATCTAGATTCCCTTAAGGAATTGTCCATAGGAATAGTCACGCGTCGTCAGCACCCCTAGTGTCGTCCGTCGGTGTAGCATTGTCGAACAGTCATTTCGTCAGGGGGGTTTTTTAGTGGGTTTTAGATCCACACTACGTGCGCTATGCATATTTTACCTCTTCCTCTTCGCAAGAGGGGAAAAAAAAGAGTACGGAATATCCAATCATCGGTCGTAAGTGCCGTCAGTCACGAACTATAAAATATAATGTTTTACGATTTTATTTGAATTAGTGAATTAACAAATTTTGAAATTACTTGGATATTATTATAAACTATGGAAATATGGTAGATAGGGCAAATGTTTATATTAAATTTTTTTTTCAATTTATATTAAAATTTTATTTTAATTACGAATATAAATATATACTACATTTTATACATTTTTAAAGAATGAGATATTTTATGATGGAAAGATATTTACGAAGTTTTAATTCCATTGTATTGCAAATTTATTTTTATTTCGAATATAAATATTTACCATGCCTTACGAATATTGTTTTCTTTAATTTTTTTGATCAAATTGCATATGCTATCTATCAAATATATAATTCATACAGGTTTATAAATTTCACAGGTAATATCGTGAAAAGAAGGTATTCTGAAATTTTAGCATCTTTATATTCACAACATATTATGGGCTTGGCGCTGAAGGATACGGACCAACTATCGTGATTTCCAGTTTCTTCGCGAACCCCTTCACCAGCAACTTCATTCAGACGTTTCGAGAAGCCGACACTTGAAATGCTAATGTCGACGTCGATTGACGTAGATGAAAAGTTTACACATTTTGTTTTGTTATTGAAAAGGAGATTATTCACAGTAAACCAGTTCTCCATTTTTTAGATAGCAATATTCATACCGACATAAGTAATTTGTAATCTTTTGACTTTAAATAACCATGAAATATCATTTGCGAGTTTCATGAATGTCCCCAAAAATACTGGGTAAGTTATTAATGTAAACTAAAAATAGAAACGGACCCAGAGCTGATCCTTGTAGTACCCCCATGCGGACCACAGTTTTTGATGATCTTGTCCCGTTAATATGGACCTTTTGAATCCTGTTACTCAAATATGATTCCAGAAAGTCGATTGACAGGGCCGTAACCACATAATGATATAACTTTCACCATGTCTTGGAAATCCTCCCATTCTTTGAAAATTTGTTGAAAAAGTTCAAAGCCAGGATCGATAGTCAAACAACCTCGCATGAAACCGAAATGTTTTCTGAACATCAAATTGTTACTATTAAAATGCGATAGCACTTGATTTAAGATCAACTTTTCAAAGATTTTACAAAATATCGATAGTATGGATATAGGTATAAAGTTGGTGGAATTTAATTTACTACCGTGTTTGAACACAGAGATGATTTTACTTTGTTTCATCAAATCGGGAAACACGCCATCATCCTTAAATATATTAAAGACAAATGACAAGTGTGGTGCAATACAATCAATAAGAGTTTATAATTTTAACTGACAGACCATGGAGGTCAGCAGTCTTTTTCATTTTTAATGACTATAATGCCTTAATAACATCTTGCGAATTTACATATTTAATTTCAAAATTATTACTACTGGGCGGAATACTTTTCTTCAGTACCTAGTGATTCAGCAAGAGCCGGAGATGAATTAAAAGATTTTTTTGGTTGACATTGGAATGTCAGTAAAGAAGTGTTCAAAGACAATAGCAACGTCTACGTCATTTTTCAAAATTTTGGTAGCTATTTTAAGTTGGACATTAAGATTGCGATCCCAAATTTTCCCTGTCTCATTCTTTAAGACACTCCAAGTTATCTTTATTGCGTTTTTGCTTTTTTTAAATTTTATTATTATTATACATAGTTTTGGCCGCGATACATACACTTAAAAAGGTTTCTGGGTAAATTTTGCTTTTATTAAATGTTCTTTCGTCATAAAGCTCATTTAATTTCGTTTTACTTTTATGTATTCTTACAGTTGCCAAATCACCAAAAGATAACGACTCATTTATTTGAATATTCTTGGTATGTAAAATATTTTCATATTTTGCTTTTATTAGGTATATTAAATAATAATTAGGTAAATTAAACATCGAATGGTGTCATTACACCATTGAAGTTCCGAAACTCCCCAGAAGGTATTTTTTCTAAGCAATTGTTTTACATTAACAGGTATATAATTTATCACTCTTTTTGGTGTTATTTTAAGTAGTATGTATATGAAAAGAGGGTAACTGAGCGCTATGGTCTGATTTTAAGTTATTATTAATTAACTTTTGATCAATATTTGTGTGAATATTGTCAAGGTAAGTCTTAAAGGAATATGTGATTCTCGTAGGTTCTAGAAAAAGGTTTGACAAATTGTAACATACAAAGAATTCCAGAAACCTACTACTGTAGAATTTCGGAATTAGTGTCAACTAATAAATTTACATTAAAGACTCAACTTCCAACTTCTTATCCTCCATACCCTGAATATTTTGATGCACCAGCAGGTTGAGTATGCAATTATTTAATTAAGAAAAACAAATCCAAATAGAAAGGAGTGCCTTGCTATTTTATCGTTCCTCCAATGCAATTTTTACTCTAAGCTCTACTCTGAGATTAAAGCATAACAGATACATATTACTTATGTACTGCTTAATTAAAAAGCCAGTTTTTGGCTATGGAACATAATATAATGATGTCGATATATTTATATATGAAAGGGGAAATCCATTAATTTATGTCAATTCCAAATGGTAAGGGAGGAGTCCCGTATAAAATAATTAAATCTTATTAAACTAAGGATAAATGGAGATATAATTTAAAATCTCACTTCAATGATAATACATAAAGAATGTACATTATTCTATAAAAATTATGTTTATGTTTAGATTACGTTTACATTTTTGGCGCAATCTGCCATTAATCTCACCAAGAGGGAGAAAGGTAGAAATTAAAAGAGATAGCTAATATGATTCATGAATGTTCCTTAATATAAATTATATCTCGAAGTGGATTTTCTGTGGGATATATATTTTAATCCATTTCCATGCAATCATTATACAGCGTTGGTAGAGCTAAAAATAAATATTTTGTAGCTAAATTGCCTTGATAATAAATTTTATCTGAGTTTGATTAGTTAATAATAATTTGATTTACATATCTTTTTTTTAGTGAAATAATATAAACGTCGATACATAGTAGCATACCACGTAAAGGTTAGATAAAAATATGACAAATTTAGACTTTTTAATGAATTAGATAACAAAAGCTTTTTTACATATCTACTAGTCTGATCAAAATAAAGGTACCTTTATTTTGATCAGACTAGTAGATATGTAATACAGATATTTGATGCATATGACTTTTCGCTCGATAATATTAAATAATAGAAACAAAAAATACTGTTTTGTTAAATATAACAGTTTCTTTACATTTATATTTTAAAATGTACATTTCATCACACTTTTCTTTTTCATTGACAATTTTTTGCAAATTATATGGTTGCTATTTTAATATTAATGACATAAGATCATCAGGATCTATAATCGACATGGGAGTACCACAAGGATTAGTCCTAAGTCTATTTTTGTTTTTGGTTCATATTAATGAATTGCTCAGTGTTGTTTGGGATATTCATGAGATAGTGTTCGCAGATGACACTTCCTTGTTATTTAAAATCAAAAGACAACAAATCGTCAATGACGATGTGAATATTGCTATCTCCAAATTAAAAAAGAAGGTTTACTGTAGGCAAATCTCCTTTTCAATACGAAGAAAAGAAAATGTGTCAAACTTTCACTTCCGAACGTAAAAACATGAATGTGGCACCATTCTATTACGTCATGAGAAATTAGAATTTATTGATAATACTGTAGGAAATTATTCTGGATTACAGGCTTCAATGAGTATGTTTGCGAAAAACTTAGTACTGATGCATATAGAGTTAAAAAGATATTAATTTGTCAGATATCCAAACCGCTAGATTGGTCTACTTTGGTTGTTTTCATAGCTTGATATCATACGGCATCTCACTGTGGGGATATGTTACAGATATTGACAGAATTTTCGTGGTACAAAAGCAGGCTATTCAGACTATTTACATACTGAAACCTAGATTATATCTTACAATTAAATTTAAGGAAAATGGGATCTTAACTTTAGCATCTCAATTTAGGTATAAAAAGATAAAGCACTTAAAAAATAATACAGAATTGTTCGAAAAAAATTGTCACGAACATAAATTCAAAACAATAACTAAAAATAATCTGTGTTCACATGTTAGTCGACTACATAAAGTCACGAATTTATTTAGGGGGTTCAGTGTGCACATGTTAAATTAGATCTCTCAAAATATACAAAATTTACCCTTAAACAAATTAAAAATCATGAATTAGCAATTGCTTGTTAAAAAAAGGGTATTATACAATTTGTGAATATTTGAGGACAAATATCCATGGACATAATCAGATTGACTTTTTTCGGATTTATTTGTTTCTTTATACTATAAAAATATGTATGTTTGATTGTATAACATAATGTACTTAAAGTTGAAAAGTCGTTCTTCTTGAGGAAGAACTGCTTTTCCAACGAGTGGCAAAACTAAGTAGTAAAATGTAAATTCTTGAAGTATTGTGACATATTTCAAGTGTTGTTCATAATCTATGAAATAAAAATATATTCAAATATGCATTTGAATTTAGCCTTCTCCAAAATAGGCGTATGAGTTTATATCATATAATTATTTTTATAATAATAAATAGGCCATGAGATACAAAAATAAATTTTCAAATTTGACTGGCGGTCCTAAACATTACCACGTTCAAATGTTTCAAAAAAACAATTATTCACAAAGCTTATAATCTTCTTCGAGAATTCAAATGAAAAAGTATTCTTTGAAATTTGATTGGTATTTTTAGAAATTAATTCGTTCAAACAAACTCAAAAAAATATCTATTCAAAGAGCCTATAAGCTATATAGCTTATAGGCTACCTAAATAGATGTTTTTATCTTATAGTGATAAGATATAAAAAATATATATAAGATAGTTTTTCTAAAAAACTAGACTATTAAATACAAAAATAAATTTTGTGAGCTAACTGGTAGTAATTATATAGGGTATCTCTCTCCGCGTTCCGCTTTCTGTTTAAATTGAACTCTGACAAACAAAGTCAGTTTAAACCCTTTAATACCGATTTTAGTCCGACGGTTGACCATAGACTAACGAAAACTCTATTCAGAAACGCGTACTAACGTTAATACCGGTACTTGGGTGGGACGACTAGCGACCATTGTTTTATTAAACCACCTCGAGCCAGGTTTAAGTGAGTTAGTACGGGATTTGTGTGACAGGTTAAAAACAGTTGTATACGCGAAATCATTTCATATTTGTAGTTATGAAAGTAAATGAGTGTGATGATATTATATATAATATTGCGAAATTTATGAAATACCAATTGAACAACCGAGGATTTATTGCAAAAAGATCGATCCGTTCGAAATTTTCACTTTGTCTTGTTTTGTGATTATTGATGTCTGTTTGTTTATCTTCAATAACTTTAATTTTGTACTGAATTAAGTTCAGTAGAAAAACATTAATTTGTTCACTCCAGTTCTCTTCCTTTTTTCTTTTCGCATTAGGTTTGCCGTTAATTAACGCTATTTGAAATTACAAAAGATAAAGTAGATCAATAATTAAAGTCGAAATTAAAACCTCGTATGCCATTAATGCCATATTAGATCAACCGCTGTCAAAATAAGCCCTTGTTAAAACGACTAATTACAATAGGCAGTTGATTTTTGTTATGCGTGTAATATAGCATGTAATCGCAAATAGTTAGCATTATCATGTGTTGCCATTTAAAATATCTAATACCGGTGCTTGCAAATACCGCGCTTAAGGACGACTCTGAATTGAATTGACGTAGGTTAGTTAATCCGGCCTTAGTACGTACTGGTTTAGTTAGAACCACCTTAGTACTGGTTTTAAGACAACGTTTCTGAATTGGACAGTAAATATTTTCATAATACTCTTTGCAGTGTTTATGTCTCCCACAGAGTACCTCTTGGTAGAATGTCACTTATGGGTCTATCCTATCAGGGTTAACTTCGTCACGACGTAACCGTCGTCGGTCCATCATTTTCGTGTTTGCTGCACCATGCGACTGGACGCAATTTCATTTTTCGTAGAGTTTGAACTAGGACCCTATACTTGTTATATATTTCAAAAATGTAGGCAAAATTTATAATTTTATAAAAAGATAAGTAATTGAAAAAGGTGTCGAGTAATAAAATATGAAATGTTAAACTTATAAAAGCTGTACCTTCCAAGAATTTTCTCAAATACAAAGAAATAAAACCAAAATTTTCTTTTTATTTATATTTTCTCTGTTACTTATTAACTAGTTTATAGTAATATCTAATAAAAAATCGACACTCCATCATTATTATTATATTTTAATGCACTCCATACATTTCTTTTTTAAGAGAGACATTACATTGCAAGGCGTCGAAGGACAGCGCTCGGGTGTTTTTTTTTTAAAGTCCAATTTAATGCCGGGTCTGTTTCAAACACGGCGATTTATTGTTTACACCTTTGGAGCGCTTAATAGACTATACTAAAATGTAAAGAACTGTATATTTTTGTTATTTGCTTTGTGAATAAAAATTTAAAGTTGAAATTTGTTGAAAAATGGCGAGTCTTAAGATTAAGTAAATACAATGAAACGAATTCATATATGTGCAAGTTTAAAGCTTTATGTAAAAAATAGAATAACTATTCTACAAAAAAAAACTTTGAAAACAATAAACTTTAAATAGAAAAATTTTTCAGTACAGCTTTGAAAACCATAAAATTACCGTAATTAGTGACGAGTATAGTGTGGGTATGCCCTGTGACAAGGACATACGAATATTCAATGTTGAAATGCTTTTATATATTACGAAATGAATCAAACACTAACATAAAGTTAACGTTTATAGTTTCACACCATTTTCATAATAAAGGGACCGAAACGGTAACAGTTTTACAAGCCTAGCTTGTCGATTGAAATTTTACCAGAAAAAACTAGAATTAACTAAAAATATTTATAACAAACAAAAATATATACTTAAGTGTTCATGTTAAACACTTCTTTTAACTCTATTATGCTTTTAAATACATTTTATTAATAACTAAATTTACACTTTCACCTCATACAAAACCACGAAGAGAATGAAAAATACACAGGTCATAAGGGTACGATCGTCATCTTACAAAAAACTTTGTATTACTGAACAATAAAATACTTACGTATACTTGTGTATATTTGACTGAACATTTGCTTCAGGGTGAAATATCTCCCAGCAACAAAAATTGGAAATATTTTATGTCCAGAGTCAAAGATCATATACATAAGGTATCTCAATTCAAACTATAAAATTAACTTACATTTTATATATCCAATATTTTATCATTTGTGGCAGTTTAGAAATCACATTAATAGATGGCACTAATAGTAAAATATTGCATTACCCTACTAAATAATTCATACACATTATTTCTTAAACATCTTTATTAGGTTGCTTATATATTGAACAATCTTGTTATTTTTGCAAGATGTATTATCGTCATTTTTTAGACTTTAGATTATTTTTTTTCTGTTTTTACGCAATTTATCTTTCATATTTTTCCACAAAATCATTACTTGCTTCGTATAATTATACTAGAGAACGGATTAACAATTCATAGCAGCTTCTAATACATTTATTTTTTTATCAAACGGGGAGTCTAGTTAAATAGGACAACACTAAAATTGCTTTCTTTCTGCTCTGCTAAAACCGCATTAATTTTTCGTTTTTTTTATTAAGTAATTAAACTGTTTCATTACCCTTAGTTTGCTGTAATTTCTTCTTTTTTTCTTCTTCATCTTTTCTTTTACTTTTATTTCGTATTAAGATAAGTCATAATTATAGAATAATTCGTTAAGAGAAATTAGGCTAAACCTTATTTTGTTTCTTTATTTCGTTATTCATGAATGTGGGGGTGGGGGTGTGAGCGCGTGTGCGTGCATGCATTCGTGTACATGCGTGTGTATGCGGGATAATTTTTTAACATCATATGATTATCGATTTGCATCAATCCTTTCGATGCTATACCTATTTAAAAACCTCCCAATTTTTTACGTTTCAAGATGTCATATACATAGTTTCTATTTGTACGAAATGTTTATAATCTATAATCAATAGAAATAAATTGATTTGTAAGCAGTGATAATGTCACAAGTACATACTATATTCCCATCAAATTAATGTAATAACATTTTATTCCATAGATCAGCAAAATCATGTTTTGCATAGATTTCCTAATCCAACTAAGGATTTGGAACATTTTTGAAACTGACTGATTGCTATTGATGATGAAACAGTTGGATTAATAAATGAATATATCTGTAAATGTAGAAGAGTTTGTAATATTAATTTTCAAAGAAAATATGTCTGTGGGGAACAACAGGTTAAGCCTGACTGCTGTATATTGTACTTGCTAGGATATCATATGCATACAATATCAGGTAACTGCAATTTTTCATGTAATTACTTTTTATGTTAAATTTTAAATGACACATAAATATTCAGATGAATCTTTGAATGAATTATTTTATCTTTCTAAATTTTGTATTTTTTTAAGTACTTTTCCAATAATATTTTGTTTATTGTTTTTTATAATATGTTAAAAAGTAGTTCGCTTCATTTATATTAATAAAACCATAAATAATTTATAAATAAAATAACTCAAAGATGTACTGTAATAATAATAAGCCTTTTATTCGGACAACAGATATACAATTATGTTTCTTATACTATTACACTGTTATACACTATCTATACAATTATGTTTCTTACATTACTAAGCTTATTCGCATATTTGGTGCTTCTTTACTTTCTGTAGGTCCGTTTGCAGTTGGCAAAGGCCTCCTCCAACCTACTCCATTCTGACCTCTCTCTGGCTACTCCACTCCATGTTTTACCCGCAACCTGCCTAATATCATCATCCCATCGTTTTTGTGGTCTTCCTCTTTTCCTTTTGCCATCTCTTGGGTACCATTGTGTAATTAATTTGCTCCATTCATCCTTTCCTCTAATCATGTGTCCCGACCACTTCCATTTTAGCCTTTTTATTTTTGAACTTGCGTCCTGTACTTTGGTCTTTTTTCTAATGTTGATGTTCCTTAATCTATCTCTTTTCTTGACTCCTAGCATGCTCCTCTCCATTGATCGTTGGCAAATCGCAATTCTATTCGTTATGTTTTTTGTTATGGCCCATGTCTGGCTTCCGTATATTAAGACTGGCAGAATGCAGATATTGAATAGTTTACTCTTTGTTGCTATGTGTAGGTTTTTGTCTTTCATTACTTCCCTGAAACCCCAATATCTTTTCCAGCTGTTGGCTACCCTTCTTTTAATTTCTTTGTTTATGTTATCTTGCGGTGATATTAGCTGTCCCAGGTAAATATATTCATCAACATAATCAATCTCTGAATCGCCTACTTTTATGCTGCTTTTATTTCCGTTGGTCATTACTTTAGTTTTTTTCGGGATTTAATTTTAGTCCTATTTTTCTGCTCTCAGATGCTAGTTCGTTTAACATTCTAACGAGGTCATCTGGCGTTTTTGCGAATAGAACAATATCGTCAGCAAACCTTAAGTGTGTTAATGTGCGGCCGTCGATATTTAAACCCAGATTTTGCCATTCGAAACTTTTGAAGGTCATTTCTAAGACCGCGGAGAAAAGTTTTGGAGAGAGAGGATCTCCTTGTCTTACGCCTTTTTGAATCTTAAATGGATCTCCTTTCTTTTCTAACTGAATGCACGCCGAGCTGTTTTTATATACATTTCTGATCAATCTTATATATTTCTGTTCTATCCCTTGTTCTCTTAGAGCCTCCCAGATGTTAGCATGTATTAACGAGTCGAATGCCTTGCTATAATCGACAAATGCTAGATAGTATACGAGTTGGTATTCTCTATATTTCTCTCTTCTAAAACCTGCCTGTTCTATTGGCTGTTGTTCGTCAAGTTTTCCTTCCATTCGCTTTAGTGTGATCTTTGCAAATATTTTGTATATGTTGGACATCAAACTTATGGGCCGCCATTTCACATAAATACATTCGACAACATGGAAGAACAATTTCAATTATTGTTCGATAAAATGAAGTTAGAAATGGAGAAAAAGACCAATGATTTAAAAGAATCGATTACGAAGAATATAATGGATCGGATAGATGAAAAACTCAATCCTATGATGGAAGAAAATGAAATATTAAAACAAAAAAATTGTGACCTAGGGAAGGAAATAGAATATTTAAAAAAAGAGAAGAAGAGTAACAATATAATTATTTATGGATTAGAAGAGAGCGAAAAATCGATATCAGAGCTATTTCAAACCGTCAAAGAGATCTTCAAAAGAGACTTAAACTTATGTGTTGAAGAAAGCGAAATGAACAGATTATACCGTTTAGGGAAAAAAAAAATAAGGTTGAGAACAAACATAGACCTGTGCTATTTTCATTCACAAATGGATGGAAAAAAGACCAAATCATAAAGAATAAAAAGAATCTGAAAGAAATCTATATATCGGAAGACTATTCTAAGGAAGTTATGGAAAAGAGAAAGGCTTTGTTACCACAGCTACTAGAGGAGAAGGAAAAGGGAAATACTGCTTATCTGAAATATGATAAATTAGTAGTTAAAGGACCAAACCTCGACAAAAACTCCGATAAAAGGAAAAGAGAATTGTCTACCTCACAACAATCGATGTCAACCACTAAACCTAAAAAACAGCAAACGATCAGTTCCATTAAAACGAACAGAACTAACGCTTTCGATTTGATGGGAACACGATCAAATTCGCTCAATGACACCCTCACTCATAAAAACAATAGCAATTAACAACCGGTAAACCGAAAATCCAATCAATTTACGAAAATCAAACAACAGAAATAACACAATCTCCTCCAAGCCGACTGGTCCTCGTGGGGGACAGAGACCATAACCCTCCAACAAAGATGTATTAATTAGAGTTAAATAAAATAAAAACTTAGTACCGTATTATGAAAGTGACAATTCTTTGAGTATTAATGAAGACATTACTACACAACACATTATCACTAAGACAACAAACAATAATGGAGGACGTACTCATGAATCTTCTTAGAACTCTTTGTCCTCAAGATCACCTTCATCAAGTACTGATTCAGAGTTCGGTAGCTCACCATTTATAACAAATGATTTGCCTCCACCACTTACCAAAATGTGTGCTAATGTAATTGCAGCCGAATGAGAGGACAGTGATGTCATTAAAAACGTTCCACTACAGCAATTGAATTTTAAGGATGGAAAAAATGTCTGTAATGATAAATTAATTTAAAACTTTTTTTAAATATTAGAATTTACAATATACATTGATTTCATTGTTAATATTTCCGGAAAGGAGTGTTCGTTCACATTGATACACAAAAATCCCAAAACTATCAAATATCCCCTAAGTACAGTGACTAAAGTGAGGGTGATTTTAGTGGCATAAAACGAAATTTAATCAATATAGAAACTAAAAGAAAGAGGAGCTATTTTTTTTAAGCAAATCAATGTTCTTTTTTGATTTTGTCAAATTCAGATGAGGCTAATAGTATTCTGAATAAAATGGACGTAAGTATAAATCCCTCAAAATAAAATTAAACGCTTGCTTAACAAAGGGAAATCATACGGGACCATGTCAAACACTCATAGAAATATCTTAGCTCACTTCAAAGAACCTTGCTCAGAAAAATGCAGACTTGAATGCTCAGTTTATAAAAGTTATAACTCAAGTTACCGAGGAAATTCAAAAATCTAAATTCCCTAACTTCTCTTCATGAAGAAAATTACATCTGAAGCAATGGTTAATGCAACAACAAAGAATAACTCTGCTGCAAAACCGGAAGTTCTGATTCTGAGACAGTACGTACTAAAGACAAAAACGAAGCTAGGACATGTCTACGCCAGCATAATGATTTAATCCAAGAAGACTCGAACAGCAAACAATACACCTCAGACAACAATTTTATTCAACTAGTGAAGATAAAACAAATGTTTACAATTATGCAAGAAGCCGTGCTATAATTAATTACCATGATAAACCTACTAGGACAAATGATGAGCACTTTACGGTATTCAATCCACTAACAATTCTATGGAACAGGCTGTCATAACATACCTTAGAGGTAAAAGCTTTTATAAATGTATTAATTTCTGAAACTGTTTTTATGACATTTATCGAAATTAGCATGAAATGTGCTGTAAAAGAAAATACTAAAGTGTGTAAAGTGTAAATAACATAATAACTTCGAAATGTAATACGTAATATTGAATTTTTAACTCACAAAAGAAGATATAGCCATATTTTGTCATTACATAAGTACGTACTGAAAATCGAGGTACTTAATATGCTCAATGAGCAAATAGTTATTGTTATTATTAAATATTGTGCCTTATTAGTAATCCGTATATTAAATTACATAAATTAATACAAAAAAAAAAAATCGTTTCAGGTCACCTAAGCTATTACTTAAAATTCGCCTTATTATTGCAGAACGAGCTTTTCTGATTTACTGTTTACAACATGTAATGTATATGCGTACGTTTTTGGTAACGATTTGATTTCGGACAATTATTTGATTTTTAAAATTACCCGTTCTCAATTGTGTATTTATTTGCAATTAAAATTGTAATGATTTGTATAATTAGTAAATAAATTTGTTGTAAAAACAACGTAGGTAATTTTAGATATATATAATTTATTCGGAAGTTTTTCGTTGACAGGGTATTTTAAAATAAATGAGTATGCATCTATTTTAGTTTTTATTTTTATTTTTGAAATGAAAATTTCAAATTTTGTTACTAATGCATACGACGCCTTTTGATGAAAAATAGTAGTTTTAAAATTACGATAAGAGATGGCGCTTTGGCCCCATGCCTTAAACAGAGGAGCGTTATCTCTTTTTTCATTATACAATAGTACTTTGTGATTTGCATGGCAACCCAATCAGTTTGACAAAAAGGAACATTTGTTTACTTTTTCAGAATATTAGGGATTATGACTTTATTTAAAGAATCTTGACGCTTATAAAGAAACAGCAAACGCCCTCGATTTCAAAAATTGCGCCTACTTAAATTTATTGAATAATCTTTGCTTAATAATGGTTGTTTGTAAATTTTTTCAACAGGGTTATTGTCGTTACGGTCAGAACTGTAGATTTGAACACATATTTGGAAATAAGTATTCATACCATGGTACCCACTTGTTTATCTTAGTGTTTTTTACCACTTATGTTGTAAGAAAATTGGTATCATTGAACAATTTTGTTTTTTAGCGACTTCCATGAACAGCACCCTGTCTGTGACGGATGAGCAACTTGTGAACCAGGTCCAGACAAACATCCAAGCTGCTTTACATGGGGGACAGTGGATATTGTCGACGTACGCACCATTCAAAGAGAAACCCAACTTTCCAGGATTAACTGATATTTCTCCTGAAGAAGTTAGATTATCTATTTATGAAGCAAAAGCCAACAATAATTTAGAACAAGCTGTAAGTTTTCCAGATTTTGTTTTGATTGTGTAATATGATTATTGAATTGGAAGGTATATAAAAATTGGAGTAGGTGTTAGTTAGATGCCTTTTACGATTTTGTAGTCACTTTTTAATTATGATGACCATATGTATTACTCGAAATTATATCAGTCTGAATAAGTTCATTTTGTTTTGAACATATACAAATTCTCTATATTGTTTATCCGCTAATTTATCTCAATTAGTTATGACTAGTACTTGCTCAAAACCGAAATCATGGCCAAACCTAGGTATTTTGACTGAAATTGAAGTGTCAGTCAGTCATCAGACAATGCTGTTAACGTTATATACATTTAGTTACATTACTTGCGCTTTTATTTTTAGGGTACTGTATAAGATGTATAGAGGCCATTGATGTTTGAGCATAATGGTGTTAAATTTATTCATAACACGGAAAAAGTATTACAATAGTAGTTAATATGTAGGTTATACTGAAAATTTGTGAAATTGGCTATTTATATTAAGTATATTAAAAGAACATTTATGTTTTTCCTAAATCAAACTTTTTGGGAATAGATTATATTTTAGTTTGTGTGGATTTACATTTACTTTTCAATTGGACAATGTTTTGAGAATTGTGTGTCTGCAATACAATGAATTTACGTTTAGAGAATATTCCAGCCATTAATGTTTTAGAACAAAGTGCATTATTGTAAACATCAATTGCATTGATTTTGCCTACTTGGTAAGCTATGAAGTTTTTGAGATGAACTTATTTTCCATTTAAAACATCTTTTGTAGATAATTTAATAATATTGCATTTTAAATATTTTATCTCAGTCTATATTTTTTGGATTTGCTATGTATCACAATCATATTAGATACAACAAGACATAAAAGTGGAAATGTTAGTTATACTACGCTAATGGTAGAATAACTAAAATGGGATAGAGTGAAACAAGTCCAATTGAGCACATGAAAAAAAATTTTGCAATGTAATCAAAAGTTTTACCAATCTGTTTGCTGTAAATGATATTGCAGACAAATATGTTTTGTCTGATTTATGTGTTAAATTAATCATAGATATTATGGGTGTTCTTACTCAAAACATCAAAGAAAATACGTTAATATTAAGTTAAGTTCAAAGCTTCAAATTTAGTGGACATTGATATTTTACATATTTTTTCTTCCATGTCCAAGTATGCAAAATAAAACGAGTGTTTATATGAAATTTAGTCAAATTTCAATTGCTAATGTACTAAATATGACAGATGTCCATTGTCATAATATGTAGTGTTAATCTTTATAAAATATTACATGTTTATATACCGAGGTTTGCTTGATTGTGCTACTGTGACTTGGCTTTGACTATATTTTTTTTAATAATGTTCTTCATTTTTTTCTCAATATTTCAAACAAAGCTACAATTATTTTGTAAAACCCTTTGTTTTATGTTTATTATATTATGCTGTATCATCTCGGCTGGAATCTTTTTATTTAGCTATACCCACTTACATTGACAGGTGACTCCTGTAGTACTCTCGGCAGATGGTTGTCACTTGTGCAGTGTCGATTTTATTTCTAATTATTGTCAGTATGAGTGGTGGAATATATTGAGCATTTCAATGTAAATGGTGGAAATACTATTGGATCACAATCAGAACGCACATCTCTGAATGCTGTCTTCACTCTCAATGCATTGCAAATTTATATTAATTGATACAGGCTCTAAAAATTGTATTTTAGTTTACATCAATCAACATTGGCTAATTAAATGTACTTAAAAAGCTTTTATTATAATATCAGTTAGTCAATCCTAGCATTATTGCATGCTATATATGAAGTAAGAATGGTTTTAAACACCATAAATATATTATTGCAGAAATTGTAGTAGGAAGAGTAGGTGATTAAGAATATAGGTATTTTCCTTTTACAGCGGAGTGTAGTTACATAATTCACAACCCAACTCTATTTAACGAGCACCAGGATCGTTATCGAAAGTTAAATGCAAACACAGAAGCAGGATTGGGATCGCTTTCAGGTTTGAAAGTGAGATTAAGAGTGGAAATAATTGGAGTCCAATTTAGCTTAGCATTAAAATAAAAGATGGAGTTTATTCAATCTCTGTACTCACAAAAACACAAGAATGTTTACTTAATCAGATGACTTTAAATCATGGTCAGAAGCTAAAGGTTAGATGAATAATGTCTACAATGAAGTTTCTGAAACTGAATCCCATAACTTTGTGTGATCGGTTGCTGTGAAAATCGAATTGACTACTTATAATTCTGTGCAAGGCTGTGTAAATTTCATTACTATTAGATATCATTTAATATGGATATGAATGACCTTGGCATACTGCAGTGAATTAGCATGAGATAACTAAATAATTATTATCCTTCATTGCATAATTTTATTTAGAGTATTATTATGATTTCTCCTTTAGTTTAACTAATTACACAATAGTAAATGTGTTCACAATTATTATGAGAATTCACATATTGTTACATCACACTTCCAGTCAAAAACATTTCTCTTCATAGTCAATTTATCAATAGTAGATACGTTGTGATCTTTTTTACTTCTGTAAATCAATGGATGCAGGGGCATAAATTCATTTTTCTGGGTTTTGATTGTGTAGATTAAATGCTAATAGGTTGATATTGTGGATGTGACTGATATGATTGTATATTTTTTACTATTAATTTTTTCAAAGCTATATATATAATAAATAAAATAAAAGTGATTAATACATTAATTCGGCACTTTCTTAAAAAGTGTCAGTGCATATAAGCTTTGTTAAGGCAGCGCAGACCACTTTATTGACCATGGACATTTCGAAACTGTATTTTAATATCTATAATAATACTGCACAGATAATTAATTAACATTTGTCTTTGCAGATTTCAAATTTTAACAATGCAGTGAAGGATGCAAGATCAAAATATGAACAGCTATCAAAACCAACATCAAATATTATCAAAGTGCTGAGACGTTTGTACAATGACGAAAAACCTGAATCACCATTTTCATCAGTTACTCATAACAGCTTTGGAGTAACTCAAAATACACAAAATACTGCTTCATCAATTTTTAGAACAGCAGTTCAAACAAACTCATCTATACAGATCACAACTAATAATAATTCTAATGAAATTTTTGGTCAAGTGCCAAGTGCCAATACAAAAAATTTTTTTAATGTTCAAAACCCAAATGATACAGCAAAATCAATATTTGCGCAGGCATCACAAAATTTCTTTGCACCCACTTCGAAAACTAGCAGTTCTAATATTTTTAATACTACAAATCAAAAAAATGAAAAAAATATATTTGGTTCTCCAGGCCCTAATGCTAACAATATATTTGCAAATGCTGCACAAAAATATTTCCCAGCAGCAGATCCAATTAATAATTCTTCATTTACTAATAGCAGCATGATGCAAACCAACTTATTTCATAAACCAGAACAAACACAAAGTTTATTTGGTCAATCTAGTGGGCCACCGGTTAGTAATATCTTTGGACAGAATAACATTCATCATAGTGGAGGAACAAATGTGTATCCTAGAAATGTATTTGAACAGTCAACAACACCCAATATATTTGGACAATCTTCTTGTAATACATTTAATCAGGACACCGAATCTGATGATATTTGCATCTACAGCAAAGAAGAGGACTTAAATCCTGAAGACTTACAAAGCTACAAAAACGATGAGTTTCAATTAGGATTTATCCCAGAATTACCACCTCCACGGATATTGTGTTTTTAAAATAATCTTATTTAAGTTTGTAATGAAAAATTTGTGTATTTTTAATGGTAATGTCCTATACATTGATAGTAGAATAAAAATGTAAAATATTCACACACTGTCTTCGCCCTTTTCGGCAGCCGTGATCTGTATATAGCTCCGCTTTACGATTAGAAAGGTTTCTCCTCTTTGTAATTTACGACGTTTGGCCATCGGAACATGATGTACCCATAGATTTTAAATATTACTCTATCTCTACTTATTTCCGCCGCGATCTCTTTGTAACTGACCGGAACGTGTCGTCTATGAAACATAAATAGTGAGTGGCGCGGGTCGGTGACGTAGTCGGCGCGCTGATTACGTCACCTTCCCGCCCAGTGGAAGTCGTGATGGCGCGTCCGCGTTCCGTTTTGAGCAGAGCTTACAAATTCGATAGTAAAATCATATACTGCGATTTTTATAGCCCATCTTTTTAAACGTCTCGTCTCCGTCTGCGATACCCCTTCCGTCGGTCTGAAAATGTGCGTTAGTGGTTTGTGATCACTTCGCAAAGTAAACTTTGGTGATGTTTATTAATTCCAGCTAAAGCTTCTTTGTTTAGTTGACTGTATGTATCTTCTTTCCGTATTCGATAAAGTTCGTGAAGCACAGAGGATCGGTCGCTGGTCGCCGTCCGGGTACCTGCGCGCGAGCACGGCGCCCAGCCCGTACGCGCTGCTGTCCACGGACACGAGCGGCAACCGCATGTCGTAGTGTGCCAGGACGTGCTTCGCGGTCAGACGTGCTCTAGCCTCTCGAAACGTATATTCATTTGCTTCGTTCCAGTTCCACTTAACAATTTTTTTTTAATAATTGAAAGAATAGTAGTAATTTGTTACAAAGCAGTTTCAAGCAAGCGAAGAGAGAGAGAGCGCCGCACAGCGGCAAAAATGCTAACTACTACAAATGCGTTCATCCATTGTTGTTTTATGGTTGCGTTCTATTCCTAACAACCACCCCTGAACGCAAACCCATTTTTGCTATACAATACAAATTTTTATGTTCAGTTGTCCCCTTAGAAGTATATCTCCAATCATTTTGTCACCTCTACAATAGTTAAACTTTATATTTAAATTATGTACATGCTCTCTCAAGAAAGGATACCTTATATCAATATGTTTAGAAGGTAGATAACAGTCATTGGCAGACAATTTAATCGCGCTCTGGTTATCACTGAATATTTGAAGGGGTCCGGTTAGGGGCTGACCGAACTCGGCGTGCAGTTGTCGCAGCCACAACGCCTCCTGTGCTGCCGACGACATCGCCATGTACTCTGCTTCGGCCATCGACAGAGCCACCGTCTGCTGTCTGTTTGAGCACCAGGATACTGCACCTCCCTGAGAAATAAAAACATAGCCCGTGCAGGACTTACAGTCAGTGTTATCACTGGCCCAGTCTGCGTCGCAGAAGCTTTTAATGATTGATTCACCATCTTTGGCATAAGTGAGCTTCATTCATATCTTTAGTTCCTTGTAAGTATCGTAGGATCCTTTTCACAGCTGTCCAGTGTTCTGCTCTTGGCGCTTTATTGAACCTACTAAGAGTGAACTGCAAAAGAAATGTCAGGCCTTGTGCCTTGAGCAATATAGAGAAGACATCCTATGGCCTGTTGATAAGGGTAATCCGTTTCCTTGCCATCTACACCCTGAGGAAACTTTTGACCAACTTCAACTGGTGTTTTACATGGTTTACAATCAGATATGCCAAACCTGTCAAGTACATCCTTAATGTACGTTTCTTGGTCAATCATAATACTGTCTCCGTCCCTTGTTACATTCAGACCAATACACTGAGTGGCTTTACCTAGATCCTTCATCTCCAAGTATTGCATAAGCCTATTCTTTATTATATCCTTTTCTACTTTATTCGGAGTAAATAAAATGAGATCATCAACCCATACAGAAATATAGGTATTCTTGTTTACATTAAAATACACACATAAGTCAGACTGTGACCTTTTCATACCAATGTCCTGCAGCACAGTGTTTAGTTTTGGATTCTAAACCTGCTTGCCTGTTTAAGCCCATATAATAATTTATGCAAGTGACATACTTGAGGCCCTTCTTCATACAACTCTGGCTGCGTCATGTATATTTCTACATCAATATCGCCTTGAAGAAATGCTGATACTGCATCTAGCTGATCGGTTTCAAGCCCCAATTTTGCAGCTAGTGATATTAGATAGTGTATGGTACTGTACTTCACAACAGGTGAGAACACTTCCTCATAGTCAGTACCCTTCTGAGCATATCCTTTAATGACGAGCCTGGCCTTGAAACGAACTATATTACCACATTGGTCAGTTTTGGTTTTGTATACCCACTTGCTAGGTAAAACCTTTCTATCCGAAGGTAGGTTCTTTAAACTCCAAGTGTTATTTTTCATCAGCGAGTTATACTCCTCATTCATTGCCTGTCGCCACTGTTTGGCATATGGTGATGAGAGCGCCTCCTCAACTGTCTGTGAATCAGAGAAACTTGAAAGTAAACAAAACATACTATTTTCATCTGTATTTGTGACATTTCTTAGTTTTCTGTTTCGAGGCCTCAGTGTGATATTCCGCTGCTGGTACTGTGAGTGTACCTATCTCGGTGGCATATATGTTTTATCCAAATCCCCTGTGTCCGTCTCGTATTCGCTAGAGCTTTGATCACATTTGTTTCACAGTCACTGTTAGTTTCTTGAGCTGGTGGGATAACGTTTCTTATCTTAGACAGGGGTTCTTCTGTCTGTTCTGTCGGTACCAGGATGTTGCCGGTGTGAATTGTGGAAGTAGATGGACTACTAAACAACTGTGACTCCACTTGTTTATCTTGACCGTTTGTAGGCGAAGCTGAAACATCATTATTAATGTCTATTAAATCTAAGTTTTCACATCTCTCAAAGAAGGTAACATCTCTGGTCTTAGTAAGTTTGTATGTTTCTTTATCTAATAAACGATATCCTTTTGTATTGTCACAGTAGCCCACTAGAATCATCCTTTTTGACTTCTTATCCCACTTTTGACGTTTTTACTTTGGCACAAAGACCATGGCCTCGGTGCCAAATATTCTTAGATGCAACAGGTCAGGTTTGTACCCATTCCACATTTCAGAGGGTGTCTTACCATGTAGTGCTTTATTAGGGAATCGGTTTACGATATATGCTGCAGGCCCTACTGCCTCAACCTATAGTTTCTTCGGTAGGTTGGCATGGAACAGTATGCACCTAGCTTTCTCAACCAGTGTCCGATTCATCCGTTCAGCTAATCCATTGTGCTGAGGCGTGTAGGGAGTGGAAGTCTGATGTACATTACCGCTGTAGGATAGAAATTTATCAAAATGAGTATTGCAGTACTCAGTACCATTATCTGTCCTTAGTACCTTTATTTTCCGAGAACAACGGTTTTCAACTTTATTTTTATAGTCCTTGAAAATTTCTAACACTTTGGTTTTATTTTGCATGAAATACACGTGCACCATTCTAGTGTAGTCGTCAATAAAAGTGATATAGTACTTCATACCTGAGCAGCTCAAATTCTCCATTGGTCCACCACATACGTCGGAGTGGACAAGCTGTAATGGTGTCGTTGCTCGGGAACCAACATAAGGTTTGAAGTGAATGATGAGTGGTTGGGCACCTTAATGCTGGTAGGTTTGCCTGACGTCTACGCTCCTATGATTATGGGGCTTGAGAGCTCCGGCGCGAACATTAGTGCCGATCTTTTTAAGACCAAGCTCCTACAAGAAGTGAAGTCAGCAGATACCAGTACTGCCTTATATGTGAAATCCAAACCAATAAAGTGAAATGCTTCAAAGGTCATGCGCCAGTTGGCGGTTATGGAGGGGCGTATGCAGTGGCGGGTGCTGCGGGCCGCTACGGCTACGGCTATGGCGGCGCATTCGATGCTGAGTACGCAGCGCATTACGCATGTACACCGGCCGGACACTACGCTCACCACGCGCCGCACAGCAATAACAATAATGCGTGCAAAGCATGTAACAAATGACTCAATTTTTATATGAACTTGCCATAATAATTGAGTAAGCCCAAGAATGCTTTCAGTTGAGCGACATCGGTCGGTCTCAACGCTTTGATTATTGCTTCGGCTTTGGTCGATTCCGGACGCAGTCCATGTTAACAATGAAACGTTTAAGTTCTTGTCCGCCGCTCAGAGCAGCGAACAATCTTTCTATCCGGAAAAGAGGGTAGTAATCTTGTTTTATAATGGCCGCAAATTCTTATCTATCTCTTTTTTTTATAATGGACTCTATAGAACCGAAGTGCGAATGGTCGACTTTATATACCTACTATACATTCGCGCTCGAATCGTTCGAGTTCCCTCTCCATGGCGGCGTGTCGCGAACGGCACGGTCTGAACACCCCCCGCCCACGATCAACTGCAAGCGAACTGACTACTTACACCCCTAACTCCGTGAATGCTTCGAGAAATTCTCTTTCCACCTCGTTCACTAATTTATTTTCACTTGATGTTAGTTATACAATTTTGTTGTATCGTATTAGCATTAAATATTCGAATTCAATCGTGACGATTAACGGCGGACCCGTTTCTTACAATATACAGTTTTATCAATTTTTATATTATCTGTACACATGCTTATGTAGATATGTGCGATCGGTTGTATACGTGAGCCCGAAGAACAGTTTGATACTGTCTTAAAAAGATCTAAATAACAATTTTAATTTTAACCGAAATTTACTACCCGTATCTAACTCACATTTTAAATCATATTTTCAATTAAAACATACAGATAATATGCTTTATCGTCCTGAGTGACCACTTTAATAGAGTAAGTCATTGTTATCACTAGCGAAATTTAAAAATATAAGATTTTTAGTTTTTTTAAACTATATTTGTTTTTCACTTTTTAGTTGGATTGATTGTTAAAAATTTGTAATTTTTAACAATACAACAATAGTTGAATTAATAATAATGCTTATTACTGTTACTAAATTCTATTACAAAACAGTAATAGAATTTAGTAACAGTAATAAGCCACTTGCTCTCACGCAGACGATACACGACGAAATTATTCGATCCTGGCGATCCTGATCAGGATAATGTGATAAACTTATCAAATTATTGTATTGTCACCGGTTCTTGATATGTGTACAAAGATTAAATTAAATCTGTTCGTGTAAAGTGGGACAAAATCAAGTGTAAAGGAGTCGGTTACATACATACATACAGGTGAAGCTAATAAAAGCGTGTTAAATTATGCCGTTCCCAGCGGCCCACTGCACCACCGCTATCATTATTTTGCATTCAATTTGGAGTGGCTTACTAAGAACACTTATCATAAGTATAGTTTTTAAAACGGTACTTATCCGCATGATGATGGACACTAAACATCAAAACAAAAAAATAAATGCATTCTGTAAACAAATGCTATTTTAATTATCATATTTAAACCAGAACTAAGCAGTACAAGATTAGAATTTAATACAATCTTAGCCAGTAAGTCGGCTTATTTATGGTGGCTATATATTAAAAAAAATGTATAAACATAGCATTATAAAGTTTTTAAAACGCTACGTATTTATTCAGTTAAACATATGTACACATATAGTTATCTCTAGCCCGATTTAGTTGATCATACGGGTGATGCAGCGAATACTTAAAAGATCAGTATATCACTTGTTGCTTAAAGCGCACTATGTTGATACTATGTGATTTTTTATCATACAAACAGGGCCGGATCTACCATATGGCTTTTTGGGCTTCAGCCCAGGGCCCCGTGGATTGAAGGGACCCCCGGTTAAGCCAAGACAGTCAAAAGTAGATGATATGCGAAAAAATAGGTGGGGCCCTAAGTAATATTAGCCCGGGGCCCCCTTAACTCACGGTCCAGCTCTGCATACAAAAGTTATCCTGACCGATTAACTTGACATTCATAAAATCTTTATTTATCGAGAAAAACATATACAAATCTGCAATCAAGTTTGTTGATCTAGTATTATTTGATATATTCAAATCTCAAAGTCACCAACCACAAATAAGCCACACCCATCAATATACTCAATTAACCACTTTGTAATTGATCGCTCGACACGAGTTGGTATAAACTGATTTTTAAACATTTCAACTGTAGTACGTATTTATTATGATATAGAAAAATTTTGTTATAGCGAAGGTATGCTTACGTACTCATTAAAGTACCGAGTTTAAATTCTCATTAAATACAAACAATCGGTGGCGGATTTACACATTTGTCGCCATTAGGCTAATCTAATTTTGCCGCCCTTACTGATCTCTGCAATTCAGTAACCTTCGTCACAATTATATTAATCACATTTTTGTCGTAAATTAAATTAAAACTTCATGATTTGTGGACTATCTTCCTCGTTAGTATGTTTATGAACTTGGGGATCGTAGTGTCAGTTCCTAGATTAATTTTATAACCCAAACCCAGGTGAACACATTTACATTAAATTTACGTAAATCATGACATGTTATGTCATGATTTACGTAAAATTTACGTCACATATGATGTTCATTTGACATGATTTATTATATTTTTGGCAAAATATAATAAATGTTATCCATGAAAAAAAAGACATTTGTAAAAAGAAAGATTTGATCAAATTTGTGCGCTATTTCTTGCTTACTATTAACATATTCATTAGTTTTATTTATTTTTGGCTTCGAGGGAACTTTTTCTAGCCTTAAGTACGCATTCAGTCTTAAATTTCCTCACTGTGAATAATATGAAACTAGATACATTTCATTAATTTGTTTTGTCAGACAGGATATTTTTTTATTTACTATGAACTAATTTATAAGTGATCACCTCACCATATTGATCATATGACACTGAACAAATATTGGTGTATCAATTGCGAACTGAGTCTGACCCGATTGCGTGTTAAACTCTCTGATGAGAATGACTTATCTTATATGGACTTATCCATGAACAGTAAGCATAGTAAAACAACAGAACTGCTCAGGTTCAATGGATTAATACTAGATGTTTTTATTACAACTTGACCTTGAAGATTTGTAACAATCCAAAAAATATAGTCTAACAGTAAATATATATCAAAGTGGTCTTTTACCTCAAGAAAAGTGTTGTTCTTTGATCTATCAATATATGTCATGTTAAGTAAATATGATTTATTTGCAGATAGCTGACACTGACTACATTTGTCATGCTTGTTTTGGGACCTAGCACATGCAATTAATCAAGTAGTTATCCCGAAAGAAAAACTGGTGTCTAAAAACTTAGTTGTGAACATTCTACTTTGAGAACCAGCAGTTATTTTATACCGAGACCAGATTGCACACAAAAACAAAGACAGCTTGCTGTAACTTTTCTTAATTGATACGATATCGTTATATGATTTATTATGACATATGAATTAATTACCTACTTTTTGCTATCTACATATATTATTTCACTAAGGTGTTTTTTTGTCAGTATGAAAAATTTCTCTTGATACATTATCAAATTTAATGTTTGACATACCAGTTGATACATTATATTTCCCTCTAATGCCTAAAAATAAGTTAAGTTTTAGGCTATTTCTGTTAAACAATTGCAACTTAAATATTTCTATTTTAGAAAGTTTATTTAACGCCAGCTGTTGGCATCATTATATATTATTTCTCTAAGGTGTTTTTTTTTTGTCGGTAAAAAATATCTCCCTTGATACATTATCAAACTTAATGTTTGATAAGCCATTTGTAAATTATTTTTCTTCTAAAATAAGTTAATAAGGACAGGATTGTATTTACCAGACCAGAATCTGTTTTTTCGCGTAGACAGTATAATTATATGTGGCTTTTTCACGAGTCTGTGTGTTTAAAGATAAGATTTATATGGGCAAAAAGTGAATGATGACCACGTCGTAACCTCCGTTGTTGTTAAAGTTTTGTAAAATTGATTTCAAAAATCGCCGGCAGATAACGACTCCTCGTCCGATGGTCATTGCCCACAAATTGAGCATGACTTTCGAGTCACGATTCATACGCTCCGCCGGGTTTTGCTTTTGCATTAAGAAGCATTATCTGCTTGACGCCTAACACGTTCATACACTGCTGCATCACCGCGGATACAAAATGGACTCCGTATAAGCACAATTTTCCGCAGTGGCTTCTTGCAGTGCTTATAATTCAATTCAACGCGTGGTGTTTTCCACGAGAAAAATTCATTTTTCTCTGAAGTCCGTCTTCGGCAGTGGTTCAAACACATCTATGGCCATGTCGCTACGTCGATTGTAAATGGGTGTCTGCAGTAAGCCCTGTGAGTTTTCGTTAAGCGGTTTGTATTTTTGATATTTCGCTCAACTTTTAATAATCAAATATCAACTGACGCATTTCGGGGAAATAGTGTGTTTGTTTCATCATAGGGTAGTTCTTTAAATGTGCATATGTCCAATGATAGGACAGTCATGGTACCCCTTTATAATGCCTTTTTGCAGAGAGTTAGGTATAATAAATTGCGGATCTTCGCTGTCGCTATTAGAATTGTATTTATACAGAACTACTTGACTTATATGATTGCCTCTGTCGGCCTATCTGATTTGTGCTCCATATTTTGAATTATTTTATTCAGCTCAGGATCTCCTACCTTTCTAAGCTTGGTAGGCGTCTTTAGGTGATCCACGATAATATAGTGTATTCTATAGGGGTTACGGGTATCGTCAGTACAAACGGGTCAACCGACTTGACTTGTAGTCGAACTGGACATCAAATCCATATAACTCAGTGCCCAACGAACTAAGCGTCCAGATAGAGATTTGACCTTCATCAACAATCATCAACATAGACGGATGGTTATCGTGCTCCGCAACAATCACCAATGTTTTTAATTAAATGGAAGCAATACATGTTTTAATTGGTATTATTTAAAAGAGAACAACATGGAGAAGTTTTTGAATCTACTTACAGAGGTTGTTTAGAAAAAACATCAGAGTTGAAAATTTGTAATAAAAAAAATAATTTTAGAAACTTAGTTGCCAGATAAAAAATGAACTGCAAAAATCAGATTGTTTTATTAAGTTATTTTAAATAAGACATACAGATTATGAAAACAAATGATCAATGATCAAATATCTGCAATAACTATTTTATAATAATTTGAGGGAAAATGGCGAAATGGTAAAAATATCTAAAATGGTCGATATTTTGAAAACTGTAAAATTTTGGTGTTAATATACTAAATTCTATGGGTTCCAAATTACCTCTTCTATTATCTATTTACAACTTTTTATCGGTCCCTCATCACTTTGTAGATTTATATTTAGTTACTTCATCAAAGAAAGTAATCTGGTATTTTGTAATAACGCTAAAGAACCACTAGAAGAAATGGGTTTTCCTGAAGAATCTGACGAATGGCATCTTTTTATTGATTCTTCCAAAATAAGTTTAAAAGCTGTCTTATTTCACAATGGCAACAAATATGAAAAAAAAAATATGGCAATAAGAAATTGTTATTAGAAAAAATTAAATATTCACAGTACATCTGGAATATTTGTGCCGACGTCAAAGTTGTCGCAATGTTAACAGGACTACAAGGATATACAAAATTTTGTTGATTTTTATGTGAGTGGGAGAGTCACGCAAGAGACAAGCATTATGTAGTAAAAAACCGGTCACAAAGAGCTAGCGTGGTGCCTGGATTCAATGTAAATGAAGAACCTTTAGTTCGAAGTGTAAAAAAATTTCTACCACCACTCCATATAAAATTAGGTCTTATGAAAAATTTTGTGAAAGCCGTGAAAGTACCTGAAAATAAATTTACCTGTATCAGCAATGTGAAATTGAAAGAAGAAATTTTTATAGATACCTGAATAAATGAATTTATGAAGGATGCAAATTTTGAAATTAAACTGAATGAGGCTGAAAAAAAAATATGGACTGCTTTTGTAGAAGTATGCCATAAATTCCTTGGAAATAAAAAAAAATTAAAACTATCAAGAAATCACGCAAGAACTTCTTTCTTCCTATAGATTTAAAATGTAACATGTCCCTTAAAATTCATTTTTTAGATTCTCACTTAGATTTCTTCCCAGAAAATTTTGGAGCAGTATCGGATGAACATGGTGAAAGGTATTATCAAGGCTTTTTCAACATAGAGTGGCGCTACAACGGGAAATGGTCAAGAGTAATGTTTGCAGATTTTTGTTGGTCAATTCTTTGCGAAACTCCAATACAAAATACGAAAAGGAAGATAACTACAAAGTAAAATATCATTATCAGTAATAGAATTTTTTTCACATGCATCTTCAACAATGAAAATTAATGATTAAATTCCCTGCAATATATATTTACATTATAATAGACAACCAATATTAAAAGAAAAAATAGTTTATGAAATTCTTGTTTAAAGTGAAAATAAAACATTTTTTACTATATTTCTGCATAACTTTTTATACTACCACTGAATTTAAATACAATTCAATACATAGTCCAGGAGCTCTTTTTATTTATCAATTCCAATATTCACATTAGCTCTCAATTTCACCAAGAAATATCTGTTTGTCACTGGAGCCCGAGACGACAATGGGCTCATCCCGATGCAGATCCACGTCATTTACACTGCCGTTGTGGCCTGGCAACTTGTAGAGCACTCTGCGCGACGTTGTGTCCCATATGTATACAAACCGATCTGATGAACCGGCGCTTACCTGTAAGGTTAATTTTACAAATAAGTACAAAATTTTACTTTAGGTTTGATTAAACATTTTCGGATATAGGATTGATATGGATGAAGTTGTGACATTAATAAACTGCCCAATTAAACTTAAAATACTACTTGCATTGTTAATATAGAATATATAATTAGAATAACATATGTTCATATTATATTCTAAGCGATTAAAATATTCCACTGTTCTTTAAATGTCCCCTGTGCACAATAGACATGGAACGTCAGATATTCAATAAGTCTTAAAAACAAGTTAAATCCAAAGTTATAGAAATGAGTTGTGAATTGTCTGTAACACCGAATACTTTGAAAAATTGTTTGATATTAGCATGCCTGTAATACTGGCTTATGTGTGAATTACTGCAATAAAGTATAAAAAACAGGTATTAGAAACATACTGATCTATAAAAATACAAAGAAGTCAATACTTGCATCCTATAGATCATATGTGGGTAACAAGCGGCCCGCAGGCCGCATCCGGCCCGTTGTATGATTTGATCCGGCCCACGAGACATTTTGAAAAACCCAATAAAAGAAATATTACAGGACTTACTCATACTCACGGAAGCCAAGTGGCGGCGCAACAAAAGATTATTGCTTCTTAATTTTTCTACACTAGATGATTCTAGATCATTCTTTCATTTTATTTATATAAGCGGGTGGATGCCAGAACTTTAGTTCAGTTCTATTTGAGCTACGGAGGTGATAATTTCGACAAGCGATATTCTAGCGCACTGCTTGTGCCGTCAATTTGCTTTGTGACTTAGTGTACATCTTGAGTGCTTATTAATTGTACTTTGTTATTAAGTTTAAAGAACGAAAAGTAAATGAAAGTGATGTCTGGTGAAAAGAAACAAAAAGTAGATGCAGAGGGTCGCCAGTTTCAACAACAATGGACTGAAGAATTCTTTTTTATTTTGCACAATGTAAGCCCATTTGTTTGCTGTATAATGAATTCATTTCAGTGATAAAAAAAATCAATATAAAGAGGCATTACTCAACTAAGCATCCTATACTGCACTAACTGACAGGACAAATAAGAAAAGACAAATTTCAGAACCTCATCGCAAATTTGGAAAAACAGTAGTAAATGTTTCATAAACAAAGAACACAACTTGATAATGTCGTGAAAGATAGTTTTGTAGTTAGTTCTAAATTGACATTAAAACCATTTACCGAAGGAGAATTTATCAAGGAGTGTATGTTAAAAGTTAGCAGTGTTTTGTGTCCTGAAAAAAAAATGAATTTGAAAAAGTTAGTTTGTCAAGACAAACTGTTGTCCGATGTATAGGAATGATGGCTAATGATATAAAAACAACATTGACTGACCATATGACTGGTTTCAAATCATTTTCCATAGCATTAGACAAGAGCACCGATTTTTCTGACATACTCAACTGGCTATATTTATTCGAGGTGTTGATAAACAGTTCATTGTTACTGAAGAATTGCTTGCTTTACAGCTGTTAAAAGGAATCAATACAGGAGACGCTATTTTTAATGAAATTCAAAAGGTATTCACAAGTTTTGGCATACCATGGTTAAAGTTAGTTGGAGTGTGCACAGATGGTGTACATTCTCTGGTCAGCTTACATAAAGGTTTCATCGGAATTTTGAATGAAAAAACAACTGAACTAAATGTGCAAAAAGAATTTGTGTTCTAAGTCTATTCAACTCCAAAATGTTATGAATGTGGTAGTAAAAACCATCAATTTTATTTGATTCCAAGGGCTTAATCATCGTCAGTTCAAGGTGTTTTTAGATGAAATATTAGCCGAATATGATGACGTAACATATTATTTTGAAGTCAGATGGCTAAGCAAAGGGAAAATGCTGAAATGGTTTTATGAGCTTAGAAATGAGATAGCAAAATTTATGCAAATAAAGAATAAACTGCTATCTGAATTGAGTGACCCAAAATGGATATGTGACTTAGCATTTCAGGTCAACCTTACGCTATTGGAATGATTTAAATTTAAAACTTTAAAAACAAGGACAGTAATTAAATGATTTGCTAAGGCATTTGTAAGAATTTCAGAACGAAATCTGCTTGTGGGAGACACTGATGCTGTCTGGTAACATTTACCATTTCACCACGCTCTCTGCGTATGAAAATATTGCTTATGCTCAATATGCTGAAGAACTCAAGTTATTGTCTGAGCAATTTTCTAACAGATTTAGTGATTTCAAAAATATGGATGATTGTTTCAATTTATTTGCTACTCCCACAAAAAGTAATGTACAAAATGCTCCAATACACTTGCAAATGGAGTTGATCGAGAATCAAGAAAACTCACTACTAAAATTTAAAGATGTGGAGTTGTGCGATTTCTGCAAAAAATATCTCGAAGAAGACCAATTTCCGCAGCTTAGACAATTCGCACGATTAATTTGTGCCTTTGGTAGTACAAAGTACAAATGAGAAGTTATTTTCAATGATGAAAGTTAATAAATCAAAACATCGTACAAGACTGACTGACAATAATTTGGAAAATTCTTTACATCTTAGAGTCAGTGGAATTAATCCAAACATCTATGGACTAGTTTCCAAAATTCAAGCTCAAGTGTCTCATTGATTTTGGTCTCGCTATTTAACTTTCATAGTTTGTAGCAATTCCAAATTTCACAATCTAATTATAATGTTGTATATATTTATTTCATTTCATTTTGTTATTTCATGAAATTGTATTATAATAACATTGTCATATTATTTCATGTTCGATATCTATCGCTAAAAATTATGTTACTACTTTAAAATGCACTACTTTTGAATGTGGCCCGTGAACATATTTGCACCATAAAGTTATATACACAATAAAGGCCCACAACATGTCAAAGGTTGCCCATAGCTGATATAGATGAATTCATGTAGAAATTAAACAATACAATCAGATACATTTAATACTATGTAACTCCAATTTGCTCAACAAAAAAAATTATATGGGTACAGAATTTATTCTTAGAAAGAATAGATATTTTAGAATAGAAATTTTTATAGAATAGAAATTTTTATACTGAGTTTACATTAATATACTTTAAAATAGATAATTACCTTAGAACCATCTTTCGACCAAGAACATTTCAATAGATTCTTTTCAAAATTGTGTTGATGCCCAGTCAAAATTTTAACACATCTTTCAGAAGGTGCAAAAGGTCTGACATCCCAAATTCTTAATGTGTTGTCCATCGAGTTTGAAAGTAAATATGAGCCATCAAATGACAATGACAGGCCTGAAAAGATATATGAATTTTAATTTTTCTTTAGTAAAAATGCCCTGGTCAACATATTTGTAATATAAAAATAAGTTTTGAAGCTGTTTTACAAAAAAGAACGAGCTGGAGACTTTTATTAGGCCCATATGAGTTGGATGACTATAAACTTAAAATTCAGGAAATACATTAGTAATTCAAAGTTGTTTTCATTTCAGCAACTTTTAAAATGAAAATTTTATGATATGAATCACCAAATAAAATATACATCAATAAATAGGATATTTAAGCAGTTCCAAAAAAAAATCACAAGTGACCAAATCATTATTAGGCAAAAAGCACGAAAAAAATTGGTTGAAGTCTGTATTACCACAAAAATCTACTAAACAAATTGAAAAACCAAATTCGAACATCAAATACCCTCAATTTTACATTTATATTTTTTCGTAGTTTGGGAATGTATTTACTGCATAATCAAAATTGAAACCTGTTTTTGCCTATTTAAATTTAAAGAAAAAAATTTTTTTAGTACTAGATAAATTTCATGCATTATTTTCCCTTGTCCAAATAAATCCATCATAAAATGAAAAATATGCAAGTAAGCCAAAAAAGTTATTTGAAAATTTTAAGTCCCAATAAATAGGCATACAACATT
This sequence comes from Eumeta japonica, assembly GCA_005406025.1. Taxonomy (NCBI): domain Eukaryota; kingdom Metazoa; phylum Arthropoda; class Insecta; order Lepidoptera; family Psychidae; genus Eumeta; species Eumeta japonica. The sequence goes on along the minus strand of BGZK01000092.1, from coordinate 300,945 downwards.
CCGTATCAACTATGCAGTCAAATTTGGACTTCCTGTATACTATGCATATCAAATACATGCAATCCATTAATTGTTTGATAAAGCAATAATTTTTTCTTAACAATATTGCAATTAATCAGTATAAAATAGTTTCAGTTGTACAATTAATAAATTAACCATTTAAAATGGTTGACCTTTTAAAATATAGATAAAGGGAAACCCTTTTTAAATACTGTTAATGATACATTACAATGTAGTTTCTGTACAACAAAATACTGTATTAAGATACTGATTTCATCAATGTTTATTATTAGAAAATAACTAATGAAAAATAACCTGCACAAAAATTAAACATTGTCAAAAAAAAATTAAAAGTTTAATAAATTCTGGCAAAACCTGTTTTAAAGAAACATTAAAATGTTATGTTTTTTAATCAAATTAAAAAAAGAAAAGTATATTCAATTAAGATTTTGTTTGTCAGCGATAAAATTCATATTCAATGTATTTTATCATTGACAAACTTTTATAAAATACATAAATTGTTAATTACCAGTGTTTTGGTTAAGCCTACCTGTGATACTATCCGTGTGACCTTTGCACTTATATGAGATCTCATTGTTTCTTATGTCCCACACCTTTATTACATTGTCAATCCCACCAGATATAACTTTTTCTGCTGTATCGTTAAACAGAACAGCAGTGACTGGAAACTCATTGTCTAATGTTGCAATTGGATTCCGCTTTCTAGCATCCCAAATTTTGATTGTGTTGTCATCTGAAGCTGATACTAAGAGCTCAGGACCTCGCGGCACCTACAATTTTTAGTGCTTTCCAATACATCACTTGTAAGTACTTGTTCATTGTTTTACATTCAACATTCATACTTTTATATGTGCAATAACTTATAAAAGTTACAAGAAATACAAGTTCATAATATATGTCCTAATTAAATGGGCAAACTGCTAATATAATAAAATAAAAAAGAAAACACTAAATAAAAAGTATTTTTTTATATTATTTCTTGTTATATAAATACTTATTTTATTTTTAAAAAATATTTATGTAATGTAAAGAAATTCTGGTGATTTTGGACTAATTTAGCTTATTGTAAAATTTACAGACAACAAAACTTATTATACATTCTTAGAAAGAAAAAGGTTTTATTTCATTTTTTACATAATTATTTCAAAATTTTTTGTAAACCTTTTATTTAATCTTTTTAAAACCTTTTAAAATATCACGATGTTTAATTCTAATCATAGAAATGGAATAGGCTCCAAGAAAAGCGCATATCAGACAAATGCTAAAGTGATCCTGTAAGTGTCTCATTGTTTTGTATTGAATAATTAAAACAAACAAAAAAAAATTAATGTCAAAAAAACAAAAACTAGCTGATAAGGATAGCAATATAAAAAAATGGTTATTTTATGTTGAGAAATAGCTTGAGACTACTACATCATATAATGTGACAAGTATCAGGTACTGACTGATAGCTCTGCAATACATTGGTACCACACAAGATATTTATGACTACATAACAATGCAAATTGTTTCAATAGTAAGTATAAGTATTAGCATCAAATTCAAGGGTGAAATGCATTAGAGATCTAAATAATATAATAATAATTCTTTATTTTCCTCCACAATAGTTTAGAATACAAAATTACAAAAAATGTGCAACATTAGAAATTACTGTAGGGGACTGGAACCCAAACTAAGTTCAACTTGTGTTATAGGTTTTCAGGCACACACCTTGAGCATCACGGTCACATGTTTGTTATGAATGTGTAAAGAAAGTGTATGTAGTGCATATGTACTGTATGTTAAGGGCTTATATGTTCACTCAGAATAGGACACATTAAAAAATATAAACAGAAGCAACAATTTTCAAACGACTTGTAAACGAAAACAATAAAATATGTAAATGATATGAAGACAAAAATAATAAAATATATTTGAAATGTAAAAAAGAATATTCCTAAATTTCATGTTATGATGTTTGAAAGAGCCTCAGTGTCATCATAGTTTTGCTTCAATAAAAACTGATTGACTAAGTGTTTACATTCATATTTCGTTAAGGCATATATTGACAGGGATTTATTCAATTTGTTATATAGATACGGTGCTAAAAGTGCTAAACTAAGTACCATGGTTTTCAATTTTACTAAAATTCTACAAAACTTGGGTTTTGTAGAATTTTAGTAAAATTGTGACATTTTTAGATTTGACACTGCACTTTGAATTGAAGTGTTTTCTCCATAAATTTAAAATAAGATTAAAATACAGCAAATAGGGGAAAAAATTAAATGATATATATAAATACATTTTATTACACAAATAACTTCTGTTAGTGTACCACCTAAACAAAACAGTTGAGCAATAATTAGACATAATTAAGAGCTAAAATAATATATTCACAAAATATTACCTGACACAGAATTAACAAAACTGGTATGCCCACGAAGCCTCTTTATTCGAGAGCCAGTAGGCACATCCCATACTGCAACCGTATTATCTGTAGCACAACTATACAAATGGGATCCATCTGGAGAAAAGCATAGTTCCATAACGGCTCCCGTGTGACCAGACATAACCATCACATTTTCACATTGTCCATATACATTCCAAACAACTGAAAACAAGTGTTCTGTTATTTTGAAAATCTTTTTAAGATCATTCTTTCTTTGTTGCTTCTATCCCTATTTATGATCAATATTGTATAGGAACCACAATTTCGTTAGAAATTTTATGAAATTGAAATCACTTACATATTTGTCTATCAAATCCAGCGGAGGCTAAATGTCTACCTTCAGGATGAAACTTTACAGAAAATATTTCCCCTTGATGCCCTTCTAACAGCATAATAGGTGCATAAAGATTTGATGTACGTGGAACCTGAAACATTTATTACATACAAAATTAACATCAAGTAGAATCAATTCCTACTACTTAATTGCAACTTATGTCATGATAAATGAACAATTTTATAACTTAAAGTAATTTTCAAAACATTATATAAACTAGAGTTGCCATGTTCACACCTGGGAAATATTTTTTAATAATCGATACTAATATTATTAATGCTATAAATCTCTGTATGTTTGTGTTACAATGCAGTCAGACATATAGAGCCGCATGATGGATAAGTAAGATTTACCATTACATAAATTTGAAACTATTATTAAACAACCATTCAGTAAAAAAGGATGTTATATAAGTTTCAAATATTTACAATACAAATATCCATGGGCATGGATGGCTCAACTTCTTACTGAGCTTTTGCCATTCATCAATGATTTTGTATTTGTTTTGACTATACATGATGAAATTAGAAAAAAGTTACCCTTAACTTTCTTGCTTGTTCTTCTTGAGGGAAAACTGCCTTCCAAACGAGTGGTAAAGTGTAAATTCTCAAAAAAATTATGATCTATTTCAAGTTATGATGTGTTGTCGCTTTTTTTATTTACTTTATTTTGTTATGTATACCTTAGTTCTAGTTATCTTAGTCTTAGTTCTAAGCATGCCATGTACACATATTTAAGGATTACGGTCTAGATCAACTTGCATTTTCAACATATCTTTCCATACAATTTTATAATTGTTGTAATCTGTTTTGTTTACTTTTAGATAAAATAAAAAAAAATGTTATTTTATAACCCACGAAATGAAGATATTTTGAATTTGAATTTGTTATGTTTTTATGCCTATGCTACTAAACTCATTTTGATGGATTTTGGTATAGAGCTAGATTGAACCTTTGAAAAGGACATAGACAACTTTTTGTTATAAAAATAAAATTTTCCGAGAGTGAAATATAGGATAAAAGTCTCTAAAAAACTTTGTAATTTTACAAATTAAAAACATGAAATTTCATTATTTATGCTTTGAACTAGAAGATAATAACTGAGTGTATATTATTATTTTTTTAATTTACTTTTAAAGGGAGTAAAATGAGGGATTTAATTTTTGTAGGGCAATTAAGTTATAAATATGAAATACTACTACAAGTTTGGCATCAAAACATGAATCATTATTATTTAGGCATTTGCACGGAGAAAAATTGATATTTATAGTTTTCGTCAGAATCGGTACATATTATAAAAATGAAACTCTGTCGGTTGAAGGTCTTTTCCAAAGGACCACTTTTCCTATTTAATTTTTTTAAAGTCCATAGCTATGTTATCTGACCAGACTATAGGATGTATTTTGTTACACAAAGTAACATGAAATAAACAGGGTGTGATGACAGTGAATTAAATAGAAAAACCTTGCCAAGTCCATGTCAGACCATGCTCAGTGTAGGGTTTTGTAACCGTTATTATAAAGAAATGCACTACAAATGAAAAACTACAATGATACACTTTTTTTCATGTTTCCTGCACAAAGTAGGTATAAGCACTTTAGTCCCCTGTAACTAGAGAAACAATTAGGTATGTGGACTATTACTCTCAAACTATTATAAACAAAAGTGCACCAGCAAAAGAGCATCTTTTCATGGCACTTTTGTTGAGAAGTGCAGTTTTTTAGCAATAACTTAAAAATGGTGTATCTGATCATGTTCAAAATAATTTTCATTGAAAGTATTTATTAAGCATTACCTTTGTCATTTTTTTCATATTTTTTGGACATACAGTTTAAAAAAATAAAGGGACACACAAACACAAATGTATGCTACTTTTGAAATGATTATTTCAGTAAATATTCACTTAATCAAAAAATTGGTTAGAAACCTTAGTGTTTTTCTACAAATATTAATTTTTATTCTTTAACTACCAAACTAAGCAGCAGTTTATGTAAGACACTTATACTTCAAATTTCATTAATATACATTTTGTAGTTTTGAATAAAATGCCTGTGATATATGGAATGACAAATGAATGGATATGAAGAAACTATAAGGGTTCCGTTTTGCCATTTTCACTCGAAACCCTAATAAAAGACAGCTTTGTGAAGTTTATATAGCTCACGCTGTGTAAACCATAAGAAATATATCATATTACTGTATACTATGGAATTGTTGATTATAAAAGACCTTTAAAAAGTCCAGCATAACATATGTCTATCTTCTAAGGATGACCCTACAATAAACATTTTAGTCTAAAAAATAACACCCAGTGATCAATGGCATGTGATTGTCGGGGGCTGTGGCGGGCAACATGATTCTCATGCTACTTATTTATAAAAAAAAAAATGGTTGTCTGTAAAGTCGATTTACAGAAGATAATTTTATGTGATAATGTCATAAGAAAACAGTGATGAAAAATTGCATTCTTTTATGAATTGAATTATTGTCATTGAAATATCATTATTTTGTATAATACAAAGGAGTTAATTAAAAATGACAATGTTTTCGATAGATTAACATTTATTTGCACTCATTAATTCAAATATTTTTCTACTTAAACTATACAGTAAAGAAATAGATGCATCACAAGCCGAATGCTTAGGCCGATCATGTCTCTCTATTGTTCCGCATTCTCGCTCACATGCTCGGCTCAGATGGGAACGCGACAATGAGTCGTGCTTTTTCGTGTGTTCAGCCAGTGTTCATCGATTTATAAGATGTTATCACATCAAAAAATACAAATGTAATAATTCTGTAGTCCCGGCAAGCGGAGCTGCATGCACAACTAATCCTATAATTTATCTGATTAGTAATTTCACCATAAAACCATAGCATAGTCTACACAAAAGGAATTTTTATAAATAAATATAGACATAAAGAAGAGAAAAAACAAAATGGATTTGCTAAACTTTCTTTTGACCTGTCTTTCTGTCAACTCTGTTTTCATTAATTACATACATACAAAAAGTTCTCCTTATGTCCTATATGAACAGGTTCTGGCTTAAATTATCCTTTGACTCCCTAAAGTTGTCATGCCCCCACATGAGGGTTCTAACGTTTTAACATCACGTTCAGACATTAAAAATCTTCACACACTTTTTTTTTGGATTGAGTTAAAACTGGATGTGGATCTTTATTTTAGGTGCTCATATTCCAAATATGACCAAATTGAATGAGTACCGAGAGGAGTTTCGGGTTGATATAATAGACCTAATAGCGAAATTTGACAGAAACGAGAGAATCAATGAATATGAAACAGTCTTACATAAGTTCGAAATAAATTAATATGGTGATTGCCTTCTCCTACAGCGCCAAGGGTTTAATTTGTATGTGACAAGCACTATGTTTATTTAAACTTTTATATTAGTGAAGAGACAATAAAAGTAAGACAGATTTTGTAATCTTGAATGATTAGTGGAAAAGGAAAGTTATGTATTATAGGGTAAAAATTGGAATGGATAACTTTTTAGCTTTGTGAAATGGACAAGTATATCAATGTCTCAATAAGGATATTATTTCAAAATACTTTATAACTTACCCCGCGATAAAAAATGAGTTGTGCATTTTCTATATGGAGCAGATTTATTATTGTTCAATGTCTAACTTTTCAACATAAAAGGTCTGTGTTTTTGTATCGTAGATCTCGTAATATAAGCAACAAAATTCTTGATATAAATGTAAAATATAAAGCCAACACTTACCGATGAAGTTATCACAGCTTTTTCCCTAGTTCCGATAACTGAAATATCATGCCGAACTTTATTAGCAGGAACGATTGTATAATCTTCGGCTTTTCTTTTCGGCTCCATATCGAAAGTAACTGGCATGGCAAATTACCTCTCTACCTTAGCACTTGTTTAACAAAACCTCAGCAAAACAAAAAAGCGATTGAAAATGATTGAGACTGTGACAACAAAATTACTTTATATATGGGTGCTATGAGTACTATGTTCTCACTACAATAGTTTATAAATTATAATAAGAGTATTATTTTTTTTATAATCCTCATGATAGTCCAGTCAATAATGCAATAATTTTGCCATTATGAGCTGAAAGAATACGACCAACAGGAAAATTTGTGTGCGTACTAGATATTTAGTATCCCAAAAAGTTAGATCTCTTAGTCATCTGCAAAGCTTGCAAAAAAATTGCGAAATACAGAAAAAAGCACTTTTTAAAATAATTCCTGAATGGTTCAAAATATGAAAAAATGTTTAAAATAAAAATTATAGATAATTAAATTATATACTAAAAAAGTCTCAACATTTTTACATAGTATAAGCTACAGGTATAACCTAAACAGATTTTTGATGCAGAATTCAATGGAATTAAAAAAAAAAAATCATCTAAATAGGGAAAAATGAATTGAAAAATTTCAGTGCTTTTAACTACTGAAAAACAGAAATAAACTCTTATAAAAAGTTTTAAATCTTTTAATTACTTAGTAATGAAGCTTGATGCCTCATTATTTATAAATAAAAATTATAAATGACTAAATACATTTTTATATAAATTTGCACTTCGAAGCGTTTTTTTTGCGAAAACTACTATCGTACTCATGTAAAATTCGAAAAGAGTCTACTCAACTTAGCCTTCCGAGACATTTGAATTGATTTGATAATGTAGATTTTGAAAATTTGAAAATAAAACGTTAAAAAAAAAAGTGTTTTAATATAACTTTTGATTATTCTAGCAATTGACATAAAAATCTAATCAGCTCTTTTCCTAAAATATTTACATCGATTCCTCAAATCGCATAAAAGTCCGTTAATGTTTATCTAAATATTTTCAGAGAAAATATTACCAAGGAGGGTTTTGTTTAATATTTCTTAAACTACTACTAAGTACCGATAGGTTTCAAAATCCAAACAGCTCTTAGTTTCAAAAACCAACGTTGATCGATGTAAATTATATCAAAATCGTTTGACTCGTTCTAAGAATATCGTTAACAAAATAATCCCGAAAAACCTTTTTTAAAAATAACTTGTGCAGTTATTGATGGATCTTTGATATAGTACAACGGACGAAACTTTGCCACTCTGAATTGCTTGCGAATGATGTAATGCTCGGGTTTAACACTCTTCAACCTTTTCTTCTCCTCCCCCGGGTTCCTATTTTACGTCATTGCGACGCTTTCGTGACTAACTTCAAAACGGCCGAGTTTCATGAGTTATACTGTACTTGGTTATCTTTTTTTGTTTAAAAACTACTTAGAATGCTGCAAAGCAAATCAAAAGATACTTTTGAAATATTTGGTAATTGAAAAACTAAAAAGATAGCGTCTTTTTAAAATAAATCCAGATTTTTTAATTAGAAGGGGCTAAAATATATAAAAACTATGGTTTTGTGATCAGATATTTCGAAAGCATGCTGACATTGACATTTTGAGCCTAAAGAGCTCAGTAATTTACTGCTAGGTGTATTTTTGTATGCCCGGAACTCTACGACTATTATAAATAATAGACGTAGAGTTCCGGGAGTCAAAATTTGTTTAGGAAATTTTCTCTTCTTTATGAATTTCTTTTTTAAATTTCTTAAGTATTAATTGTTTTTAACTAATTACCAAAAAAAGAAATACCTTTTTTTTTTCTCTTAATTTGTTAATTACTTTTGCAATTTTTATCACGCAGTAAAATCCTTCGAATACATTTTTCTAGATGTCATTCCGAATACAATGAGCTATCTCACATATTTTTTGGACCTTTATCAAGAATTAACACGATTTTGAACTTGTCGACTAGATTATAGTGTGTAAGTGCGTGTAGTGTTCTTTCAAGCTGGGTTCTGGTTGTCATGCTCCGAGCGTGTAAAAGTGTGTGTGGTACCGCGCAATGTACACCCTGCAGTGGCAGTCAAACTGTGTGCGTTCGTCTCGAGTGTTCACTCTGGCTTACTGTGCCGTCTGCACGCAGAACCTTTGCTTGGTTTCTGCGCTTAAGGTGCACTCCTACTGGGTCACAATTCCAATATCCGATCGCGTTTTAGTTATTTCGTGTGTTTTACATACATAAACGGTTCGTTATTGACTACGTGAAAGCGACTCGCATTTATCAGGTCCTATGGAGGAGCGAGAAGGATAAACACTCGAACGTCGGCAGTTAACGGTCGCTGCCTATTATCTATGTCCGATCCAATTCCGAATTTTTTGAAAAAATTACAGATAACTACATTTTTAAACTCGCGAAGCTCAAAACATAACAATAAATATTAAAACGGGAAGTTTATGGGATATCCTGCAGAATCGACTATTTTTCAGATTCTCTATTTATAAGGTGAGGGACCTTGGATTCTGAAATTATCTACGCTGGCCTTGTTTGTTGTCACTTAAGCTGTTATTAAAATAATGTTTTAATTTACTGTCTGAAGTAATACGCAAGTGTTTTCTAATTAGAATTAAAATATATTTCCTTATTAATATAAAATAATAAAAAATGAATTCTTCAATCAAATAAGAAAAAATTAAACTATGTGATTTTCTTTGCAATGATCAAAGCACCGAAATCCGTATAAGCCGTTATTATGTGTGATGGAAAGGTCAGCAAGGGTCAACTTAAAAAAACGTATGCAGACCATATTGGTGGCATATTACAAAAGGGCCAAATTTTAAGCACCCGAAACCAGCGAGCTTGTATGAAAAGATTGATGGATATCAGTGAGGCAAAAGAGATATGTAAAGACCGTACCATGTGGAAATCTGTAGTTTCTGTTTATTCTTCTGGGAAATAGGCATGAGTTTATATTATTATTATTTTAAAATTTGTGTTGTCTTGATCTAACCCTGAATTTAATTACCGTAAAGAACATTTATAATGAACAATTTAAACAGGTGGCACAGATGTTGACGTTGTATGCAAAACAAACACACGTGCATAGCTGTTTGCAGTTTTGTAGGCTATGTTGGTGTTCTCAACCCCGAATTTTAAAACTAGGACAATTCAGTCTAAAAACAGGATGCACAATCAGAATGAAAACAGTTAAACTAATTTATAGTGACAATAGGTTAAATTAAATTCAAGCAAAAATAATAATAATAAATTTCTAATCTTACAAACATATTTATTTTTAATACTTTTCAACCTCACTTCATAATAAGGATTATATTTCATATCTATGTATTATTAATAATTTTAATGATTACAGCTACTGTTAACAGTAAACAATTTCTTTTTTTTCCTGAATTTATGAGAGAGAAAACTCTTTCGACATTGGAGTTACTTCTCGGTGTACTAAATGTATATTCAACTACTTTCTATAGTTTTGCATACTGTTCCTCGGTAATTCATAGTTTGAAATATTAGCCACAAGGAGTTTAATCTGTCGTTTTTTTGACTAGGATTTAAATTAGTGTTGAAATTTTCCAAATTAATCCTCTCGATAAATAATTTTTCAGCGTTAATTTCTATGCCACGATCATGGGTAGCGCGAACGCTTGCGAGCCTTACGGTTCGCAAACATTCGCGTTAGATACGGTAACGATTGCAAATTTTAAAGTATATGACTGTATCAGGGTGCTTTGAAAACTCAAGCCGCTGTTTAAAAACTGTCCAAGATATACCAGGAAATATCCGGGGAAAACAGGACGGTTGGAAACACTAAGTTATATAAGAATATACAGACATAGTAATCGAAACAATTGTTGCTGAAGATGACACCTGGATTTACCATTAAGATCTTGATAGCAAGCAAGGGTTAATGCAATAGTAATATATTAAAGTAATTGCTCTTCTCAAAAAGTTTTAGACCTTGTATCTTTAGCTAGAAACGTAATTAATAGTCATGTTTTTTTAAGATTATCGGGTGGTACTGTAGTTAGACTATAAAATAAAGTTGTAATATCATAGGTCATGTTAATATTTTATGACAACTTAGAAACAGTTATTAAAAAAAAGGAGAGAGCAATCAGCCAAAGGTATATTGCTTTTCCACGATAATGCTTGTTTCATTTTACACCGGGCAAATTGTAAAAGCTACCGCTAGTGATTGCGGGTTTGAAATCATAGACCACCCAGCTTATATTCCAGTTCTAGTCCCCAGTGAATGCTTTCTATTTTCGAACTTAAAAAAAAGTCTTAGGAAATCTATATGCTGAGGATTAAGTATTGGAGGCGGCTATGACCTCATAATGATAAAGAATGATGGCATGTTTGATTAAGTAAAGTCTGGTTGGGTTGCAATCAAAAAACCCTTAGATTAACAATATTATTCATTGAAATATGGATACAATATTTGAGACAAATGCGTTTACCACGCCTTGCGATGATTTCCCACCAAGTGGGAGGAATCCGCCAAAAGTCTTCTGTATGCTTACGATAAAGTAATCTTTCCACTGTCGACGTATGCGTTGCAGGCGATAATAACTAAAACGAATGATTTTGTTAAGAAAAGAGGTATGAATGTAATTGTCAGCAAGACTAAGGTCCTAATGTTTGAAAGAAGCAAAATCATGACTACATGCGATAAGTGCTAACATTATGAGGCGAAAGAGTTTAATAAGTTATAAGTTGTTTGTTTACTTAGGAAATTTATTTAAAAATGACGGTAGACAAGATAAAGACATTGAAAGGAGAATCTATGCGAGAAATGAAGAATGAGGCCTTGATTGATGTTGTGAATTTTAAGTGTCTTACAAGTGCGTTTGGCTATCCATAATGAAATCTTGGTGTCTATACTTATGTACAGTAGTTGAACGCTGCATAGGACATAAGAAATATGAAAGAAGAATCAATGCAATGAAAATGCGTGCCTTACGTGGTATATGTGAAGTGTTTTTGAAATATAGATATAGAACCAGTAATGTCAGAAAGCGGTGTGGTTGGCATGAAAATGTAATGACCTGAATTAGAGAAGGTATACATAATAATTATATGGCGTTGCAGTATTTTAGCCATCTGGTAAACATGAATAAAAGTAAACGGGCAAAATGAATTTGTAGTGCGAGTGTGTGTGGTTGGAAATTGTTCTAGAAAATCTTGTATAGATCAAACCGACGAGCTTGCACGTAACAATTAATAGATGTCAATAAAGCTGGAAAAGTGAGCAAATTTCGTACCTTCAGAAAATCTGTGATGTCTGTCTATCCGACCAGGGAAATAGGGGGTCAGCTAATCATACTTCTAGCAATTTGCTTGATTTCATTTTTACAACTATATCGCTTGCTATATATGCGAACTACTTTTGTGATACGATTTGTTTGACTTAACAGGGTCATTTCAAAATAAATCAACATATGGATAGGCTTATATTAGCAAATACTAGTCTATGAAGCCGCATTTTATTATAGACACTTGATAACTCAACCATTAATCAACCATCGTCCTACTAGTATCATACAAAGAATTCTCAGTAGTGCTCGAGGAAATAGAACTTAAACTTGACCATGACAGTCATTCATTCTCTATGACAGTGATCTATAAAATATTTCAGAATGACATTTGTCTATGTCATTATAATTTGTACTTTGAATGTCAATGTCATTATCTAAAATTTATAAATTTAAGTTTTTATTTTGAAATATAGTTCGGTAAAATTTGCAGTATTATGTAAATAATGCAACCACTTCAACTAACACTAGCCATAATAAAACCACATGCAGTCAAAAACCCTATTGCTCTTTCATACATCAGAAATGCAATAAAAAACAGTTTCTGTGTTATAAAAACTAAAAGATTAAGTTTGGACAAAGATCTTGCCTGTAGATTTTATAAGGAACACCTAGGGAGATTTTTTTATAATCGTTTAGTTACATTTATGACTAGGTGGGTATTAAATATGGTGTTATTGATTCATCATAATAATATTAAATGTATTGCATGTTAAAATTCTAGCGGTTCAGTTGATCTCCACATACTAGGTCACGGTAATGCAGTACAATTATGGCGCCGCATGTTGGGACCCACTAGTGTTTATCGAGCACAGTTTGAAGATCCTTTATCATTACGTGGCATGTTTGGTATTTCTGATACAAGAAATGTGGCTCATGGTTCAGGTGAGATGATATGGCATTAATGCTAATGAATGTAGGTCGCATATTTTTCTGTCATATTCTATATATTGCAGACTCATACACTTCAGCAGAACGTGAGATCCAGTTTTTCTTCCCAGATTTTTCATTCTATGAATGGCATAAAAATGATGAAGAACGTTATAGAAAAGGTCCTATTATATTTAATGATTTCTTGTTTCAACATGTACGAAAGATTTAAAAGTCACTATTACTAGTTTCCATTCTAGTCTGAGATGTATTAGATTTTTTGTTATCGTAAAATATTTGAAACAATATTTTGGCTTTGTTTTTAACCTTTAATGGAGTATTAATGTATGCAATATGGATATTAATTTTGCAAATATATCATTTAATATTTTTGCAAATTGGCAGTAAGTAATTTTTTAGATAAGTCACATAAAAAAAATGGAATGAAAATCTAAGGCAAAATAAATAATGTCACAGACTATCATTTGCATACACTTTCACTTTTCAGGGCCAACAATGATATAATAAAGTCTAAAAACAAGCATTGCTCATATGCGATAGAAGTATTACAATTTGTATATGTGTGGTAGCAGAGCATTCATAATTATTGATTCCTTATGGTCCGCTTTAAATACCTTAATCAATACTGAATGTACCTAAAAATATTCATTATTTCTACAACAAAAAACAAAATTCAGATAGAAAAATGTTTGAAATAAATTAAATTTTCATTGAGAAAGCATAAAGACAATTATTTCTAAACATACTACATTTTGTCCTGTGTGACATAGCATGAGTAATAACTCCTTGTTTTTTTCCTTGCGGGTATTTAATAAAAGTATTGGAAATACATTATTTATAACCCAACAGCATTTGATAACACAAAGATATAGATAATTGTTTGGTTCCCAAAAAAAATCAAAAGGGACTGTATGCCTAAATGCATCATGAGTAATAGTCATAGAAAAGAGAACGCAATTAACAAGTCAATTACACAATTATGGTGACACTGCAAATTGCAACATATTTTAAAGTGCCAGTTTTATATATAAATGTAAGCTAATATTACAATTTATATATATGCAAAGTAATAGTGGGGCGCGTACGGATAATTTGTTTGTAATCAATTGTTACTTATAAATAAATTGTTAATAATAAATAAATAAATTTTAAATCTTTTCTTTTACACTAAGGCTCCATTAGCATTGCATATAGCAGACGTGCAACATGTAACAGTTATACGATAAAAGATAGCTTAAAATCTATTACCTATCGTGTACTGAAAAGCAACATAACAAAGGATAGCACAATAAATTAATGGTTCCACTAGCGGTAGTGTTGTTACAGGTAATTGGCATTTGATAGGCGCTATTGGAGTCAAGGCATTGAAAATTCACACATTTTTTGGAATCGCCCAAAGCAAGATAGGTTATTAGATTTGGCACTTTTCGCCATAAAAAGTATTTATTTTCAGTAAAAAAAAGAAAACCAAGGCTTTTAAATGGTATTCTAGCACACTTCATGAACAAATATTTTCATTGACTGTTTTTAATTTTGTTTTTTATAAGCTTTTATTTACTTGATTTGTTGCTCTCATCATATAATAGAAAGGTTATCTTAACGCTGCCTTTTAATGTGTAAATTTATTTGTTGTCAGTGTCATGGTTTTAAGCATTTCGAAGGTGGTTTAGTTATATTTTATTATAGTACAATCAATGACCCGGCTTCCCTCTTGTCAAATTTCACCCTTGCCACTGCTGTGTAGAGATTCTATAGTACATTTTTATCTATAGTACTAGGGTAGGATATCACCCCAATGCACTTTTAGTATAAATAAAATCAATGATGCTCTTTATTTTATTAAGTTTCATGGCTATTTCGATATGAAGTATTTGGAGCATACAGAGCAAATTTTTCTGGGTCACATGGGTATGTTGCTATGGATACCACATATTTCAATTATGGCATATAGAATGCAGGCACGTTCATAAGATGATGATCTTTGATTGATGAAGACTTCCCTTCTAGAAAAATAAGACCAGTTTCCCTCCAACCTTGTCTTAGAAGTTTATAAATGACCTCTTATTATATATATATAAAAACAATGTTTTTCTGTAAATGATGCTACCAAATATGAACAATTTTATATTTTTGGCAAAATTAAAACATTGTAGGTACTGTTATTAAATTTGAAGCCATATAAAATAAAAGTCAAACATTCATTAAAGGGGAAATGGATGGTTTATGGAATGACTGTTCTCTTTATTAATTATTGAAATGATCGAGTGAATGTGAATGTGTAAGGCATGACATTGAAGACGATCCTCATTTTGCTGGACTGTAGAGGTCTCATTGCAGGATATTTAAAAAAAACTACAAAACTATAAAAAGATGTATATTGAAGGTCAAAGCAACAGCCAAGAGGGTTGGACTTCCTGCCAGTAACTGTAAACACTATTATGACTCAGTTGATATGTCAAAAGTGACTGCGGGATGGATGCTGCAAATGCTGTTAGAAGACGTGTGGAATGCTATTCGCAGATTTTGGAGCTGTTTAGGGAAAATCCAGATAATCATTAAAACTATTGCCACTCAAGATTAAACCTGGTTTATTATTATGACCTTGAGAACAAGTAAGAGTCAATACAGCAGAATATTAGAGGAGCAACTTATTAAAAAATTCAAGATGTTTCTTTCATCTCGGAATGACATGGTCACTGTATTTCGAGATTATATTGATAGACTAAGGTGTCATTGTTTAGGGAGCATACTATGCTTATATAGTAATCAAGAGTAGCCATTGACAAATAACAAGAAAATGGTTTATCGTGCAAGTCATCCCTAAAACTTCCTGCTATTTTATCTATGTGTCTTTAAGTTCATAAATTTGAGACGGTTGACCCTGCAAGACATCTTTGAAACTTCCTGTGATTTTTGAGCTTGAGTGTTGAAAATTATACCTAGCCATAATTATTTAAGTTCTTTTATAAATTATTATATTTCATTATTCATAAATTTCAAATAGTTTGTGCATAAAGCAGTTAAAAAATATTTCTAGAATTTTGATAATTTTGTTTTCTCAAAATATATCAGACCGAATTAGTTCAATTCTCAGGAAATGTAAGTTTCATAAAGTCCTTGCAAATGCTGAAAATTGCATTTCAATCAGTCAATCCGGTCATAAGTTATGATTGGTTTACATACAACTATGGATACACGCTCATATATAACATATATGAATCGGTCAGGATAGCTTCCCTAGGTTTTCAAAATATCGAGATGAAAAAAATCAAATCGAAAAGAATATCCCAATTTTTGGAAATTTGAATTTTCTTAGCAGGAAGTTAAAAAATGATCAATTAGACAAAGGTGTCTACTTCTGGTTATATAGGCAAAATTGCAAAAACCAACACATGTGACTGCAGGTTCATAATCATGAAGAATCTGCCGTAGAGTTCAGATTTGGTTTCCAGTTACTTTTTTTTGATCTCAAACCTAAAAAAAGGGTTAAGGTTCAGTATGTTGATAAAGCACTGAATACAGAATGTAATTGAACATTTTAAGAAACAGAATGGAAACTACTTTTATATAGACAGAGAGATCTGATAAATGGTTTGAGATAAGGAGGAGACTATATTGGAAAATAATAAAAAGTACATCTGCATTTTTTGGTGTTCATGTTTGTTTTTTTTTTGCTAGAATTTATTGGATGCTCTCCATAATCTCCCGATTTCTGAAAATGGAAAGAGCACAGAACACAAATTTTGATCATTTTCCAATTTGGTAAACTGTTCACCTAAATAATTCTTTTGCATTATTTCTCTCTTCCTAATTAGGATTAAATTATCTCTTGGAAAATGAGATTAGATACTTTATACAGAAAAAAATACACATACCAGAAAAACAGAGTAATATCCAAAGTAAGAGTCTAAACTAAGTTCAGCATAAAAGGACGATAATTTCAATGTTATACTTCTAGCAGATTAAGAATTCAGTAATCTGTTTGTGTTTGTTTTGGAAAAATTGGTTTGAAAATGGAGGATGTGTCTATTTGCATGAAGATTCATGATATTATCCATATTGTATAAGCATTGTGCTTATTGCTAACATTTTGTTTATACTAAAATGAAGCACATCTTATAAAATTATATATAATATTTAGATCTCCAAAACACTAGTAACAATCGAAAGTGTAAATGATACAAACAACATAGTTTATATTCATTATAACATAATGCATAATATAGATCAAACTACTCTAATCAAACAGGAACCAGGTTGCACTTGAGATCACAAGAAAATTTAACTACATATTGAAAACAACATTAAATTTTAGCTTGGTTAGATTCATCATAAAACATCACATTCTTGACACTCTTTAAAAATACATATCAATGAAAACATTCTTACAAAGGTAGCAAAATATGCATAGGATACAACAATAAAAAGTTATGAGAGTTAAATACACTGCAAATGTTATATTTGTACACATTCTAGTCACTCTATTTTGACAAAAACTTTGGGCCGCGAGAACACTTTAATGCCCTCCTCTAACTTGGCTAGTTGCTTCTCCAGTTCCATTTTTTTATTGCGCATTCGTAAAGTGTCTGTTTTCACAGGCATTTTGTTTAGTTCACTTACTAATTCTGCAAAGCCTGTAATTAAATAATAATGTTATGAAGTGTTAATTTATTACTTATAAAACTTTTCTATTATTATTTATGGCTTCTGTCTTCTAATTATTATGTATATTTTTTTGTTAAATAGTAAAATTCTAAAGCAGATGGGTTACAAAAATTAATCATGGTAAAGTAAATCTACCCACGAGGCTTGTAATGCTAAAATAAATCTTAGTAAAAAACTCACTATTTCTAAGCATGCGCAATGTCTCTTTTCTTTCAGTATCGGGCAGTGTGACATGTCCTGGAGGACAGTTAGGGTCGACTTCATGTGCAGAAGTATCTTCTTTAACCTTTGCAGATTGGTCTTTATGTTTATGCAAATATTTAGGTACCACACCTTTTTGATAACCTGTTGGATACAAAAAGTGATAGCATATGAAATTAACAAAATAGATATTTTGTAGGAGTTTCAAGAGAAAAATGAGCACTTCAGCCATTAAAAAGCAAGTGTTCACATCACCCATAGATACTCGCAACCAGAGGAGTCATCAGTGGCATTGACAGCTTTTTGGGTAGAAATAGGATATATGATAAAGATATGTGTAGTGAGATGGAGGGGAAGTAGTTTACTAGAATTTTTCCTCACTGGATGAAACGCAACAGTGGAAGATGTTATTTAGTGTCTGTATTCTGTGAGAGCCAATTTACAAAGCAGTAATTGCATATATATATATATATACCAGTACACAATCACATACTAAGAAAATATCCCAGAACACATTAGTACATGATATTTATAAATCACTTAGTGATAATACAATATATATTGAATAAAGAAAATAGCAGATAAATGCTTTACCACAAGGTAAATATGGATCCTTATTGTCTTTCTTTTCAAGGATGGCATTAAGTCGTGAACGAGCTTGAGGTGACTCTACATGGTCGGGAACATCTGAAGTGCAGAGTTCCTGTTGCACTGTTTTAAGGTTGCGATTGTGGTCAGTGTCTCCACTCGCTTTCATTCTTGAGTCTATGTTTAATTCATCCATTCTTGAGTACAATGAAGTTACTTGTGCTATTTTGTCCCCTAAATTTGTTTCCACAGTCTGGCATCCGATATCTCTTAAACGACCTGTAAGAATATTGATATCAGGTATTCAAAAAGATGTTGGAAGCTACTGTATAAGAATTAGTAAAAGCTATGCATAAATAACATGTTTGTGTTGCTGATATCGACTACTAATACCTGATGATTCTGTGGATGCAATTTCATTTTCTATTTTTTCATTTTTATCTTGAATTTGCATTTGTCTAATTTCTTTTCTTCTTAAAAATTCTGCCATATCTCCTTTTTTAATAGCAACATCACAAGGTTTTTTCCGTGAATTTATTGTGGTTTTATTTACATTTTGTGATACTTTCCCACTTTTGGATTGAAGTTTTACTTGTCCAATGGAACTCGATTTTCCTGGAGCGAGGGAATTTCCTGCAGTCACAACGTTCTGTGTTCGTGGTACTTGTGCGTTTTTAGAGTTTATTAGGTTCGGTTCTTTGATAGTTTTCCCTTGTACATATTTTAACTGTTTCATATTTTCTTTAATAAAATTCTTTTTGTCATCCTTTTCTATAATACAAAATAACCATATATTATTGAAAATATATAGAAAAAGGACACACGAGTCAACAAAAAAATAGTATAAAAATGTCAAATGTAAGGCACATAAACTTACTGGCGTCGGGGAATACGCCTTTTAACGTATACATTCTTATATTATAATTCACTAGTAAACATAAAGTTAGCGAAAAATGCACTCATTATTTAGTTCATCTAGAATCCTTCACTTTTATAGCTGGTATAAACGATCATATTTTTGCTTTTAATGTTACGGGATGAATTCTAAAATATTGTGGACGCTCGGTTTTTGTCATCTGTTACTTTTTAAACAGCTGTCATTTGGGACAGTCTATGGTCTCATTTCATTTTTAATCTGGCCATAAAAATTAAATTGTTTATTAATTAAAGAAACGATGATAAAACGTAAAATTAAACAAAGAATGTAAACAAAGTGACATTATAAGATATGTCTACTTCGTTTATGTTATCTATGTTAGTTTGATACTGAAACATTTGTCTGAACCTTGAATTTATCCTAAACCAAACAAACAAGATTATATTACCAAGGTAAATAATCCGCACGTAATCGACATTATTCT
Source organism: Eumeta japonica (assembly GCA_005406025.1). Classification (NCBI taxonomy): domain Eukaryota; kingdom Metazoa; phylum Arthropoda; class Insecta; order Lepidoptera; family Psychidae; genus Eumeta; species Eumeta japonica. The sequence continues at coordinate 281,315 of BGZK01000092.1, read as the reverse complement.
TGGTAAGCGTAATTTTTAATGTCTATTGCTGAATAATTTGCTAGAACTATAATAAAAAATCTAATGAAACGTACTTTCGTAAATAGTTCCATAAGTATCAGAGACCAAAATGAAGATATTTAATTAGTTTTCTAAGAAGAATTTGTATAAAATGTAGCTTGTATTTATTGCAGCCTTTATTGTTTCATTTATTGCAAAATAAAAAGACATATAAAAAGAATTGTAGCTACATTAAAAAATAGTTCTCATAGTTCTTTTATCCAACGTTTTGTTACCAAATATCCAACATTACGTCGAGAAACGCACATTTCGAGTTATAAAATAATACGTAAGAATGTATTTATCCCCTCCTCTCGAGATAAAGGCATGTAGACATTTTTACACCCCTTCACCCTCAGGATCCTTACGTAATTAATGAATGGCCCCTAATAAAATTACATTTTATATATAATTAAGTTTAATAAACTCAACAGATCTTTGGTATATCTAAATCAAACATCGTTCAATTTAAGATTTATTTTGCGTATCCTTATCTATTAAAAGTTGTAATCCATGAATTTTTAACCGCTTTCAAATAAAAGAAGCGGTTTTATGTTCATCTATGTATATTTTTTAATATATGTTCAGTAATAATTTCGTTAATTACGAACCGTTTTCTGTTTGAAAGAATGATGGAATTCCAGAGAATTTGAGGGATATCTTCAAATATTTTAGGCAGGTATAGTGCGTTTGAACTTCTTTTTGTTATTAAGTGTTTGCGTTCAGGAGTCAACATCTTATGCTGCTAAGTTGATGATGGAAGCCTTAGCACTCCTTAACGATTAGAAGTTGGGGGATAATAGTACGATTTGTCGATAGAAACTATATCTCAATAACTAATAGTAAATTGCAGTACACAAAATTAAAATTACTTAATAATCTACTTACATATTTTCCTCTATAAATATATATAAGCGAGGGAAAAAGTTTTTTCGTATTTTATAAGTAAAAAGTTGCTGTATTAATGTTTTGGTTCTGCTATTTTTATCTGGTTAGTTTTGATACCATTAAATAGATGACATTTTAAAAAAGGAAAAATGAAAAGTAAAAACGGTGCCCCACCCTTTTTAGGGTTCCAAAGAAAATGGCCATAACCGAACCCTTATAGTGTCGTCATGTTCATTCCGTCAAGGCATATTATTAAAAAACTACAAGACGTACATTGATTATATGTATAGTGTAGGTGTCTTGTATAAGCCGCTACTTAATTTAGTTGTTGAATAAGAAAAATAAATGTCTAAGAGAGGCTCTCCAAACATGTAACAGAAACTGAAAAAAAATTTTCCAACGTCAATGTGTGATATTTCAATAGTTCTTTTAAAACTGTTTTAAGATTTCGAAACAATTTTTCTGATGACGTGAATAATTTAGGAAATAATGGCTCCGAAAATAGCAGAAATTTTGTCTTTCCACCTTTATTTTCTAAACCGTATGTCCATAAAATATGAAAAAAAAAAAATAACAAAGATAACGCTTAATAAATACTTGTCACGAAAATTATTTTGAATATAATCGGATATATTGTTTTTGTGTTATTGCTGAAAAACTGCGCTTTTCAAGAAAAGGACGTAAGTACCCTGAAAATACGTTGTTTTGCTGATGAACTTAAGTTTATACTAGATAAATACTAATAGTCGACGTATCTTATCGTTTTCCTAGTTATAAGTGACCTGCTTATAACTATTCTGTGCAGAAAAAAGTGTAAAAACGTATTTTTTTTCATTTTGCATTTCCTTGTAATTATAGCTTTAATGAGCATATGCGCTTGGCCAGTTTTTTCTTTTGCTCTTCTGTCCACCAAAATGAGTGAATTTAACGCAGAAATTCGATACATTTTGAAGTTTTATTACAAAAAAAGGAAAAATGGGACACAAGCTGGAAAAAAAATTGTGATGTTTTTGGACCTAACACTGTATCACCAAAAGTAGGACAAAATTGGTTCAAGCGTTTTTAGTTCAGTAATTTCGATGTCATAGACGAACCTCGCTCTGGTCGTCCTGTTGCGGATAGAGTTGATGCCATTTTAGGAAATGTAGAGCGAAATCGGCATATTAGTTCTTACGACATAGACTAAGAGCTGGGGATTGACCAAAAAAACACTATTGACTCATTTGAAACAAAGTTAGACATGTAAAAAAATTAAAGAAATCTAATGAATCGCTACTCATTTCTGATTCTCTATTGAAACGTAATGAAACCGAAGTGTTTTTGAGAAGATTAATCACTGGTGATGAAAAATGGATTACCTACGACAAGAACGAGTGAAGATCATGGTCAAAAGACAAGGCAAGCTCTATAGACTATAGCGAAACCGGGTTAAATCGTAATAAAATGATGTTATGTGTATGATGGAATTGGAAGGGCATTATTTATTTTGAGCTTTTACCGCTGGACAAAACCATAAATTCGAATTTTTAATGCCGAGAGCTCATGAGACTCAAGCAAGAAGTAGAGAGAAAATGGCAGCAAGTTCTCAACAGAAGGGGTGCTGGTTTTCACCATGATAACAACAGACCACACACATCTTTAACCAATTAGTAAATATTAAGAGCGTTAGGTTAGAAAATATTAATGCGTCCACCATATAGCCCTGACCTTACACTCCAGATTTTTACCTGTTTTGGTCTCTTCAGAATTCTTTAGGTAGTGTTAGGTTGAATCAATAGAGAATTGTCAAAATTATTTGTCATAGCTTTATGATCAGAACTTCTAAAATTTTCTACAGCAATGGGATTATGCCACGACTAACAAAATGGCAACAGGTTGTTATTGGTATGTATATATTATAATTAAATGTAAATAAAATATGCTAAAAAAATATTTTGTATTTGTATAAAACTTTTTCCCCGGCCTTTTGTTATATTATTACATATGTAACGCACCGGCCGCGAGATTACGCAGTAATTTCAAGCAGATAAACCGAAATTGGCACGACATCGGCAATAACAGTCATATAACTGATAACCATGAGCATAGCGACTACTATGTTCAAAATGGCACCAAGTTGAAAGGAAATGGCATATATATATAAACACGCACGCACGCACGCACGCACGCACGCACGCCGCACGCACGCATCGCACGCACGCACGCACGCACGCACGCACGCACGCACGCACGCACGCACGCATCGCACGCACATACGCACGCACGCATCGCATGCACGCATGCACGCATCGCACGCACGCGCGCACACGCACACAAAACCAAAACAAAACAAATTTGAAATCTTAGTGCATTGATACATATATTAATATTTTTACTGTTATATTTCTTTTCTATGTTATATTTTGCAGAAATAAAACGCTGAAATAGTGAAAGGTGACGTAATGGCTTTAGATGTACTTAGAACTGCGAGGTCTGGTCAAAAATTGCCAATCTTTAATCCTTCTCGCATAGTAAATTTGATGTCAACGGACTTACATGAGAAAACATGGTACATACATTTTATTACATATCTATTAGTGGCACTATTATGTTTTATCTATAAATTGCAGTAAAATTTATGTATTTTTTATAACATTATTTAAGGGCAAACGAGCATGCGAGCCTTTTAAGAATATGTGGTTACCGTCGCCCATGGACATTCGTCACTCCAGAGGAGTCAACAATGCATTTTCGGCTCATCGATTAGGAATAGAATATGTGATGGAGGAAAGAGTGGGCTGACGGAGAGAAGTTGTGGGGTGACAGAAGAAGAAGTGGGCCATCGAAACTCTCACTCACTTGACGAAATACAACAGCGGTCACTGTTACTTCACGCTTGTGAAGTGTGGTATCTCACCGATCGGGCCAAACCATCTTCGTGTTGCAGCGAAGTTGACTACAGCATGGCTCTACAATATTGAACCATATTGAACTATCATATTTTTGATTAAGTGATAGCATGAATTCAGGCCTTCTAAAATAATTTTCTAATGTAAAAATCCTTTCCTAATTATTTTTGATACATGTATAGCAACAATAGCTTACGCTCGCAGCTTCGTCCGTGTGAACATATTTAAAAGAAAAACCTTAGTCTTTTGTATCCATCGGTCTTGCTGCCAGTCCTGATCCCGGTACTGCTCTTGGTCCCTATCTCGACGATGCTCTTGATTCGAATCCCGGTCCTATTTTCAATTAAGGTCCCGATCGCGTTCTCAATTCTGATGCTAGTCCGCTTCGATTTTACTCCTTGTTCCGCTTTCAGTTTCTATTCCGTTACGTTATATTCTTGATTTCGAAAAAATTGAGGGCAAATGCTAGTACATCAAGATAAAATAAATATAGAATACATAGGTGGAATACACAACCTCGCATACTTCCATCAGTAAGGCTAACCTATAGGCATAAAGATATGTATTTAAAAAGTTTTTACAATTCGAAATCTATTTTTGTTTCTATATTTTATGATGAATGATTAATCTAAACAAATTTCGAAGTGATTTTTAAGCATTTAAATTTATTATATCTTACAAAATAGTTTTCGTAACTGGGTGCACGAAATTCGTCCTCTTAACAGAATTAATGCGCAACAAACCTTCAACCATCATTACGTTTTTGTATTTAATCAATAAACATTATTCTTATTCATTTAAATATTTTTTCCCGCAAAGCAAATTGATATATATCATTTACGGAGTTTTCGCGCTAATTGTTTTGTTGCTGATTTTAAATTCTTCAACATTCATTTAAACCCACAAGTTCTTAGTTTATTTTTTCTCTGGATCCAACTAACAAATTGTACATGCAACTATTTGAATGACTAATTAATTATATTTTGCATGAGAATTGCGTTTTTTACTATTTAAATAACTGTGTCAGTAACAGTAGCAATAGAAGTATGTTATAGTATTTAATCGTTGTTTACAATGTTTTTATACAACAGTCTAATTAATGCAAGAAACATACAAAGCATTAGTGGGCTAGAGAAAAATGGCTATTTTTTTTGTAACGTATCTTTTACAATTTCATGTATTTCAATTATCAGGTCGGAAATTGTACATAAGGAAGAAGTGGATCTTTTTATTTTTGAGATACGCGAAGAAATTCTCGATGAATCCATGAAAATATGCTACGAGAAATACATGAAGGAACAGGCCGTCTCGTTTACGATCGATTGCGCGGTGCGGGCGTGGCTCAAGTTGATGGACTGGCATTTTTATCGCCACGATCCGGGAGATGAAAAATACGCTAGCCCTGCGTGTTTTATACCGAACAGCGAGGTATCTTGGATACCAGACGAGCTGCCGCGCCCTTCGCCCAAAGACTCTTGGGCTAAAATGGATGTGGGCGAAGAGAGTGAAGCTTCCGGGAAATCTGTTTTTAGGAAGTCGACAAGTGCGTCGTCTCTTGACTATCCTACTGTGGAAAAAATATCATCTGAGCATCAGTACGTCTCAATTAATATAAAATAGGAATTTACGTAGATTTGCTATTTTAAGAGCGTCGTATTAAAAAGCCAAAGGCCTTGTGGTAAGATTTAGGTGTTTGTTTCCGCCTTATCTTTGTAATGAAATGCTTGAAATAGTTTAAAGCAGGTCTGATAGTTATTACTGGAAAATTAATATAAAATTTTAGACATTTAGGTTTTTCAAACAAAATGTGAAAAATCGATTGCTTTTTACATCTGCTCCGAAATTTTTAATCTATAATGATTTGCTATAGTTCATTTTGAAATATTTTATGGAACCTTTGGTGTGCAAGGGTGATTAGTACTTGATTAACAAAGTTTTTGATTTTTGATTTTTGAAAATGAAATTGTGACCATACGTGAATATTTCCTGTAGTTTTTTCGATCGTATGTACTTCAAACCGACTTTGATAAAATTAGTAGTCATGTAAGTGGAGATACAGTGTAAAGTCTATTCAACGACACGGAAAGAACTATGCATCTTTTGGCGTTATAGGGAGTTGTTAAGTGGAGAAAAAAAAAACTAACGTATTATTTAGCGTATTAATAAAGCTTTTTTCTAAATACACAAAGGTTTTCTTTTATTCGCCATGTTAACAGTTTGAAAGTTTGTAAGCAACTGAGATTATGATAACGCATAACAATCTCACGATAGCCTACTGGCTGAAGTAAACATGCGCAAAATAATAGAGCAACAAAACAACAAACAATAGAACGTAGTAGGTGTAGTCAGTGGCGTGCCAGATTTCAGACTGGGTAGGCGTGGCTAAAAGAACTTCCCCGTTTTACTATTGTTACGATTGATGGACCACCGACAATGGCTACCTACCCTATTCGATTCTCACTGTACGATAGATTCTTCTGAAGAATTCATACAATAAAAAGAAAAGTTTTCACAAGCAAGTAGGTTAACAAATTTCAAGTCTTTCATATTTTTGTAAGGATTATAACATTCGTTCAAAACATTGTCTATAATCTCTCAAAACACGCGTTTGTGACAGAGTTGAACATCGTCAACTCCTGTCTGCCCGATTGGTGCAATTAATACTGCCCCCACTTACTGCACTGGGGGCGTGGGTTTGATTCCCACACAAGACAAACACTCGTTATTTTGATTAAAAATTAATGTTTTTATTGAGTCGGAGTATTTTCACGTATTATATGTACATATTTATAAAAAAAAGTAAATATGTATTGTATTACCTATCTGATACAATACAAATTTCGTTCGTACCGCTTTTTCTTTTAGGTTGGTCGCTATTAAATTTCAAAACAATTATAATTGATATCAAATAAAATTTTGCACAGTTCGACGAAACTTTCAAAGCCGTTAATATTAAGGACACAATAAACAATATCACAATTTTTTTCTGTAATATTCAATACGAAATATCTGCCTCAGAAAATATAGCTGAAAACGAATTTAGATTCGTTTTCAGCTACATTTGAAAATTTATTCGAATTCCTTTCCCTTCGCAATCAAGTTAATCGTTTCCTCAAAAGATAAAGTCGAAAAATCATCAGAGTTTAATTTGTTTATTTAAAAACACTTCGCCAGCACAAGTACGTTTTGAATTTTTTTGAAGGAAATTTACTAAATAATAACTTAAATCACTTGCCTTTAGAAAACAACTATAACAAAACGGTGAGAAAACTCTTTGTAATTACGATACAACGGAACTGAACTAAACAAAATGCAAAGGAAAAGTACTGCTTCCTGTATCTTAATTACACATACAAATAATCACTCACACAGATACATATTTTCTATGTACACTCTCAACTTGACAACAAAAACGACGGTTTTTATTTGATGCTGGTAAGCATTGACTGGATGTTCTTTTCGACCTTTGAAGGCGCTAGCGCAGCCTGCATCCACCGCATGCGATGAATCGTGTAAATTGTCGCGTTTGCAAAATCAACTGATAAAATAAATATGACATGTAATAAACGTTACTACGTGCTATATTTATTTATCATTTAGGAGCATGTATGTATGGGACTACGAGGTATGTCCAGCTTACAGTTTAGAAAGTACTGCTCGATAGTTAATAATGCCTTATTGTTGTCGTTATTTAAAGTGAGCGTGATGTTACGTAGTGTATCATTGTATAGATAACAAGGTAAACCAACCCGAGTCAAGTAATTTCGACGTTTATAGGAGTTTGTGGTTAAATCGAGTATCGTTATAAAGAATTTACGCTTTTATATTTCAGTTTTCCAGGAAAAGTGCAGATAGAAGTGGACAATGCAAATGAACTACTCGAAAGGACTATTACTTACGTAAGTAGTAGGTTGAGGTCTACGATAAGGCAATTACAATGCAATGACTATCTAATATCTAATTTAATCCAATTAAATATCTAAATTAATCCAATGGGAATATGAATATTTTTTTACTGAATATGATCATTATAAATTGTTAGGTGTTTGCAGAGGAAATTTAATAGATTTGAAGTTCGCGGCAAAAAAGATATCAGCTGATATTGAACGAAGCCTTGATAGTTGGCTAACGTATTAGTATCAGGATCTCACACAACGAAAGGGAAATCACATTATTTAAATTTCGTATAAAAAATATAAGGATACTATTCAAATTCAGAAGAAAAATCAATTTATTTCATGTTGGCTAAGAAATATCATGGCATCGCATGTCTTTTCCTAAGATTATATTTCTTGTAATTTATTTAAAGTAATTTAATATGGCGTACTTCATGCCATGAAAGCATAACTTCTGATTTCAGAACGGATATATACATTTTAATTTTTTGGCATATTTTTCGATTAACCGAATGTTTTTGACCCTAAATCAAGACTAAAGAAGATAAGCATTAAATTATGAATATTTTTTTCTAAGTTTGTTCTTTTGACTATACGAGCTTTACAGACGTGCTGTTATTTTAATGTTTGTGATTAAAGCAAATCTACTCGTAAGTAAAATGTGATCTTGACACGAGCACTAGATCAGATGTCAAAAGTCTTTCTAATTTGTTAGGTAGTTTGAATGTATAAGTGTGCGATCTGTACATTTTTATATCTACGGTAATTACAAAGGCATGCATTTCATATCGTATTGATTAAAAAAAAACGCCTAATCTGCTGGTTTGGCAATTTAGTATATTGCTGATAATCTGTTTTAAATGTCGGAGCAAACTTCATACAAAATCATGAGTGACTAGTTGTGACCGCGACTTCATGCGCTTGGAATTTATTTATAAAGGTACATAAATGTTCCTTTTTTTAGATTTTGACAAATTAAACCTATATGTTTTTCTAAGCTACGTTCAATTTACCTGGGAAACTCTTATGAAAACTCGTTCAGTAGTTTTGAAGATTAAGTTCAAATAGACAAAGTTAAAAAAAAAAAAATACGTTATTGTTTCCTGTTACTCCCAATATCATCTGCCATAAGTGTTGGCAAATATTTTCATCGTACAGACGTCACTGTCTAACAGGTTTTATTACACGTACGCACAGTAGTTCTATTACATTTATAGATTTTCAATGCGTAATCAAACATTTTCGTTTGTTTATAATTTTTGCTTGTTTATTTGTTTTATTTAGACCAGCAGTTCTGTTCTGGAGTCCAGTGTCGTGGGTTCATCCAGTGAGGTTTTGGAGCGTGTCACCGATTATCCTGATGAAGAACAGTCTGCTTCTCGGGTGCATACTTATATTCTTAATCTTCAAAGACATGAACAATGCGGTGTCAGATAAAGACTAGATCGCGGTTGAGTGGTGTGTGGCGGTTGACAGGGCACAGTGCCAATGGAACGAATAATTTTAATGGATTTAAGATATCTATTTAGATATTACGAAAATCACGAGCGGCTTATGACGTCCTTATGTAAGATGGAGCGCAGATTTAGTGAATTTTTGGGCTACACTTTTTTGGTATACATTAGTACTCTTCTATACGAAAGTGGTCCGCTGCAGATGAAGGGAACTTACAAATCTATATTTATTTATTGGAAATCTTGTAAAAGTTTCGTCACAATGTGGCCAGTATCACGGGAAATCGACATGAAGGATGTATATGCGACCTTCTTTTTCGTACTTTGTTACTTTCGTACCAGCTAATGGTTTTTGAGTCAACCCTGCTCACCTGCTGCAGTATGCGTCAAAACAAGACCACTAATCGGAGTTACCTGGAAATCGGTGTACATAGAGTATCTAATATAGAGTGGAATAAAAGTTCTCCTGTCTTAGATCCTTCAGAAATTTTATTGCTGTGCATACGAAAGCGCGATATGACGTTTTGAGTTTGATGATAGTTGAGCTAACAAAGATAAAAAAAAGTCAAAACAGATAGGTATTTTCCCATAATCGTTACTTTTACTATATATTGATGTTAACAAGCAAAACTCTATAGGTTAGCTTATAGATGATTTTACGAAAATATTGCTCTTATAATATTGTCAAATTCTAGTCTATAAATTAACTAGTGAAAGGGAAAATGGAATTATTCCTTCATCAAAGTGAACAAGGTTTTAAATAATTCAATACGAAATCTTATCTAAAACAAGCGAAAGCCTTCAAAAGCGGAAGGAGGAGAACATTAAATATAAACAAGAGCGGGCCGCGACGCCGGCGCGCCTTGACGTGAGCCGGCTCTGACGCGGCGCGCGGGCGCGGGCTCGATACATAATTCATAATTAGGAGTACGTTGCAAAGCTTTCCGGGGACAAAAATTAAAGCGCAATATTGAGATTTCTGCTGAAAATATGGAGAATAAAATAAAGGAAATTCGTATTAAGCGCTTCATTGCGCATAAATATTTTATGAGCGCCTTTATATAAATTTTCTGCAATAAATTAACATTATAAGTTGAAATTTTATTAGGCGTTATTTATTTTGAAATGATAATTGCTTGCGTTTTTTCACAAAGGAAAATGTATTTCATTACGTAGTATTTACTCTACACAATTATTATCTTATTTTACTTTTTTTTTAGCGTCTTTATTTTTATATCTGCCTATTATATTTATGGTCTACCATTTTGATTCTTATCCTCTTACAAAATTATCTCAAAGTGTTTACAAAGAGTCTACATTAATTACCCGATTGTGCAACGCAAAGAGTGTTTATTGGCCTATATATGAATGTAGGTATGCTTATTTGTTTGTGGCGCTGTAGAAACCAATCGCGAGAGCCGTCTTTGATGATTCTTACTACATCGCTTTGCCTTAATCTTGTGCGTGTCGCTTAATATAGTCCAAGATCCCAGAGCGATCAGACATAACTTATTTTCATACAGATGAAATCTTATGTTCCTGTTAGCGTCTCATGTGCTTTGAATACCTGCAGGCTTGTGGAACTCGCCCTGTGACACCTGGGCAGGTACCAGATGAGAAAGGTAACTAGAAATAAGTGTTATTTTACTTAAATTTGTCTGGCTGATTTTCATCTATTTTTTGTAGAATATTATTCTTAAATAGTATCTTAAGTGTCAGACACTTTTCATGGACCAGAACATTTGTCAGACGCTTTAAAGCTCCACAAAAAATAAATGAAGTTTACTTATTTTCACATGTCTAATTTTTAAACATGTTATTATTGTAACTATTACAAAGTTGCATTTCATCAGTCAGATAAATTGTAGTGACCAAACATCCCCTAAACACAAAAGTATTCAGCCGGGAATACGAGCTTGAGAGCACTATGCGCATGCGTCTCAGAGTAAAAGATTTAAATATTTTAAAAATACTTACTGCTTTCGATCCAAGATTTTCGCATATCTATTTCAATAAGATAAACTTCAAAATTAACGTAATAATTAATATATATTAAAGTAAATTAATTTATTGCATATATTTGGGATAATTAATATATTCGGAGCTATTTTGTATCATAAGAAATTGACTTTATTTTATTGTAGAATAGATACCAGTTGGGTTAATTTAAAAGAAAATGAATTTTAATGAAAAAATAGATAACTATGATTAATTACAGCAAGTATTTGTATATCTTTTAATCATCACAATCATCGTCACAATCGTTAGACTTTTCATCGTTTAGCCGACCCTGGTACTGTCCGTTTGAGTCATCATCCTCTTCGTCATCGGTGATGTTGCCATTGCTGGCAGCTTCTGCAATGAAATAATGCAAATTAAAAACAACCAACCATTTTTACTCCTGAACATAATGGGTAGAGGTTAGAAGGAAACCAGTACAACTTTCACTGATTTGATGGTGGCCAATTGCCAGGCGACGTTAGTGAATCCCTTCAACAATTAGGTACTATACTGCGACTTCAAGTTTAAAATTTATTCTATTTTTAATTTTATGTTTTTTAACCCTTTCAACTGTATAGTATTAATGTGTAGTATATAATATTCTACAAAAAATATATAAAAATCAGCCAGACAAATTTATGTAAAATGACACTTATTTCTAGTCACCTTTCTCACCTGATACCTGCCCGGGTGTCACAGGGCGAGCTCCACAAGCGCGCAGATGTTCAAAGCACAGGAGACGCTAACAGGAACATAAGGTTTCATCTGTGTGTAAATAAGTTATGTCTGATCGCTCTGGGATCTTACTCTAAAACATGCAGTAATCAAAATTCAGTATGGCGATAAGCAGACGTCATAATGTGAAAAAGAAACGAACACAAGTCAATGAATTATCAAGCGGGGTATCATCGTATAATTTTTTAAACATCATCTTTACGTGTCCGATACTTGTCTACCAAAATCAAAGATCCCTTATCTAAATATAAGAATGATACATGTGTGGAATTGATCCGAGCTTACGAAATATCACGTGATCTAAAAAAGAATAGTTAAATTGTGGGGGACAAATATCGCACACGTTAAAGCGTTTGCTTTGAAGAAATGGAAAGGATTTACCGCTTGTCTCCTCCCGCAGAAGGCCCACAAACCGGAACAAAAATGTGGGAGTATATGCCTCCGGAGAGGAGTGATTAAAATTCTGACACAAATAGTGTGACAAATACTACTAGTGTAATACATAAGTACATAATCGCATCAAGAAGATGTAAAAAAAGTAGAGTCGATAACATTTGGTGTCTGAATAATTTGTATTCTTAATCTTCGGCAGGTTTTGAGTCACGAAATCATCGAAAAAGCTATGTTTTCCACTACAAAGAAAAAGAAAACGTCTAAACCAAAAACCAAGTAAGTATGCTTCAGAGCTTTCTTAAAAAAAAAAAACATTTTCATACTGTGATTGAGAGCACGCTTCGAACTTTTTCTCTTTGAGAAACCAGAATCTTTTTTTCTGTACCTATATGTTCTGAGCAAAAAAAAAAATCGGAAAATATTAAACGGATCAAATCGGATAAGAAAATTTATAGTTTCCTTATATTTTATTCCATATATTTCACTTTATATGCGTTTAAAGGAATTGTCCAATCCTCACTGAACATTTTTTCAAGTTGTTTCACAAGTCATACTGTTACGTTAATCTGTAATGTTTGTCGAGCTCTATTAAAAGGTAGTGCAAAGACGACATATACTTGTTCTCTATATAGTTATATAAGTTCTAAAGGGTGGTAAATCGATAAACTTTTTACAACAAATCGATGCCTATGTTATGACAGGAGAAAGAAGTGAAAATCTTAGTTATTTCTCATTGTCATCTGAATTTATTAAAAAGATTGCGTAATAAAAAAATCGGAAAAATTTGAAACTAATTTCGTAAAAACAAATCGCGCCTCCAATTTCGTATTAACCTATGGGGCCCTATTTCCTTACATTTGGCCAAGGCTATTTTGATATTAATTATTTCTATGTGTGTTCGCAATACCGCTTTACATTCTTGATATTTCGATGCAACCTATTATTTTTAGTGTATTATATATTTGGGTATGCTCTGTATTTTTATAATCATCAGTATAAACAAAATCGTAATAGTTTTTATCGAATCCGTCACGGCGTGTAAGATGTTTCCCTGAAAATAGTTACAGATTTAATTTTCAAAAAATAAGCGATTTTTCATTCATACGTAGCTGTGACAATCATTGCAGGCCTAAACAGAAAGCTAAGTCACAGCTGCCGCCACTGGAAGGTCTCCCGCCGCCGCGGTCCCCCGCGCCCGCGGTCATCTCCGACTGCAAGCTGCGCGCACTCAGGTAATCATTTCTTTCACGAAATTTTCTGGGTCTACGAAATGATGAAACATCTTGTATAAATTTTAGATCAACAAAAAATCTTGTAAGCGTCCATGGTGAACTAGTGTAAAACAATAATTTAGCTTAGGATCGTTTAGGTGCCGGTCCGTTGAACACTCAGGCTTAGGGAATATTTATGACAGTTAAGTTAACAGTTATGTGTCAATAAAATAACAATTAATGCTAGGTAACACCTAAATGACGTATAAGTGTTTCCTAAAATTTACGAATCATTCATGAAATTGGCTGTTATTATTTTTTATAGAGAGATTATGGAAAAAAATCATCTTTTTTTTAAATTATTTTTAGAAATCTGATTATTATATGGAAAAATAATAATTAAATATAACATCCTAAATATTTTATCTCCCTACTTAGGATGAAACGCTTTTGTGCTATTAAGAGGTGACAAATCTATATTTTTTCTCTACAGAAACAAAGTACAAATCACAAACGTAGTTTTGTTAACCAAGTGGACGTTCTGAAACTAATTATGTGAAGTTTTATCCGTAATTTATTTTTGATATATTACGACTGAAATTATTGATAAATACGATCCATTTTTAAATGAAAGAATAATTATTTACCAAATCATACATGCATTACACAATTGTGCATGAACAAATAACATCTAAATGATTGTTTTCTTAATTAGATATTCATTGGAGGAGACGTGAAATGTTGTTACTTCATGAGAACAAAATTATTTGCAATTTGGCCTTTGGAACCTGCACTACGCGCAGGGCTACCAGTTATATGACTGTTATTGCCGATGTCGTGCCAATTTCGGTTTATCTGCTTGAGATTACTGCGTAATCTCGCGGCCGGTGCGTTACATATGTAATAAAGGTCAGGGAAAAGTTTTTTTGTATTCTATGTACAAATTCAAGATAATTTTTCATCATATTTTATTTACATTTAATTATAATATATACATGATAATAATAACTTGTTGCCATTTTGTAAATCGTGACATAATCCCATTGCTGTGATTTGGGACTTCAGGGCAAAAAACTGCGACAAGTAGTTTTGACAGTCCTCTCTTGATGTTAACCTAACACTACCTAAATAATTCTGAAGAAACCGAAACAGGTGAAAATTTGGACTACAAGGTCAGGGTTATATGATGCATGCATTGACATTTCCCAACCAAACGCTCTCAATATTTGCTGAGTGGCTAAACATGTTTGTGGTTTGGTATTATCAAGGTGAAAATCAACACCCTTCTGTTGATAACTTGCTGTCATTTTTTTGTTTACTTCTTGCTTGAGTCTCATCAGCTGTTGGCATTAAAGATTCGAATTTATGGTTTAGCCCGGCGAAAAAAGCTAATAATTAATAATGCACTACCAATCCCACCATACATATATCATCAACTTATTGCGGTTTAATCCAGGCTTCTCTATAGTCTGTGGAATTTGCTTGTCTTTTGAACATGATCTTCTTCGCTCGTTCTTATCGTAGGTAATCCATTTTTTATGACCAGTGATCAATCTTTTCAAAAACGCTTAGATTTCATTACGTTTCACCCACCCAACTATCGACCCAAGTATCCAAGGATCCAAGTATCGACCTTTTTTGTACATCCCGTTTTTTTAATTGTTAAATAAACATTAAAACATTTAAATAAGCATTAATAAACTAAGTAATTGACTCGGTTTAATATTGTTGATTACAAGTCTGAAAGTTTGTAAATAAAGACGTGACTTGCGCAATCAAGCATGTTTTGACAAAAATACGGAAACTTGTAACAACCTGTTTGCAGGGTGAGTGCACCGGGGCACCGCAAACAAACAAAGGCATACAAGTTGTTGCGTGCTCGAAATCAAATCTTTGATAGGCAGGGATAGCTCTTCTAATGGCTTATTATTTTTGTGTACTTTGCCAGTGATCCATACTTGCACGTGACTGATAAAGTAAAGAAGTCATTATAGCTATTAGTTTTATAACTTTTAATAAATCGGTTGAAAAGTTAATGTATTGAAATTGTGTGTTCAAAATGTCCTCCGTTTTATTATCATTCGCAGACGACATTATTATTATAGGCGATAGCACTACTGTTCTTACTAATATAATGAAGAACTTAAAAGAACTTCTAATATCAGTGGGCTTGAAATTAAATGAAACTAAGACCAAGATGTTAGTCAAAGATCCAATCAACAAGCGCATAGCCAAAGAGACACAGGACATAAATGGAGTCCTAATCACTCCTGTGGGCACAATTAAATATCTGGGTATTGGGGATGGGGATACCTAACCTCAGAGCTGAGTCGGAGGGACGAAGAAAGAGAGAGTGTAATTCGCCATTTATAAAACTCGGTCTCGCAATCGTAAATTAGTATGTAGATGTTTTCATAATGTCTAATGTCGAAAGTCACCATTAGAATATTACAAGTCATCAGGGTAGGGGCACCTACTTGCCCCATTCTTGTTGTAATATCCTAATACATTACATTTCTGTATAGGATAAGGTCAGGTGAAATGACAAGAATCGAACATTAAAAAAAAATTGGTTATGATGTATAGAGTACGTAGGATAAAATCAAATTCTAGAACCTATGTTATTTAGTCATACCATATATAACGGCGATTTCTACACCGCCGCGTAAGGCCGCACTTCGGATTTTCTTTACAGTACCTTGTAGTACGGATTCTTGCGGCGTGTGGACAAAATGATGGACAATCTTTCGATGTTCACACTTGTTTATTACAGCACGAGCTTCACAAGTGCCGGCCGGAGTATAACTGCGACGGGTGCAGTTTTTTTTTTTGGTTTTCTCCTTGCGGGGTGGGGGCCATAAAAAACCTTATGAGCTGCCATGGTCGATATGGCTTGTTGTTGCTCATTTATCGGGGCTCAAAATTTTCAAACACATAACTTTTTATGGCTTATGTACATATTTTTCTTTTTATGATGGATTCACTTGAACAAGAGAAAATGATGTGTGGAATATATATAATATTAAAAAATGTTTTCTTTAAAATTAACTAAGAAAAAAATTAAAGAAAAAAAAAAAACCTTTTTTTAGAAACGTGCTTCTATTATTTGTTAATAAAATGAACTAAAAAGTAAAAAATAAATTAACTCTAATAAGACATATAACACCTTACAAGTTCAATGTAACCTTTAACGATAATTGAGCTTCTTCGTCTATGACAAAATATCGTACATAATTATATATTTTTTACACGCTTATTATTAGCTTCACTTGTATGTTTGTTTGTTTGTCTGTCAGTTTGTCTGTAACTCTCCTTTGGCCTAAGAGTGAGTGGGAGTAAAGTGAAAGGCGCTTGACAGAGCAGCAGTTCCTTAGTACTGTAAGAATATCTCACTAATTCGAGTATGATTGTTGGCCGAGCGGTCTAAGGCGCGCGTCTTCAATGACATCAGCCTTCGGATTCACCGATCGTGGGTTCTACTTCCGTCCACGCCGGAATTTTTTTTTAATTTTTTCTGCAAATTCTAAGATTGTAGCCGTACATCCAACTGTAATTGATTCGGAGAAACTTTACCACTTCTTTGTGTCGTTGCAACTCCAAATAAATATAGTCTAAAAAAAGTAAAAAAATCACGCTTTTAAAGAATGTTGAACTAAAAAGTTAAAAATAAATATAGTTAAAAAAACTAAAAAAACACGCTTTAAAAAAATATCGAACTAAAAAGTTAAAAATAAATTTAAAAATAAAATTATGACAATAGTACATAAAAAATACTAGTATAATTGATGAAAAAGCGTGGGGCGCTTGATATACGATAATTATGGCATAAAGCGCCCCACGCTTTTCCCTTAATTATATGTACTAGTATTTTTAATGTACTATTGTCATAATTTTACTTTAAAAAATATTTTTAATTTTTAGTACGATATTTTTTAAAAGCGTGTTTTTTTAGACTGTATTTTTAATATTAAAACTTTAAACCTTAATTATTAAATCTTCCCGTTTTTATCACAGTCCCAATTTTTAAATAAAAACGTGTTACATTTTGATAGCAAGAGGAAAAAGAAGCTGCTAAATGTTCTTAATTATACCATCAAAATGTAACACGCTTTTATTTATGAAGTTGGGACTGTGATGAAAACGGGAAGATTTAATAATTAAGGTGTAAAGTTTTAGTGTTAAAAATATATAATTATGTACGGTATGGAATTATTTTGTCGTAGATGAAGAAGCTTAATTATCGTTAAAGGTCACATTGAACTTATAAGGTGTTATATGTCTTATTAAAGTTAATTAATTTTCAACTTTTTAGTATTTTTAATTCGAGTTTTTTTTCTCTCTTGTGTATGTGTTCTATCGATATCTTGCCTATTTGTGCGTTGTTCTAACGATTCGTTTTCTCTACGTTTAGCTACTGCTAACCTTATTTTTTTTAAGCGTTGCCGCTGGAGGACATCGCTTTCATTAGCAATCTTCTCCTGTCGCTTCAATTTCACCTTATCTAATAAATAAGTCTATATGTATTGAGATAGTACAGTTAAAATATTAATCTCCTTAAATGTTTTTTTGAGAGATGCTGTTGTTCTCAAGGTATTAATGGCACGAATAGCCCGCTTCTGCAGTACAGAATTTGTGTTCATATCGGCTCCATGACCCAATAATAAAATTCCATAGGCCATGAGACTATGAAAGGAACTAAAATAAACTAATCTGGCGGTGCTTTCATTTGTAAGCCACCGAATTCTTTTGACCGCGTATGATCAGCAGTCTTTTTCCTTTTTATAGATTTAACGGCTTTAAGAATATCGTGATAATTGACATGTGCAAATTCAAATGTAACGCTACAATCATCGAGGTTACCTTCAATACGGATTCAGCGAGAGTGGGCGATGACTTTAAAAGTTGTGTAGTATAACTGGAATATACCTAAAAAAAGTTTCAAAAGCAAAAGCTACGTTTATATCTTTGTGTAAAATTTTATCGGCTACTTTTATTCGACGTTCTGAATGACGCATTGTGTGTTTTCCAGTTTCTCTATTGATTATATTCCAAGCAGTTTTAATCACATCTGTACTTTTATTCTGTTACAGAGAAATATTGATTTTGTGGCTGTGCGCATACACGTTTAAATACTTTGGAATAATTTCTTACATAATTTATAAACATATCCGAATTATTGTACAATCTTTCCTCGTAAAGTTTGTATAATCTACGTCTGCTAGTGTGAATGCCCATCGTCGCCCAATCGCTAAATGATAAGGCAATATTAACATTAATAATGTTTGATCTAAAGACTTTATTACGTTCAGACTTGATCACAGTCAACAATGAAACATACATTTCATTAAGGTCGTTCTAATATTTCAGATTAGACAACGTAATTAGTACTTTATTTCTGAACTGCTCATGACGACCAGTGTTTACAGGTATGATTTTTATTTTACGTTTTGTATTTTTTCTAGCATTGATTTCAAACGTGGCTATCTGTTCACAATGGTCAGATGTTAATTTATTTATGACCAACTTATACTGTGGTTTAATATTTGTGAACACGTTATTGAGGCAAGTTGAGGAAGCACCTGTGATCCTGATCGTCTCCAAATATAATTTACTATTATTACTGATTTTGTACAAAATATCATCCATAATTTTTTAGAAAATATCATACGATGAATTTGGGGGTCTGTTTACGCTTAATACAATAAGCCGCTCAAGTTCTAGGCAGGCTACTTCAATAGTTCGCTCAACAGATAGGCTCATAATATCTGGACGTTTTTTGTATTTTATATAATTTTTAACTATTATCAGTAAGCCGCCATGTATTGCTTTTTATCTGCTGAACAAACTTACTACCTGGTGCATACTGAAACTAAACATGAACTGGTGCCTTCGACATGTGCCTTAAACATGAGTAGTACCACAGCAATCCTTCAGAGGGTTGACGATGTGACATGGATATCGCCAGCCCTCATGACGGTAGGGCTGCTGACCACTGATGGTAGTCGTTCATGGGCGCCAGATAGCGGCGCCTGTTACTGTATGGCCCGGAATCGATGTCGGAAATTAGCATAACTGTCCCGGGGCCTTATTACGTAAAAGTAGAAATCGATTGCGATTCCGGAATCGATTTGTGAGTGGAAATTGTTAGGTATAAAAAATGTTATTCTTATACGCAATTTTGAGTGACTTTAAAGAGTCAGATTAAATTTAAACTTTGCGCACTTATCGAGGACTAATAGCTGTACAATAATATGGTATAATTAAACTGATCTGATGAATGAGCCAGAAGGTAGGCACAGGAACACTATAACGGAATAACATATCCTAGTCGTATTTGAGCTTGTTAGAGTTTTCTTGAGATGTAGTCTCCACCATGAGTGATTTTCAGGGTCTGATGATGGAGCCGGAAGGTAAGCACTAGTACTCCATAATAGAGCAACGTAACTTAGTCGTATGTGTTCTTAATAGAATTTTTTAAGCGGACTTTGGCCATAATTGGCTTTCAGGGTCTGATGATGAAGCCCGACGGTTGGTACCGGAATTAACATATCATAACGGAACAATATATCCTAACCATATTTGGGCTTGTTGGAATGGCCCTCTGATTTTGACCACGATTGACTTTCAGGGTCTGACGATGGAGCTTCCAAACTTCCAGCTCCGTTATCAGACCCTAAAGCCAATCATGGTCAAAGTGTATTCCACAAGAATATCAACAAGTCCAAACATGGCTAGGTTGCATTGTTTCATTATGAAGTACTAGCGTCTACCTTCCGGTTCCATCATCAGACCCTGGAAACCAATCACGGTTAAAGTGCATTCCAAGACAATTCCAACAACCGCAAACACCGCTTGGATATGTTGTCCTATTATAGAGTACTAGTGCTTACCTTCCAGCTGCATCATCAGACCCTGAAAATCGTTCATGGTTAAAGTACATCTTAAGACGATTTCTACAAGACCAAACACGGCCAGGATACGTTGTTTTATTATGGAGTTCCTGTGTTTACCTTCTGGCTCCATCATCAGACCCTGATAGCCAATTATGGTCAAAGTCCATTAAAAAAATTCCATGAAGCCCAAATAAGACTAGACTACGTTGTTCTATTATGGAGTGCTAGTGCTTACCTTCCGTCTCCATCATCAGACCCTGAAAATCACTCATGGTGAGAGTACATCTTAAGACAACTCTAACAAGCTCAAACACGTCTAGGATACGTTATTCCATTTTGGAATTCCTGTGCCTACCTTCTGGCTCCATCATCAGATCAGTCCAATTATACCATATTATTGTAAATTTTGAGGTCCTCGATAAATGTGTAAAGATTTTGTTTAATCTAACGATTTACATAAAAAAAAAATTATTCACTTTGTATGAAATACGAATGACGGAAAATCGATTGTAAATCGCTTGAGAATCGCTATAGACCAGTCTTCGGTTTGAGAGCGTAATTCTCGAATAATTGCGAAATCGCGATCCCTAACGGTTTTTGAATTCAAATATGCGATTAAATTTCATTATTATAATTTAGTAATTTCATTGTAGAGGCAACACTGTTAATAGAAAGGCAATTAGTATTTCGAAATTTCAACTTGGGAATTAATAAAATAAATTTAAAATCCTGCGAAATCAGAAATTGATTTCTTTTAGGTAATAAGGCCCTCGAGAGTACAAATTTCGATCGAGAACAGATTTTGACTTCCGGGCTGATTCGATTGGATTGGTCTAAGTTCGATCCGTCTAATTGGTCACTCTTTGAAGGACAGATCCGGAAATTGCAGAAAATTAGTATAAGAATGCAGTTGCATGCTGTATTCTGCCTGCACTCCTGCACTACCCCAGTACTACACTTAGTCTACAGTCTACTATAGTACATAGCATACGTGTTGTACATAGCATATAGTACATAATATATCAGAAGTGACAACTAACTTTTAGAAGTATTATTTCGATAACTTAAGTTAGCGAGGCGCCATTCCTGCGAATAGACAGCAGATTAGCAAAACCAAAAATGGGCCGTTAGCGTTCTATACTTTTGCACCCGGTCCGTCACATTTTCTAGTCCTTCAAACCGGATTTACTGCAGTGGTCCCACGTCGACTGCGTCATCGAAAATATAGAAGAAATCGCTTCGTTTTAATATAGAACAAAAAGGCACGCTGTTTCAATATAGAAGAAGAAGCCACATTGCTTCAATGCAGAACAGAAACTATATCGATTCACTACTAAAGATGCCTAAAACACGTCGAGTCGAGAAAAACGCCCGCAGTCGTTATGAGAGACGAAATGAAAGATAGAAGGAGGTCGTTGGCGAATATAGAACACGACGACACTATCGTACATCACGAGTGTTCACCACAGTCGCCTTCCGAAGTCGTTCAGCCATCCGCCGCGTCCGCGAATAGATGTTCGCAAACACAAAGAAGTCGGAATGCGTCCACCGGCCCGCCAAAGCAAGAGAAAAGGTCGAAAAATTAAAATTAGAAGTGTCCCTAGCATAATTATAATAGATAGAAGCGGAAGAAATAGAAAAAGACAGCAGTTCGACCTTCGAAATAGAAGCACAAGCAAACCAGGAGAAAGTCGAGTCCTGGCTGGATTCGCAGCAAGTCGCCGCACCTATAGAAATCTCGATAACATCCGTTGCTTCCCCCACCATGATGTCAAAGCCTAACGAGAAGCCGACGCATAACGACGGTGGTGTAACCACATCGCATAGACAAACACAGCCGCTCGCAACCAAACCGGAACTTACTTCCGAAGACCAGAAGATCGATCTCTCTGAACTGGCCTCAGTAATAACGGAAGCGGCGTACGCCGGGCGCCCACAGATGACATCGAAATATTTATCGAAACTGCCAACCTTCAACGGATCTCACAACGACTGGCATTCAAGTCTGCATACATCGACACTGTGAGTAGCTTCTCTAAAGTCAAAAACACTACGAGATTGAGAAAAAGCGTTGAAAGGGAAAGCGAAAAAGGCCATCAGCCGCTTTCTTATAGCAAACGCCGAGCCGTCCGAAATTATATGAGCATTAGAAACAAGATTCGGACGACCCAACTCGATCGCCCTCTCCGAGTTGAACTGATTGAGAAACATCCTGAGACCTACAGATTTTCCTCAAGATATACGTCTGTTCGCAAATAGCATAAAGAACAGCGTCGCAACGCTACTAGTATTAAATCGCATTCACTATCTCTATAATCCGGAAATAGTGAAAAATCTTGACAAACTTACTACCACGCTATGTTTTCGCAGGTTTGACTACGCCTCCGAGCAAATAACCGAAGAACCCGATCTGTTCAAGTTGGACAAGTATGTAGAAAAGGAAGCCGAATGCCGAAGATTCGCCACTACTTGAATTAATAGCAAGCAAAGATTCATATCCTACAATTAGAAATATAAGTCTCTCAAACTCTTACACGAACAATAGAAAAGAGCGCCGGGAACCGAACTGCGCTATATGTAAGTCTGCGTCGCATAGACCGAGCGGCTGCGCTACTATGAAGAACACAGACTATGAAGATCGGTGGAACCTAGCGAAGCGATTAAAGCTTTTTTTTCGATGTCTGCGTTATAAATCATCATCGCATCAATTCAAAGCGAGAAAATGTAATATAGAAGGCTGTATGAAAACACACCATCTGTTACTGCATAACGTGCGCCCCACTACAGGGGGAAAGAAAGGGATGGAGATAGTCGCCTTCATTCAAATACACAGAAGCCATCCACAGACTATAGAAAAACGAGATTTAGAGGGCTGTCGACTCTTACGAAATATAGAAGAATTTTTGAAATATGCATGCAATTTGCAACGCAGCATAACTAGTAAATGCTCGTTTACTATAGAATGAGAATAGGATCTAGAACGCAACCAGCGGCTTCCTATACACCGCTGAGATGGGTTCTACACGGCACTTACACAAGAAGCCACGAGCGACGTGTGCATTACGTACATCACGACGCCGAAAAGAATTTAGAAGGAATAGTTTGAAGATATTTTCACATAGATTCACTCGGTGTTCAGCCGAGGCAGCCGCGCTTAGATATTGAAAAAAGAACGCTGAAAATATTTGAGGAAAATACCACAGAACGGCCGTCAAGCGGTTGCAAAACGAGATTACTCTGGAAATCGGACAACCGTTACAACCCAAGCAATTCATGTCTCGTGCAGAGTCGAATCAAAAGTAGTGTTGCGATGAAAAGGACTTAAGCGCCGTGCAAATAACGTCGCTTAAGCGTTATCATCAGTGCAACATTAATATATAAAATGCAATATTTAATAAAACTTACAGCTTTTCCACCAACTGCTAATCACTTTTTCACTAGCAGGTATATGAGCAGATTTTATCAATATTACTGAAATCTGAAGTAATGTTTAAGTCTTACCACTATAAAAAAGAATTAAAATTGAAGAACGGTTTTGTTATGATAATGTGAACTGGCGCGCAAAAATATAGAAAAAGCAATTAGAATAGCCAACGAGGTCCAGAACATACATAGGAAAGCAAATTTTCATCTCAAGAAGTAGATATCAAATAGTAAAGAAGTTGTCGCGGCCCTCGATCTATCGGACGAAGATACTCGAGAGGTCAAAATAAATGCCGGCGATCACGGAGAGAAGGTGCTAGGTCTCACCTGACAGCCCAGCGACGACACGCTGAGATTCAATTTGAATTCCTTCAAAGTACCTGAAGAATTAATAGACGGACATCGTACACCTACATACAGGGGAAGCGCTCATAGCGGTGATGTTCTTATTCGATTCATTAGGACAAGCATCACCTATCACCGTCCAAGCTAAAAATTTATTTCAAGAAACTTAGCATATCGGTATTGGACGGGACGAACAGCTGCCAGAAAAATTAGTAGTCACATGGGAGACATGGATCGCCGAACTTAACAAGCTTAGATAAATAATAGTACTTCGGTGTCACATCTAAGTCACACCGTAGACATAGAGCTACAAACTTTCGTAGACGCCAGGGAGCGAGTTTACGCCGCCGCCGTATACTGGCGAGTTATTGACGATGAGGGGCGCGCACACATAATGCTGGCGGTCACCAAAGCGAGCGTCGCGCCTTTGAAATTAGTTTCGATCCCGCGGTTAGACCTGTAAGCAGCTGTATTGGGCTGCAGATTAGCAAAAACTGCGTCGGAAGAGTACCAGACTAAAGTGAACACGAGGTTTTTCTGGACAGATTTGAAGACGATGCTGGCATAGCTGCGATCCGGCCCGCGCTCCTTTAAACAGATTGTAGCACATAGAGTAGCTGAGATCGAAGAAAAAACGGCCGTGAGTGAATGGAGATGGACACCGAGCAGCCACAAGGTCGCCAAGGACACGACCCGCGACGTCCCGCGAGATTTCAACCGACATCATAGATGGTTCACGGGTTCCACCTTCATATACGAAAAACCGGAGCGGTGGCCAACGGACGCTATAGGAAAAATTGAGTGTACGGGCGAAGAGCGCACGTATATTATGTATGAGGTCGCAATAACACAAGCGACACACTACCGAAAATAGATAGATTTCTTCGTGGATGCGATTAATTTGAGCCACCGTCCAAGTTGTGCAAATAATAGATATATTTAAATCGGCACACGTAGAATGGGATAACTACAATAGAACAGCACGCAATAAAGAAAAGGATCCTGAATTGAAGAGAAATAGGAAAAATAAGAAAACTTCAGCACCCCTTCGCTACTGTTTACCAATCACTTGAGTACAACCGTTGGAACTGGCATACATGAAGATAGCGGAAAAGTTGTGGATTCGAGCGTCGCAACAAGAGTTTCATCGACGCCAACTTAGATAGTAGATAACAATGATGGTATGTTCAAAGACTCGCCAATCAATTCTGGGACGTATGGGTGAAAGAACGTATTTATTCCGACCTGCAGCACCGGCGGAAGACAAGGACGCGGATCAGCACCGAGAGTAGGCGATTTCGTCCTTATAGCCGATTCCATCCTGCCACGAAACACTTGACGGCAAGGGATTATCGTAGCCATCTACGCAGTGTCCGACAAGATAGTACATGCAGTCGACGTACGAACGAGCGGCGAAATACTTCGGAAGCCGACGAAGAAACTCATCATCCTGCCTACACAGCCCACAGACAAGAACGTGGCTTCACTACAATTGGAACGCAGCGTCGAAGGTGACGCTGCACGGCGGGAGTATGTTCGTGACGAAAACGTTCCTGCGCACCCCGACGAACATACGGCGTGAATATACTGATTATTTTATTCTTCAGTTATATAGGTCTTATAAACGAGATTTGAACTCATAAATAGTGAATAAAAAACATAGCTTTTTCGTTGCAATCTATAGGTTTATTTGTAAATAAAGATATGAGTTTGTATGAGTTTTACTTCCGAAATGTATCGAATACATATGAAGTTTATTACTACGGTAATCCTTCAGAGAGCCGATTAAGTGACATCGCTTTTTTTTGTAGTCCGACTCTTACGGACTAAAAATCTCCTGAACAACTTATATTTGCTATGTTGAAAGCCTATAGATTTGACGCTTTCATCTAAACGCGGCCATTACGACATGGAGATGCCGTCGCCGCGTGATTGTCCTATGGATGCCTTTTAAGTGGGCACCTTGGCATAGGAGGTCACATGAAGTTTAAAGCACGGGCTGAAACTTCAAAGGGGGACTCCAGGAAGCGCGGGGGGCGCACCGGATTGATGACCTTTGTAGGTCGTAATGACTGGGTTAATCCCTACTCCTAGTCAATAGTCATCTTATTTAATTCTATTAGTTTTTCCACCTCGACGGTAAAATCGTCGGGCGGATCTGACAGGATATTTCGTGGTCTTCTACAAAAATGGTGTGGAGGAGGTAGCTCGTATGATACGGCTGAAACTAATAACGGATTTGGATGGCTACTCGCTGTATCAAAGAAACTCTCTGATGCGTCCTTCATATATTTAGAAATAGTTCGGAGAGTTCTAGATCCCGGTGGAGAACAGAGTTTTTAACGTACCATGGTGCGTCAGCTGCTCTTCTACAGAATTTATTCTGCACTATTTGCAGATCATAGAGTGCATCAGGCTACGCATGAGGAAAAACTGGAATCGCGTATGTCATGACTATGCAATAAGCAAACGATATATACATCATGTATATCGTTTGCTTATTGCGTAACGACATTTTGCTTTTTCTGCTTATCATTGCGTATAGGCAAGATAAAATAACGCTAGTTTCCTAGCACGAGCGAGATGATCTTCAAAGTGAAAATGTTTATCGATCGTGATGTCTAAATATTTGTAATGTTGTTTTTGTAAACGCGAAAGAATGTTCCGGAGGCAATATGATCGCAAAAAGAGCGCGGTATCATCTGAAATAAGCGCGAGTTGGACGCCGGTTGACGTACGCGGAGTACAATGGGGAGAGTGTGGAGTCTTGAGGTACTCCAGCTCTGATCGGTCTCATTGACGAGTAGGTATTGTCAAGTCGGAAAGTGAAGTGGCGATTGTTAACGTAATGGTGGATAATAATAATGAGAGACATGGGTGCTCTAGCTGATAGAGCTTATGTATCACACTTGCGTGCCAAACCCTATCGAAGGCCTTTGCTAGAAGACTTGCAAAGACTTGTAAAGACTGCCACTATTTTCTTTTTAGTTTTGAACCCTTCGGATATATATTCAACTAATCGGAAGGCTTGTTGGGAGAAAGAATGATTGGGCCGAAAACTAAATTGTTCATTAATTATATGGCCTTTCCTTATGATATAATCGCTTAAGCGAATTTTGAGCGTTTTTTTAAAATAACTTTCCCAATATGCTCATAAAACTCAACTGGCGGGGAGGTCATGTGGTTTCCCCGGTTTAGAAATACCAATAAATACAGCTTCTTTCCAAGCTGTAGGAAAGTAACAACTTTTGATGCACGTATTGAAAATCGCGACCAAGAAAGCCACAAGTGGCGCAGAAAAACACTTAAGTGCTTTATTGCTGATTGAATTCATACCTGGAGCCTTTCTAATTTTAAGAGATTTAATATGTTTACTAATCTCGTCGTGAGTGATTGGATCCAGATCGTCTTTAGGTGGAAGGGAGACTCTATGACGAACATCCTCTTCCATCCTTCGTACATGCTCAAGGTCGTACGGGGGATTTTCAGAATGTCTAGCTGATTCAATACTATCAGCTAGACATTCAGCGTTTTCTCGGTCATCAAACGCAACAGACTTGTCGGGTTTCCTCACAGCTTTCTAAGGGCTTTTGCTAATCCCCAATAAGCTTGGTGACTTGGCAAAATTCGTACCATTAGATCGGTTCAGCTTTCGTTTCTAACTTCCTCCATGCGGGCTTTCACTTTACATTAGAGAAATCGCGTATGAGATTTATTTTCGCAAGTGGAATATTTACCCGCTCAGCGCAAAGCAGCGTTTTTTGCCCTTATCAGTTCGTTAACATCTCGAAGCAGCTCCTTGTTGTTTGTTTGCTGGAACTACCCATGAGCTGTTATCGACCACTGTCCTGATGTGGTTGGTAAGGGTACCTATTGCATTGTCAATATCGCCGGTAGAAACAATGTCGTTAGGAACATTATTTAAGATTGGGGTGTCGATTTCCTCAAGCACGGTCGACACCTTCTGCCAATTAGTTATAGTTTTATTTAATGGAGAACAGTCCCCGGTAAGAGAGCCTAACCTTATGAGTACAGGTCGGTGATCCGAATTGAGACACCGGAGAGTCTCAATGCAGCTCAATCTTAGAGCTACCCCTTTGATGAGGGCGATATCCAAGATATCAGGCCTATGATTATCATTAAAAGGATAGTGCGTCGGTGTGGGTGGTGCAACGATATTAAAATGAAGATCTCGTGTGAGATCTACCATTTTCCTACCGTTCCTATTTGAATATTTGCAGTTCCAGTTAGTATTTTTGCTATTAAAATCGCCGAAAAGAATGACCGCATCTCCTAAAGCGAAGAGAATTTTTAAATCGCTCTGGAGCAATTCTTTCTTTGGAAGGAGGTAGACTGACACTAAGATTAGAATACCATGACTTGACATACTAAGCCTACATGCGGTGGCTTCTATATTAGTTAAATGTGGAATGTCAATTGGACAGCAATATAGTGAGCGATTGTAATATAACGCG
Source organism: Eumeta japonica (assembly GCA_005406025.1). Taxonomy (NCBI): domain Eukaryota; kingdom Metazoa; phylum Arthropoda; class Insecta; order Lepidoptera; family Psychidae; genus Eumeta; species Eumeta japonica. The sequence continues at coordinate 252,674 of BGZK01000092.1, read as the reverse complement.
ATTCCACCTTTTGGAGCGCTTTGCCTGTCTGTTCATAGTTGAATGTAATTTCTTATTTTGCGGGCTTTGGATCTGATTGGTTTTAGGTGGGTTTCCTGTACTATAATTATGTCTGCTTTGCACTCCTGCGTATAATTGACTAATTCTTTTAATTTACTGGCTAAACTATTTGCGTTAAATGATAGTATTGTAATACTTTTTGGTTTATGGCGTCCAAATGAGTTTAATTGAACGCGCCCGGCCGTATACATTATAGACTTTCTAATTTACTAATAAAATCCTAATTCTCTAAGATGAAACGAAGGTGATCCACTCCGTGTTTCGCCTTTCTAAATTTAGCTGTTAGTTCCGCGACTTCGGCGCTCCTTACCACTTGGAGGATATACATAATTATGCTTCTCTTCTCCAAGCGCGGACGCCGCTGTCCCGGTGGAATTTAATTGAGATTTAGGAGTACCTTTATTATTAGGTATTTTATTCCGGTTGAGCCATGGAAGCGGTTTCTTCCATTGATTCACGGTGGGAATCCTGTGCGCCCGGACGAAGATTGTCCCCGCCGGCTGATCAGGTATTTGAAATGCTAACCGCTCTCGCAGGTTGCCTAATTTCTTGTTTTGGTGGAGGGAATTGATCTTTTCCTATAGGATTGTCTGTCGGTTGTTGTTTATCAAGTTTATTTTACTTGAATGTCTTAGGTTTTGGTGCAACCGGATACTCTCCATAGTTCGCTGTGTGATCCTTCCCGCAATTGCAGCAGGAAGGCTTATCACCCGATTCTCGATTGCGATTGCAGTCGTTGGTCCAGTTTGGGACCAAGCACTTAACACATTGCAATTGAGCATGGCAGTTCGCCGACGAATGACCATAGAGCTGGCAGTGGTGGCACTGATCCGGCTTGCCTCGTCTGTACGGTGCTTCTACAATTAAGCCCGATAAGCCACATATATTAAATAGTTTTTTGAAAATATCCATTGTTCTATGGCAGCTTTCCAGGATTATCAGAGACATCCCTAAAGCTGTTCCGGCCCTATGGTGCATTCTATGCACCGCCAGGACTGAGTAACCTTGTCTTTCTAAATCTAATTTGATATCCTCAGTCTCGAATTCGAGCGGGATACCTTTTAGAACGGCTTTCAACTTACGCTCTTCTTCGAGCGTATAGATGTGAAAAGGGAAATTACTCTTAATAAGGAGGGTACTTAATTTCCTAAAATCATCGATACTAACTGCTGTGATTCTGATCCCCTGATTGGTATTGTGTGCACGAGTATAATTAATGTGTAGTCTAGTGTACTCTGATGAAACCATATTCCATTTTGATTTGCCTCTAAGACAAATCGGGGGTGGCGGTTTAGATCTCGGCGGCGGTGATGGTTTATTTCCAACCGCAGGGTCAGATTTCCTTTCAGAGGTCGTTTGCTTATGGCCAGTGACCGATTTCTGACTAGCAGATGGACCTGGAGACGCCGGAGAGTCAGTATATTCTGTAAGTTTTCCCTTACATGGCTTAGTGTAAATATCAGAATCCCTAGAGTCATTGCTACTTTTACTACTTTTAAGAAGTAGTAAAAGTATGTGAGAGATCCAACTGTTCCTCCTAGTCCGAACCTTTAACGGTGGTATCGGATTGCTCCGAACCCTCGTTGGACTAGGGTTCTATGATGTGCGTTTAACGATACAGACCGACGGGCTGAGAGATTGTTCCCTACGGCTAGCGATAGAAGCAGAGCCTACATCGTTTAAGATACTATTGGCTTCAGCTGGTACAGCATAGCCCTGATTTTGTAAAAAGCTAAAAAATAAGCTTTTCAACTCATCTAGTGACAACGATTTGTGCGCCCTCTTTGGGCTCCCGGTTCCGGGTGGACCGGGGGTCTTATCCATGGTCGTTATACTATATAACTGGGATAGTGACATTACATTGCACTAAAATAATTATCTTGATTAAAATAATGATTTAAAGACTTGTAGGAATTGCGAAACTAACAAGTGTTCGATCAATTCGACCAAACAAATGATTAATAAAAATACGCGAGTAATAACACACGATAATAACATTTGGAAAACCCATGCGAAATAAGCGGGCGAATAATCGTCACTGCTAACGAAAACGAAGGCTCACGTAGGTGGGAACGACCGCTACCGATGCTAGCGGTCGCCACCTGCCGTGAGGGGCGTGGTAGCGCAGGCGCGCGCATATGATCGGCCGGCGACCACGAGGCCGCTTATGTTATATTTCGAACTAATCACTAACACAATTATTACACTTAATAATTATACGAACAATTTAACACGAACAAATCAAGCTAGCCTCCGGAACAGCACACTGCACTATACACGTGAACGTGATATATGTGATCGCGCACGCACGTATCACTACACGTAAAAAGCGCGGCATGCGGAGCGTATTGAAGTAGCGTAATCGCTATCGAAAATAGTTACGAGCTAATGCTTGTGACAGATCGTGCGAGCACGACCGTGTGCTACATGGCAAAACTCGGAACTACTGACTGCGTGATATCGCTGACGGTAGACGTTCAGATACGCCAGATAGCAGTGCTCGTTACGGTACGGCCCGGAATCGATGTCCAAAATTAGCATAGCTATTCTGGCGGTACGGCTTCCAATCAAGGACAGATTTTTAGATCCGGCCGCTTCGATTCGATTGGTCTAAATTCGACCCGTCTAATTAGTCGCTTTTTGAAAGACGAATTCGGAAATGCAGAAAATAGTATAAGAATGCGGCTGCATTCTGCATTCTGCATGCACTCCTGCACTATTCCAGTACTGCACTTAGTCTACAAACTACTATAGTACATAGCATACGTGTTGGCATATCGGAAGTAAACCTCTGCATCTATATAGACAACTAATGTTCAAAGGTATTATTTCGACAACTTAAGTTAGCGAGATGCTATTTCTGCGAATAGCCAGGAGATCAGTAAAACCAAACCAAAAACGGGCCGTTTTACACTCATGCACCTCGTCCGTCACAGTAATAATTAGAGTAAATTTTCGAAATTATCAACATCTATTCTTGAATACATATAATTTAATTTGTTAAACTAGCTCTGTTTTTCCCTTATTGGGGCATTCTATTATCAGTTGACGAAAACTATAAGAGCTTTCTGGAAAAGAATTTACCAATGCTTTTGGAAGAGTTAGCATTAAATGTGAGAACGCAGATGTGGTATCATCATGACGTAGCAAGCTCACTAAGTATTAGTGCGTTTGGTTTACTTTCCTCATTTTAGCTCTATTGTCAAATTATCAAAATGTACAAGTGTCTGTAACATGATCATAGTGCAAACGGAAAACATTAAACAAAAATCGGCCACATGCGAGTGGGGCTTGTTTTTAAGCACGCAATGACCATAAACATGAATAAAACGCAGATATTTCTGATATTGTAACAGAAATACTTGATGTAAATATCTGAGACGTTTTATCATGGTCACGTGATATAACTTTATATGTAATAAGCATTTCTATCAGATAATTTAAATAAAATTGTTTTTTTTGGGTAATAGAATCTCAATATTTGCACGTAAATAATTGATCGCGACGAAAACGTCCCAGCGCACCCCGACGTACACACGGTGTGAACATACTCACTATTTTGTTTTAGTTCATATAATTCGTATAGGTGAGTTTCAAACTCGTAAGTAATATATAGATAACATCGCTTTTTTGGTGCGAATCATGTTAAAAATGTACATTATAGAATAATTTTGTACAATAGATTTAGACAATAAAACTATAAGTTTGTATGAGTTTTACTTTTGAAATGCATCCAACAGTATGCACTTTAATATCTCGGTAATCCTTCAAAAGGCGGATCAGTTGACTTAGACATCGGCGGCCCTCATGACAGCAGGGCCCCCGACGCTTGGAACTACCGCCTACATGATTCCCGTCCGCCCACAAACACACCGCACTGACTGGAGCGCATATCAACGCGCACTACAGGAGCTCCTCATCGGCAAGTCCTTCTTCTACCCGGATGAGGTTGACTTAGCCACACAACACCTCATTGAGAAAGTCCAGACCGCATACAGTGCGGCGACTACATATCTTCCGGCACCGACTAGTCGCCGATGGGACCTCCCACCACGTCTACAGCGCGCGCTACAGCAAAAACGCAACTTGCAAAGTTTGTGGGCCAGGAAACGCTATCTACGTGTCAAGCGTGACTGAATCGCATTACCCAAGAGCTGATACAGGCGGTGTAGACATTCAGGGGCACCGCCCTGGAAAGAGACGATCGAACAGGCCGGCGAGGACTGGAACTCCCTCCACCAGCTATGTCGCAGACTAACGAGAGCGCCAGCTACGGTGTGTCCACTGTTCGATAAAATGGAGATACACCGTTACGCCGCAAAGGATCCTGGCAGAGCACTTGGAGGAGCAATTTGCCACACTCGACATCAGACTCACGCGATGCCGCATCGCATCAAACACAAGTGGACGCCGCGTACAAAAGTTCCTGTCGCCCTGGTGCCACCGCTACCGGGGACTACTACATGTCCCTGGTGGAGACAGCCAAGGCGATCTTCTACTTCCTGTCTTCGGAGTCTCCGCTTGGGCAATCGGAAACTCCGAAGACAGGAAAAGGAATGGCAGACCAGGGTCCGATATCTGAGCATACAGATCGATAGCTTCATGCAAATGGCCGCTCAGGTAGAGCATGTCATCCACCAGAGCAAAGCCGTGCGGAGCATGCTGTGCACAGTTCTCCTATTGCACTTATCGCTCCGAGCTAAAGTTGCCCATTATAAGGGCTATATCCATTTTCGGCTCACTTATGCATCCAAGGATCCAAGCCCAGTAGATATCGGTCTACGGATGATCGTGGGAGCGGGACTGTACGTCTTAAATGATGTAATCGCTTGCGACCTCTACATCGAAACCGTAGAGGGATTCATCCAGCACACTGGTCGCCGAATGTACGACATCGCCCATCAGGGTCCCCATGAATTCTTCCGGAATATTGCACTAATGCACGAGAGGTCGTCGAACGGCCGACCGCTCCAAGAGAATTCAAGACGCCCTTCCCAACCTGAGGGTAAAGCCACGTCAGCTGAGCTAACGAGAGATGGGATCTTCACGAAATGGATCTCCCCCCAAGGGGCCGCTACCCATCTGGATCCGTCGGGGTGATATCCCCGACGAGAAGACGCTCGGGCATGAGGCGAGAGTGAATTCTCCGTCCTGTACCTGCGACCGTTAAGGTCGTGAATGATCCACGAACTGTCCTAACGGTATGGCTTTCAATCGAGGACAGATTTTGAGATCCCGGCCGCTTCTATTTAATTGTCTAAATTGGGCCCTTTTAATTGGTCACTCTCCGAAGGACGAATTCGAAGACAGTGAAAAATAGTATAAGAATGCAGTTGTATGCTGCACTCTGCACCTAGTCTACAGTCCATCATAGTACATAGTATACGTGTCGGCATATCGGAAGTGAAGCTCTGCACCTCTAGACACCTGGTGTTCATTTCGACGATCCAAATTGGCGAGGCGCCGCTCCTGCGAAATAGTCAAGCGATCAGCAAAACCAAAAACGGGCCGTTAAGCGCTCCATACGCCGCTCCTGGTCCGTCAAAATAATTTAAGTTTGTTGGGTAAATTACTTTAGCCGACGCTTGGGACTGAATAATTGTCTACTTCTCGCGACTATAGTGGCAACGAGCAAACTTTATTACCTATTTATAGATATTTATTCTCCGCATTAATCGATTGATTTTAAATAATATATGAAATATGTAATAAACAAATCAAACAAAGGAATGATTCTCACGGGCACTCAATTTATTGAAGCATAACTAAAAACTATGAAATATCAATAAATATACTTACAAGACAAAAACGCTATAGTAATAACTTTAAATTAAATGGAAAATGAATATGCAGTACTGATGTTTTCGTATCCTGCATTTACGGTTTATGAGTTCATAAATATGTAGTTTTGTTGGCGCAAACCCGCCTCCTGCGCTTTTATTATTTCTATGGCAGCGACGTAGTACGGGCTGAAACAACGTTTGCAGATTTATTCCAAGGTAATGCTTTTTATAATAATGCTCTTTACAATAATATTGCATACGACGCGTATACACGATAAATTTCATCAGACATCACGTTGACGATTTTCATAAATCTTGATCACACGATATGTGTACATATTAAACACCCATAAAAGCCTGTATTATTTATTACACGGAATGATAAACTGCAGCAGTTAATTCCCCTTCATAAAAATAACGTGGGAACAGCGCACACGTGCAGGCGCGCGACGGCGGCAGGGGGCGCTGGGGCGCTCTGCGGACAAACAACGGCTCCCTTGAGGTACAAAATAAGCAGCTCGTGGCCGGCGACCGCCGATACATATCGGGCGAGTCTATTTTGTTTCTGCGCGATTATTCATCTATTATTTAATTTTAGAAAAAAAAAAAAAAGAGTGTGTGTACTTATGTACACGCGTTAGAAGTTATACTTCTTTGGCGTATGAATAATATTTAAAATAACTCAAATGCAGTAGTAATCGACAATAAATATTAAAATCAATCAAAACGATTTTGTTTAATTGAAAATGTTTTATTAACGTAACAATATAACAATACAGTACAAATATATAATCATTATTCATTATGTGAATGAGTCAAATACATTTAAAAAGAGTGTGTGTACTTATTATTCAATTATTTGTTAGAAAATAATAAGTTCGTTAGAAATATATCTATATATTATACTTACATGGTTAACCTCTAATATTTAAAAACACTTCAAATTTTCACAATTTTTCACAACACAATGTTAAAAGTTTACAAATAATGTTTATATATATAATAAATTGAACAAAAATAATAATTATAGAAAATTAATACTCAAAATTGATTATTCATATGAATACTATATTTTGCAAGAACTGGGTTATGAATATAAGTACTATGTAATATATAGCATGAACACTCTGTACTATGTACTATATAGTATGAACACTCAGTATTGTAACTATATTCAGTGTTGAAAATATATTTTTTTATTATTTCTATTCTGTGGCTAACTTCATCATGTCGTTTGTGCGCGCGCAGCTCACAAATTCACTCTCATCCAAACGTGCCAAAAGAAGTATAACTTCAAAAATATAATAAGTTATATGAAACATTTAAAGTTTTTGTCTTAAAGACTTTTATTTTCAAAGATGTAATAAAAACCTAACTATATCCATTGCAATATCAAATTACTTTTTTTTTAATTGGCGTATTCTTATTACCTATTCAAAATTTTTAGTTGTTAGGTATTTTTTACATTTTATGTATGTTTTTTATAAATATTAAACAATATAATAGCGAAGAAAATGTTTTGGATAAATCTTGGTCATAAGCATAAATATAACTTTTTTGCCTATAGTTGGTAAAATAATTGACTTTCTCTCTGAGCTAAAAATTAACCGTATTATTCAGAGTCGCTTGTCTAACTTTAAAACGTGCTTAAATAACTGTTTAACGCGAGTTTATAAAAGAGTCTATTCAGAAATCTTGTTTAAATTATAAATACTGTTTACACCTTGTTTAGCCGTCATACAATTTAAACATAGGCAAAAGATGTATTATCAGTGGTCGAAGGATTGTTTTACTGAATATTTGACGTAGGTTGTCAAAAGTGAATTTGATTATCGTGTTTTTGTCATCAAGTTAGAGATTGATTTTTATAAATTGCGAATTATTAATTCGAAGCGCATTCGTAATGGAAAATTATCTGAAATTAAAGAATTTCACAAATGTAATCATATAAATACATACTTTTCATTAATTGGATGCCAGATACTAAATATTTTCGAGTTTTTAAAAACATTTTTTTATCAGAATGTTGCCATTATAACGCTTAAACACGGTTTTAGTTAGACTGCAGTCTAAGTGACATTCTGAATTGCTTAATGCCTAAACACCCTGTTTAAGAAGTAAACAGTGTTTAGTTAAACTACCTTTGAACGATGTTTTAAATAAGGACTCTGAATAAGGCAGTAAGCCTTTTACGTAGTACGTTATTCCGTATAATGTATTTAGATATTGCAAATTTCTACTGTTTAAGCAAATCTTTTTTTTTTTTGTTAGATAAAATGATCTCGTACACAACTTTTTGAAAAAAAAAAACATCTAAGTGTGTATCATTATTGTAATAAATGTATATAGCCACAGAGAGAAATACAGACAAACGTTATAAAACGACGACATTGTAGGGGTTCCACTGTGGAGTTTTACGTTTATCTTGTCCGAGACATTGAAATATACGTAGTAATAATAACTCAATGGTCCGCGACGGGGAATTCCGAGGATGACGGTTCGTCGACATGCGCGCGCGCCCGCGGCCGGCGCGCGGAGATTTTGTCAGAAGTGTGCGTCTGAAATGCTCCAGGTGGGCCACCTCTCGATGCGCAGGACTCGTTTATTGTCTATGCTACAGCGAGCACGCGGTCATCATGTCTTCAACCGATTGTGATGAGTTGTGCTTCTAATTTATTCTATACAATAGGTCTCAAGGTCTGATCGAACCCTAAACTATAATTCTGTACTAGAGTCCTAGTGCTGCAACGGCATCGGAGAGAATTTAAATTGAGTGTAAGAATGGATAAAGAGGACGAAATTGTACTCTACGACTCGTTCGGTACCTAAAGGTAATTAATAAGTCGCTCGATCTGGTGTGATATGCCTAAACGTAACTAGGCAACAGTTGGCGAAGCGCCATTGGTTTTGAGTAACTACAAGTAATTTCTTTGAACGGTATCAACTTAAGGTGATGCAGTAATGAAAAAAACTATTGCATTGAGTTTTTCCAAAAATAGATCTTACAACCTTTTCTTTAATTAGAGGTTAGAGCGGCGACGATCATACATTGTATGTGCGGTGAGTTGATAGTATTTCATGAAATCACGACAAATTGATATTTAACTAAAAAAATTATATTATATTTTTTGTAATTGTTATCGTAAATTGGCTTCTTTGTTATATTTTATTTATTTAATAATATAGAGTGAATGAGAAATATGAAAAATCTTGCTTTGGACGGGGAATTTTTTTATCCCCATATAAAAAATGTATTTTCGCTACTTTAGTTTCAAAGACATTTTGATATAAAATTATTGAATCGATTATTTCAAACAAATTTTATTGAAATAATATTTGTTTGCTCTTGTCTGTAATTTACATTAGGGTTTCTATTTTCTACTATCTAGTATATTTTAGTATTTTTAATTTAATTTTACTGTTCTGCCGCTGATTGAAGTAGACAGTTGCCTTAAATCATGTGTGATATTGTCTTGCCTTAGTTCTCAAGACGTGATAATTATAACATGTCGCCTGCGAATGTCTTTCATTCCTGTAAAAAAAAAACTTGAATTTTATAATAATAGCATTGAAATGTGAACTACTACTATTTGCTTTATACATATAAACAAGTACATATATAAAGTTTATCGCGTGCGCAAGTTTTGAAGCGGATGTGGTGTGCGTTTATTTAAAACGAGTTGCCTGCTGGAGCCACGAGTAGACCTTTATGCTCTTTATCCGTATTGCAAAAAACATGTATTTATCATTGTTTCGAGTTTTGTTAGTGGGTTTCATACAAATCTAACTATCGCATTTGTCCTCATGACGCAACTTTTGAAAAATATTTGCTGTTTTCCGAATTAACTCGACGATCTGAGTCAGAAAATACATATGGCTTAAAAGTTTATATATCTATTTATACATATATATACGATATAACGCGGGGCTTGTCAGCGCGATAGCGTCTACAATTCTTTAGAGATCTTAATGAAACTCAATATACATGTTCTATGCATTGAAATATAATGCATAGAATATAAATATAATAAGTCAATGGTTCTATAGACGTAATAGACGATTACAAAGGGCGAGTTCATATTTGAGCCAAATCGGTCAACTAGTTCAGAAATTACCGTCTTTTAAAATTATGAAAATTCGAAAATTTACATATGTCATATGAGTTACACGTGAAAATAAAATAAAATCTACTTCCATTTGGGCTGCCGAATGGCGTTTTTGTATATCATTGTTGATGTCTGTCATAGTTGTCTTTACGAGCGTTGTGGATCAGTTTTGTTTCGATAGGAGCTGTACATAATCGCCCCAGAATATAGACAAGAAATACACGTGTATTTTTGTGTTTCCTTAACCTCGATCCAATTGATTAAGACCGACAGCGGGTCGCATCGAAAACATACGTTTACTGAATCGTAAAATGTAACAGAAAAAGTAACGGATAACGCGGAAGGAAGCTCTACATACGGGTACATCTTTTTCTTAGACTATGTATTAGCCGTTGTTTTATCATGTTTATGCGATTTTGTGAAAGGAGTTTCTTTGAACTCGCCGAATTAAAGATGTCGATAGCGACGGACGATAGATAGATAGATGGGTGTGACGTTTCCTAACGCAGCGAGGCTTATTCGTCATAAAACTTGACAAATCAGCGAATTTATCAACGAATGTTCAACGTTACTAATAAATCTTAAAAGACAGTAAATTGAACCATTTCGAGAACGGATTATTCAAATTGAGCAATTAACGGTATGTAGGCCGAATCGAGCTAAGGACTTTGGTGAGTCCTAATTGAGAGAGAAATACAAACGAATCATCAATGGAAGCAGATAACAAGGATGTTAAAATTCTTAGAAAATGAACACTTTTAAGCGTTCAAAAAATGGCAAATAATAAATGTTCTTAAATGGCCTTCACATGTTATAAAATTAAATATAGTCATCTACGCAAGTATTATAAATATTCTAATCAAAGTACTATAATAAAAAAAATCGAATAAGTGCCTATAAGACTCACACTGAGGGTTCCGTACAAACTTAATTATATTTGTTTATATTTCACCCATCAAGAGTTTCGATAATTTTTGTTTATTTGAAATACCGGTACGTACTGCTCAGATATTAATCGTAGAGATTCCTAAAGTTTTGTTTTTTTTTAATGTTATATATTGCGAGTTTTCTTAAAACTACCTGAATTTGTGAAAATCTTAAATTCTAATCGCAAAGTTAGTGTTCTTCCTTACATTGGTCTACAATAGGGTACAGAGTCCAATTTCAAGTATATGTTTGTGATCATAAAAAAAATATTTTTCATTTTCATATACAACGTGCTCCTGACGTTTTCCGTTAACGTCTGAAAATAACTATGCTCATGATAACTATCAAAAGTGGTTAAAAAATATACATTCAGAAATGGTAATACTGAGATTTTTGTAAATTTACAAAGACGAAATATTTATTTTTCGTTCGTGTATACGCACCTTAATGTAATGTTCGCGTTGCCGCCTCTCCTGCACGTGTTCCGTCGTGAGGCTCCACCCGCACCCCGCGCCCCGCACCCCGCACCTCGATACCGATGATATAAGTTGTCGTTTACCTTTCGCAATAGACATTCATTTATTGTGTTCGAAAAGATAAAAGAATAAAACTTAGTTTTAGGCATAAGTTATTTGAGAAGTTTTATGATAAATCAGTAGAGTCATTTGCCAAAATGAACGGGAAATATCAGGAGCACTTGTATAAAAGTTGGTGTTTATATGTACGTTCCCTATGGACGCCAAAACAGCTCGACCGATTTTAATGAAATTTTTAGGAAATATTCAAATTATTCCAATGGTAGCGATTATATAAACAGATTTTTTGGTTTTTTTTCATAGCAATGAACGGTAAATGAGCATGCGAGTCACCAGAGTATACGTGATCACCGCTGTCCATGGAAACTTGCGACTTCGGAGGAGTTACCAATATGTTGCGGGTTTCTCAGATAGGAATATAGATTTGTAATAGGACACCTGATGAAGGAAGGAGGAGGCCGATCGAGAGAGGAGAGGTTAATGGAGAGAGGTTTTGGGGTGATGGAGATGGAATGGGCCACCAGAACTCTTACCGATTGGGCGAAACGCAACAATAGAAATAGTTACTTAACGCTTGCATTCTGTGAGAGTGTGGTATTGCACCGCTCGAGCCTGTCCCTTTACGTGTCGCAGCCGAGTTGCCCACAGCACGGCTCTACCACAATAAATAGAAATTTTGTGTCATATTTTCCCTAAAAATTAGTATTTTTTTTTGAGCGTAGCAAGGCACTGTACCTATAGATATCTGTTAAAACTTCGTCACATAACTGTTCCTATCTACCAGAAATCATCTCTGGTCATTCAGAAATCTGGTCATAGATAATTATTGCTACCTGCGCAAAATCGGGACGGGTCGTTAGTATGATATAATTAAAAATGATCGATTGTCAGATTTTGTCCTTTACTTGTGCTGTGAGACTTGTCTTCTTGCGAAATTTCATAATTCTAGGTCAGTGGTAAGTATCCTATAGGTTTTGATTTATTTGCGAGTTTTAAAGTATAATGCATAAATGGCCGTACTATAGTCGTATTTTTTGATTACGTTGATTCAAAATACAACTCACAACCTTGATTTTTTTATAATGCTAGGAGACCGTGAGTGTAAGTATTTAATGTAAATTTGACTTCGATCCCTCCATACGTTCCTGAAAAAAAGATTCTTGAGAGACAGACGGACAAACGTACAAAAAAGTGATCCTGTGAGGGTTCCTTTTTCATTAAGAGGTACGGAACTCTAAAAGTGAAGTCATGATCTCTTCAAATATTACAGACTCCGTTTATAAATCTGAGTCGGATTCGGAAGCAAACCTTACGAGCCCTGTGCGGCGGGTCGGCGGCGGGTCGGCGGCACCCGCCCCACGGGCCGAGGTCGGCGCCCCCGCGTCTTACCGTTCACCCGGGGCGGGTATTTTAAAACGCGATTAGAATGCATCGCCTCACGTAAAGCATCCATAAATAAGCAGCCTCCTTGGCCGCTTGTCATTTGAAAGATAACGAGTCGGTATGTATACACATGACGTAAATATGTTTGGGAATGTGCCGGCTCGTCTGCTCACGATGAAATTTAGTGACAATATTGTTTGTTGTCGGTATGCAAATACAGATGGCGCGTTAAATGGTTGTCGCGCTTCTGGCTCATCTTAGTAAGAAAATACAAAATATTTTTTTGTATAAAAAAAGTAAACGCTTTTTAGGGTTTCGTGCCTCTAAAGTAAAAAAAGAACCCTTAAAGGAATCATTTCATTGTCTATCTGTTTATCCTTTTTTTTTCAGGAACGCGTCAAGGAAATTAAATTGAATTTAATATCAAATAATTAGGTTTGCAGTCTTCTCTTCTAACTTCTAAGTCAGTGAAGTAAAAATATAAAGACATTTTATGCTTTATATTTTCAGATTTGCAAGAAATATATACATTTATTACACATAAACCATTAACCTAAAATCATCTAAATTGGCAAAAATGAAGGCTTCACAACGCAAGAAAAGGGAAAATTCGAACATTGTTTATTTAATTAATAATTCTCCCAAAAATTAATATTTATTTTACCATTATAAATTAACATCTGCAGAGTATGAACCGTGATGTAAACCGATGTACGTTAAAACATTTTTTTACTTCCTGCTTTAAAAACTTAAGGTGTCCAAAAGGTCAAGACTTTTCTTAATTAAAATTCGTAATCATCAATTGAACCGATTTGAGAGATGCGTCGGTCGAAGATGCCTAAAAATAGATAACCTGATAATACCGATATCTCCTAAAAGTATAATTTTGTCACATGTTGGCTTTTTATGGTTTTCACATCAGCTCATTTCAGAAATGCGTCTTTCTAATTCCACGAAAGCGAATGCGACTACCCCTGCTGTAACAAGGCAGGTACCCCATTTCGATAAGTCCCTTCGTCTGGTACGTCCGTCTTCGAATTGACCACAGTCTTGAAAAGGCAATCGCTATACGTATCTCCGACCGTAATTTGATCGACATACTAATTACGACTTCGCAAATCGGTTACGCTGTAATAAGCGACATTGTACTTAACATTACGGGTGGAGCGCGAGCGCAGTGGCAATTATAACTGGTATTGTAATCGCAATTAAACTTAGTGGTTTTCTCGATCGGGGCATATTTGCTATGGCTTTCCCGACGCGGGTCCGGATCGACGTGCCGGCTAAACTGTACGTCGGGTTATGTGCGAGTACGCCGCCACATCAAACGAGGATTCGATGCCGCTGTTTACCTTCGTGACGGAATGAGCGATATTCGCGTTGTGTTGTCGTGGGCGGCGTGCACCGCCGAAGCCTGAAAACCGTGCCCGATTGCTGTCGTTCGATTGCCGGTCTTTGAGAAAGGGCGTAGTGTAGTCTCGATAGACCGGTCGAGTTATATCGATGGCGAGATGGCTACAATAGTAATTCTGTTACTATTGTCTTTGGTTCTATATTTTTTTGCAGGCACATATCAGTCCTGTATCGAGACTATAAGGTTTAATCGTGTAAGTAGTGTATTTTGTTGATAATGAATTTTCGTTCGTATTTTTATTTTTTGGGCGGTCGATTTTTTTTTCTATCGTTTTAAAGTTTAACCGCTAGGTAATGAGCGTTACTAAGATTAAGTCACTACGCCGTCGAATGTTTGTCGGGTGAATGATTCTATATTTAACGGTTGCCAAAATTTTTTATGCCGCGTGTTAGATAAAATGTCTAAGTGACACTGATATCTATTTATTCGTGATTGAAGATAATCGTATCGATTCGAGATTTCATTTTACAAATAAACGGTTCAATGCATCACTTCTGTTGAAATAAAATTTCAGTCTTCATTTTTTGAAGAATGCTTTTGTTTGAACAGGATCGATAATCGATAGGTGATGATCTTCTTGTGACCTACGGTTTCATCCAAGGTAGTATACTCAGACCTACCTTATTTCTTATGGATGTTAACGATCTTTGCTAATTACAACTTATAAATGAAAATTTTGTAGCTTTTGTCGATGACATAGTACTGCCTTTTAGTACCTGTACTTTAGTATAAAATAAGTAAACCCAGAAGGTCCGCTTCTGTATGTACTCGATTTTAATTATTTACCCTCGACTGTGCGCTCAGGGCTGGTGGTTCCGACTTTTATAGAACTATATTATAGCAAATGTTTTAAAGTGGCTAATATTTTTACAAAAGTGCTTGTTATGACGTTCGTCATTGTGATTTATCGATATCGACATCATGATTGTTCTTCGATACAACCCTATTCGTATCTGTTTCTGATTGTCGGGGAGCATCTGTCAATAATTAATTTATAGCGCTTGATTGCTGAAACACGATCCGTTTGAAATTGCTTTTGCTTGCGTCACTCCTAGTTACGCACATAACGCTAGTGGTAATTGTATGTTTCGGCCGTGTTACCATAATTTATAGGTTTGGCGCAGCAATTTATCATTATTAAGATTAATGGATTTGTTATTACACGTGTTGTCTAGAGATGTTCTATATTTTAACAAGAAGCAATGTGGTGCTGCGACTTAAATTTTTCCCAAAAGACGGAGTACATTGTAAAGCACCAATCGATATTACTAACACATAAAAGTGAAGGTCTTCTGTTTATTTGTTTTACACATCAAAAGAACGATCGTATTGATATATCATAAAATTAATTTTTTTCTCATAAGGCGATTATATCTTTGGCCAGCGCACGCATTAGTACACAGATTGTACCAACGTGCGTGGGTGTGCATAGGTCGTGCTAATTTTATTTATCAATATTACCGAAGACACTGCAGTCTTAAGCTAAAAGGTTCTATAGAAAAAAATAGTTTAAAGTATTTATTCGAAAATCCGCTTAGGGTTGGTAATTGAAGAGAATTTATAGTACGATTGTAGTTTCTTCGGTAATGTTTATATAGGTACAAAAAAGAAACTAA
The DNA here is from genome assembly GCA_005406025.1 of Eumeta japonica. Lineage (NCBI taxonomy): Eukaryota > Metazoa > Arthropoda > Insecta > Lepidoptera > Psychidae > Eumeta > Eumeta japonica. The sequence goes on along the minus strand of BGZK01000092.1, from coordinate 236,849 downwards.
CTGTCTGAATTGTCATTGTAGAGCTAAAATAACCAGATCTAGAAACTTAAAACTTAACGAAAGTTGGGTTTCAGAATGTGGGCAAGCAAAAGAAGGTTTTTTTTTTAAGTCATATCGCTAAGGTAGTGAAAAAATGGGTATGAGTTTGTGTGGAAGTATCATTAGTTTTTAAATAAAATCGTGGGTGTCGGTTTGAGCTCTTTTAAAATAATAACTATATTTCAGGGTATTTGAAAATTTAACTTTACAACGCGTAAAATGGGGTTTGAAAGTTTGTATAGGAAATCTTAAATTAGAATTTGAAGTCCTTATGGTGTTTTAGGTTTTGGATATGCAACCTATAAAGAGGTAAAATGGAGGGTAAAATTTACATTTGGGTTTCCATTAGGCTTAAAACCAAATTGTTTTTATGTTTCAAAGCGTGTAAATACAAAATGTTCAATAAAATGGATTGAAAGCGGGATAGAAATTGGAATCGGAGCGAGACCGAGATCAGAATCGAAAACAGGATCGAGATTACAATCGAGAGTACAATGAAAATTCGAAACGAGATTTGAATAGTGATAGAAATCGAGAGCAAAACCGGTGTTGGAGTAGAAAGCGGGACCGAGAGTGGATTGACGACTTACAGATCCATAAATGAAGGAATTCATCCTATACCCGTGTGGGTGAAGCCGCGGGTAAAAGCGAGTTGTTCTATACTATGAGTAGTTTCTATAAACCTTCGTATTGCTTGATCAGAATAATCCTCCACCACGCATGGCTTTAGCGAACCGCAGGTGATAAAGCCTTTTTTTACGGATGCTGTGAATGTAGACTAAACATTACGATAAGAATGCAATTATTTCCGATCGCTCTACAGTATTTCGTACCGGCTGTGTCATTATCGTAGGCGGGAATCATATTGTGTATGTCTGAAAGTTTAGAAGCCATGTCGCTCACGGCGTCCACCGCCAACTTAATCTGAATTGTAAAAGTCTGACTTGTCTGTACGAGCGGCGGTGGATCAAAGCAGTGGCATTAAGGTGTGCCGATGTCTGTTGTTCGCTTAGTTCACTACTTCCGGCTGAAGACGTAAGGCGTCGCTTCGGGATGTGTGTTTTTACGAGCATAGAAGAAAGAACATGCGATGAGTGATGTAAGGCAAGTATTTTGTAGTGAAACATATTTTGACCGATAGTACTTGATGCAAAGCGGAGCTGCCTCTCTAACGAAGCTTTAAGCAGTGGCATAGCTTTTAAACCCATATCAAAAGGGTTTCCGTGAAGATTAAAATCTATTTTTTGCTTTAATATTGCATTTTTAAAAAAATCGCGTCGGCTACGTCCTATAAATAATTTCATTAGTCCTTGGTGCAATTAAGCAACATGCTTTTTTTGGAATATTCTATGTTTTCCCTTTAAGTATTTCTACAATATAGAAGTGATGTTTGTTACTATAATGTTTTTTAGTTACTCTATAGGACGTAACTAAAAAACATTGAAAACAGCTAGTTTGGAGACGCTTGCCTGCAACGCTTATCTGTCAATCCTCTGGAATCAATATTCAATCATTTGGATAGAGATTCGTAGTGGAGAGGCAGATTCGAGGGTCAGCGGTGGGTTGCATGCTGCATGTTAATGCACGTTGCAGGCAAGCGTCTAATTCGGATTTCCGCGAATTAACACCTCACACAATACAATAGCTAGTTTGGAATCAAGAGTGTACGATCGGTTTTTAATGTTTTAAATTACACGTCTCGTTCACCTAAAATATCACATTATTTGCATAACCAAAGATTTTTAGTTTACTAAACAATGATAATTCAGTATGTTTTGATTAACATACCCCAAACGGGTTTCTACTAAAATATTTTTTATATATGAGATTATATGAGCAAAAGTGTCAATATACATTGAACCTTACAGTTATATAACAAAACGTATAGTAATAACGCATGCCCTATTTTCGCGAGGTGCGTGCAGATACAGTATACAGTTATAGCATATGTCGTCGACCATGAATCCGTACATTTCAATAACTATGGCAAATTTTATGAAGTGAATTTTGATATTTGATCGTCGACATCGACTCATACTTTTGATAACCGTCTAAGCCGATAGCGTATAAATAAGTACTGCGCACACGATAAATTGTTGTTACGGATTTACAATAGCATTTAAAATGTCTTTTCTTCGACATCCGACAGTGTTACCAGTTATTACAGCTGGATGTGTCTCGGTGCACATCCACTTTTTACAGTAATTACCGCCCGAAACAACAGGTGCGAGCTCATCGCGGCGTACAACAGGTTTCGCACGGCACATGTGTCGGTTTTTACTTACCTTCGGTGTATGAGGTCTCCCTTTACCGTTAACGAGTGCTATTAAAAAAAAAAAAACTTCAATTGTTCTACCACTGAACTAGAACATATTTAACTGTCTAGCTCAGTCTATGTAATCATTTAGAATTTCTAGAATCATAAGTAAAAATCAGTTTTATTGTGGTGAAAGTTGGGTAGGAAATGCTGTAAGCGTTGGCTAAAGGCCATTATATCATCTTTTAAGCGTCGCTTGATAGCGGAGCGATTTATTATTAGGTATACCGTGTAACTTTGAACACTAAATAGATAGGGCGTTAGAGTTGCGACACGGTCTGACACTACGTACGATTACCTACTAAGTGTGGCGACTGTTCACGTTTTAATCATGCTTTCGCTCGAACATATCTGAACAGGACAGAACAACAAAATTTTATTTCAAATAGAGAGGTTTGGACATTTAACCCTCCGTGCCGGCTCGGGGTGAGGTGAGGGTGTTAAGGACTGCTGTCGAGACACGAAGCGAGTGGTTTAATTTAGTTCAAGTTATAGAGTGATCGGTCAATTGTCCCGTCGTCAATGTCGAACCTTTACCTTACTTTCTGGCTTGAAGGAAACTCTATTAAGTATCGAGCCACTATCGTTCTCGTCGCTCGCTCAGCGCGTCGCACCGCTCAGCGTGGTGATTTGGACTAATATGTATAAATACGATTGGTAAAGTGCCTTGGGAAAGGTTTTTATCCGACAGTGGATTGGAAATAGACCTACAGGTCCACGAGAACTCTCTCGATATGTGTTTTGTGATGACATTTTGTAAACAATTCTGAACAAGAGTCGATAGAGTTCAATGGCGTCGTCGTGTCGCATTAACCTTATAATATAAAAAAAATAACGAACCGGTATGGGCCGTAGCCGAGCCGCATTTCAAAAGCAACGCGTGACGAATTCCCGGAGCCAATCGCAACCGAGGGACATAATAAGCTCGGACGAAATCGGGCCGAGTGCCGCTGAAGATTATTTAATCACGGGACAAAAGTCTGAAAAAGCACAAAGGCGGGCATTGACGGCCCGGCGCGTGTGCGGCGGCGGCGGGCGCGAGCGCACGCGTGCGCGCACCGAAAACGCCGCATCACCCGCGGCCGCCTCGGCGTTAATACGCTTCGATGAATGTGCGCGAGCGGGAGTTTTGCACCAAAAGAGCTCAAATTGAATTTAATTCGGTATCGACGTTTTTAAAGTGGCTTCAAAAATATTTCGTAGGGATTCTTCTTTTCTGTACCATTTCTGGCTGCAGGCTACAGCCCTTTTTGCCATTTCGCTTTCACTCACCTTTTATATTATATTTATTGTCTTTAATTATTACTTTTTATTCTTTCTATCTCCTGTTTTTGAAGTGAAACTGCTTTTGGGACGATGTGAATTGGATTTTATAAAACGAAAATGTGTAACGAAAAATAAATAATTATGAATGTATATACCGGGTGTCAATTAAGTCGGTGTCTATTGCATATATTGTAGTGTTTCCTTGGCTGAGGCCGACTCCAAAATAGCAATAATTGTAACTACATTATATTATCGTAATAACTTGATTGACTTTTAAGTAGTCTAATATTTTTCATTTCATTTTACTTAGGAGAATTCAATAAAATATTTTGATCATTGTTTGTTATTCATAGGTATGTGTTGAGTTAAATTTGAAGTGGGTAGGTACCTACCTACTTTCTTGCGTGATGCATAGATCGTACCTACATATTCACGAGTAGAAAAAGTAAGTTGATTATTAAGTCGTAGAAGAATATGCAATTATTTTTTTTACTTTTTAGTGTATATTAATTTGTTTTGGAATAGGTTTTGTTTTGAAGTCGGTTTCTTTTTTGTTAAAGTTTTTGTTTATTTTTCGATTTTTAGTGAATCTGAAGTACCAACACTAACTAATTTGTCTGAATATGGGTAGACCTACTAAACGTGCTGCTGATAGATTGCACCCTTACTGTAAGCCCTTAAGAAATTCCAATGATCATCATATACGACTACAACAATTACTTGACCATAACGATCTTACGGTAGGTGAGTCAAAAAACCGGATAGCCTATAGAAGATTCGGCCAAGTATTGTTATTTTTAATTTTTTTAATTTGCTTCTAAGAATTGGAAAATTTCCGTTACTTTGTCATAGATCCCATAATCAGAACCTAACCAAACCCTTATCGAACTACCCGTGCAGTACATCCTATCTTTTAAAAAAAGAATCATCGAAATCGGTTGACGTAATATTGCGTTATTCGTCCATTTGTCATGCACATTCTTAATGCAAATTTAAGACTTATATGGTTTTCTTATGGATGCCATTGTCAGAACTGGACGAAATTGAAATGGAACCATACGGAAAGCACCAGCTTTTAAATAAAAAAAGAATCATCGAAATCGGTGAAGCCAGTCGAAAGTTCTGAGGTAACAAATAGAAAAAAAAATTAAACTGCCTTGTAAAAAATTAAACTGTATGGCACTCGGGGGCTGCCGCGGTAAAGCTATTGCATAGCATTTTTGTCAACTTATGCAATCATAATTATTTATTTATTTATGCAGTATTTTTTTATATTAATTCAAGATTTTCATCACTTTCTTCATTAATAAATGTACTTTGTTTATTCATATTTAAAGCACTTTATACACAAATTTTACGCGTATAGCTATTCACCAGCAACTGCTATTCACTGTTGTACATAAGTATACCTATGTATACATATATACCTACATGTATACCTACTTACGGGGCACATGCGGTGAGTGTGGCATTATAAAGATATGATAGGTACCTATACACCTACTTTCTCACAAACAGCTGCTTACGTATTCGTCCGATTTCGGAGCAGCTCGTCTTGATCCGTGCGAGCTTCGTACAGTCGTACCCTATACATACACTTTAAGCGAACGTTCGGCCGAGCTACATTGTAGACGGAGTGGGGGGTGTTAGGTTTTATTTTCGTTACGGAATTTCTTGATTCGGTCGCCGCGCTCAAAGCCCGCTATAAAACTATGCAATAGCTTAAAAATACAGTCGAATTGAGAACCTCCTCCTTTCTAATTTTGAAGTCGATTAAAAAGCATTATCTAGTCACAGTGCAGATAAAAACGAAATGCCCAATATTGTGGTTAGCTGTCGAGGCCGAGATGCTGCGTCAGGGATCCAGCTCGCGACGGACGCTCAGATCGCCGAGCGGTTTCGTTATATACATTTCTTTTTTCATTTCGTTTTTACAATACAAATTTTATCATTATAAATACAGAATATTGTTACATATATATTGCAATGTTCTGTATTTAATAGAGCTAGCAAATGTTACGTTACAACATCACGGAAATTATTTCTACATGTTCTTTCATATGTTTGCATTTCATATATATCTCCGATATATATAGTTATTGTTTCTTAAATTCAAATATATTTACTTAAATCACTTTTAATTCATTGTAATTTGACTAAAATCTAAAATGTATTTACATCCTGTAAAGCCTTACGGTGAAAGTGCATTACCAATGGCCTTTTGGTAGAATTCAAATTTAACCATTTTATGAACAGGCGCTTGTAATTTCTTTAAGCACATCAGTGCTATAAGGTCAGATATCGTTTTATTTTTGTCTTCTTCTTTGGCTTTTTCGTTCCATACAATCCAAAAACGATAGAAAGATAATTTATAGATCTCATCACGAAAAGGAACATGAAACTTATTATTGTTCTTTTGCTTCCTTGGCGCTTGTTTTCGATCGTCCTATTGGCTTATCTTCGATTGAGCCAAAGAGCAGTTGCAGTTCCGTTGCTCGGCCGCACCGGCCGGCGCCGGCGCCGGCGGCCACGGGCGCGGGCGCGGTCGGCGACCCGCGCGGTCGCGCGGCCCTGCCTTATTCATGAAATTCCACTTAATATGGGTTCGATTGCGTACACGGTCTGCCGTACGGGAGGTCTTATCGGATTCATAATTTGATGGCCGTTCTCGGTCGGCGTCTTATTTAAATTGTAACTCGCTATTTGAAATACTCCCTTTTGTAGTGATATGTGACTTGACCGTCAAACTGTTGACCAACGAAAGTCGATACAAATCTGGGTCCGTTAACTTCCTGAAATTATCTTCCGCTTAATACAATCTTCGGACAGATTTGGATGATCCAAAATGCAATTTTGTTGCACATCAAAAGGAAATAAAGAGAATCATTAGTATTAATCGAGGCACTATCTCACCATTATTATTTATGGCAATGGGCTATCGTGTCTAATCAATAAACCCGCAGAACCTTAACAGTCAGTGAGACATTCTTTTGAAATTGTTCTTTTGAAGTCTAATTCTGTGATTCGGATCTTTTCATTTATAATTTTTTTTCCGTAAGTTGCGGAAATGTGTTAATTATTCCGAAAAATTTCGTTTCTGAAACTATTTAGAACTCGTTAACACAAATGGACATTTTATTTTCGGTACGTCTGTCGATATCTGTCTTAGAAATCCCGTTAATGTTTACTCGATATAATGTAATGCTCAATAATTGTAAGTTATAGATTACTCAAATGTGTGAGTTATAGATACAAAGGAAGTCATCGATCTAGAGATTCTCATTTCAGAATTTATGGGCAACTACGAAAATACTTCCCGAGAACCGCTAACAAATAAAAACAGTGATAGCGCTAAACACGGCCCGGCGCTGAGCGCACGCCGGACGTTAACGGCCGGGGACAAATAAATAGAACCACCGAGTGGGCTAATGGCTCCCGTCAGCGCAGCTAATCTAATAAAAAACGTAACGGGAGGTGCGCACACACCGGCGGCGAGCGCACGCACACGCGCACGCGCACCGGAGATGTGGCCACGCGTCGGGCGGGGCGAGTAGGGACATCGAGCAGCTTCGTGGTCGGGCTACGTTTGCGAGACGCTAAACTGTAGCTCATGTCGTAAATCGTCAATCGTAAGTATCAGCGTCCATTTATTGGGCACATATTTACGACGTGCTCACTGAAAAGATTTCATTTAATGGTCCGAAGTGAATTTTCGAAATGACACGGGGCAACGCAATTTCTCAATAATGATTTTTATATTTTTTTGTGATCTTAATTAGTTACATTTCTTCTATTGATATTTGATAACGAATCTAATCGTCCGACCGTCTTAGCAAGTTTTTGAAACCAAGGTTCGAGACCGATGTTACAAACGACTTCATTTATCAAATTATAACTTTCTTCGTTCTAAATATTTATAGAAACTTTGTCACGCTTATTAAGGTGGATTGTGATCAATTTGTACGTTTAAATTCAAATGCGGGCGTAATGGCAATATTAAAAAGGCATCTTAAAATAAAAGTATAGTATACAATGAGAGTATCGCCCATAATATTCTGAGAGTACTATTATATGATTGCCATTGTGAAAATTAGTGTCCGAGTATTCATCGAAGTTGAATTTTAAAGAGTGACGAGTTCATCCATAAACATTGCTCAATGGCTCATGTACCATTTAACAGGCTGTAGATTTGCATTAATGGTTTTTCATTTCCCTCTCTTCTTGTTTCCTTCAAAATATCTTAACAAATTTGTTCTTATGTGTTCGTCGAAAGAAGCGTCGAAACTAAAAAAATATTTATGTGGCCACATTAAACGCGCCGTGTGTGCATTAATCTCAATCGGGCCCGCGCCAGAGTCCGGGGTAATTGCGTCGGCGCTGTTGTGACAGCCGCAGTCCGATCGTTAGGGCTGTCTTATTTATAAAGGACTCTGTCGATGTTTGTTTACCCACTTGAATATTAAAGCGCTCTAACCTTGCTTCCGTTTTAGATGGTGTGGCTACATTCGGCTGGGTGCTGACCGTTTGAGGGTCGCTGTACGTTAACGAAAAAGAGATATGTTCTTAACATCTCACGTTAAGAACAAATTATCAAATTAAATATACAATTTATACATGCAAGTGATGTAAAATTTATAATTTTGTTTTTAAAAGGTTATATTTTGAATATTTTTACATATAAAAATCTCACATTATTGTGAATGTCAAGTACAGATATATCCTTGATTTTTTGAAAATCTTCAAATGTAATAACGTAACGATGATAGAAACCGCAGCAACCGTTCATTTAATATAAATACATTTTGTTAATATGAATTAGTGCTCCTTTGATGTTTTAAATTGTACGAATGAATATTCATTAAATGAAAATAAAATATCCTTGATTTTTTGAAAATCTTCAAATATTAGGATATAGAAACCGCAGTTATGAACCGTTCATTTAATTAACGATTACTTGCTGAACCGTGAAAAATTATCATTTTTGATGAATGAGGAAATCGTTAAAAAAATATCATTAGAACAATTGAAAGGACAGAATATATATTTTAATAAGAAACTTGTATTCTGTAACTGCGTTTGTACAACAAGTATATATAAAAAAAGAAAGTGATTATTTTTATTCGATCTGAGTTGTTTATACATTCTCATTGTAAGATAAAACAAATTTATTTAACACTTTTCTTATTATAAGAATTATGAAAAAAGGTAGAAAAATATTTTGAAAAGTCGTATTTTCAACATTTTGCTTTTAACTAGACTGATATTGAGCTAGAAACGTACACGATCCAAATTTAAATTATTGAGCGATTGCTGCTCATCGGGCTCTATTAATCGGAGGTAGTTAAAATTTTTGGTTTTTCTAAACTAAAACTCATGTCCTTTCAGGTTCTTCATTACACGTTCCCTGTAATTGTTCCTTTTGTATTATTTATTTATTTTTCGATACTAGTTCCCAATGCATGTTTTTAATTATGACTAGGTACGTATGACCATGTGACTGTAAAGAATTTATTATTTTGTTATTTTTCAAGTAGTCACTCACTAGTAACATCTTTAGATCACGCTGTCTCTGTGATTTTTGCACTCGTATATCCCCAGAAAAGTAACCATTACGATAGGCAATTAAACGAATTTTACGAGAGGCCTACGTCTAGCGATGGGATGTAGGGTTGTTGGCGGCAGATGATAAAATTAAACACACAAACAGCGGCCGTACCTACGTCACATAAAACGTGTTAGGTCGACCTATAATTTTTAACTGGCTGAAGGATGAGTGTTGATCATGATGATGATGATGCAAATCCAGTTCTAGGTGAGAAAATAAACTACTGATATTTCATTTTAACATATATTTAACGAGGTTAGAAATTTGTGTTCACTAACATCATCAAAAGAGATTGCCTATTGTTTTTTATTTCTCTGGTTTGAATCATATATGGCCAATATATTATTCAAACCAGAATCGAGCCAAATTACAAGCCCGGGACACGAGTTAATTTTTTTTCCAAAAAAATGTTACAAATTAAATTTCAACTCTATATTGTGTCTGTATTATAATGCATTGATATTCAGAGTACATTTTTTGTATTGTCTATGACGTATGCGAGAATGTTAACATAGAATTCCTGAATAGCCTTGCATAGGCAACGCTCTACCTGTACAGAATCTCGTTTTTTGAGATTCATCATTATTGTTAAGTCCCGTCTTAAACCTTGCAATAAGTCCAATAAAAATAAGATTGTAAAAAACAAGCGTAAACACATTTATGAATCTAAGACGGCAAATGACAATGTTCAGTGTTACAAAACACACGAATAAAATCGACATCGAACTACATGGCTATAAATTGTTCGTTTATTCTAGACTTGGTATTTTTTTAACAACAAATAGTAGAACATAAAACTAAATGTATGATCGGGGGACCCGTGTCATGAAGTTTATTTTTAATATAAATAATGCTAAGTAAAGATATAAAATCAAAGTATGTATTATGAAAAAAAAATATATATTTCAAGAAAGAGAGAGAAAGACAAAGTCACAAGGAGGGGGCAAAATACTTCTTCGTTACGTTATGATTTCTACCTGTTGTCTCTTATTGATAATGTACCTTTAAATTTCAATAGAGTAATGTACCTTCACACAAGAGACTCGTGTGTTCGCAAATGTTTCCTAATGCAGTGTGTTATTATTCCGAATAAATAAAGAAATCGAATATATTTGGGTAATTAATAAGTATTCGGTGTCTATTTTTCGTTAACGCTCTGGCTAAATATTAATTGGCAACACCTGCTGGTCTCGAAAACAATCCAATTAATGAATAATATCAAGCGAATTTCTATATTTTTGTAGGTACTTATATAAAAGTGTCCGTGGTATTTGTACCTCACAATTAACCTTGGAAAAAATGCCTATACATTATTACATTTAATTTATTTACACGTAATACTAATATTAATTTAATTTATTTACTAATGTCGTTTGGTTTTTTCTGACTTATCGATAAAAGAACCTCACTATTAATAATACGACAGCGCGTTGTGTTTGTCTCGCGTAGCTTGTACATACACTAGTTCACCAGTAGCGTTAATTGGGGAAATGGTGCGTTATCAAATTTTGTATGTGGCCACGCTCGTGGGGGGTAGGGCACAAAGAACTGGTGTCGTCAGCTAAATAGGGAATACGAGTGTTTATTCTTTTAATCAATCGTTTGTCATTTATAAGAATTATGTTATGAATAAAAGTTTGCATTTATATATGTAATGTTCATTGCTAGATACATAACAGAAATATTTAGTAGCATCGTTTTAAGGGTATAGTTAATTATTCCTTTCAATTTTTTTTAAACGTCCCCTTACAAAAATTGAAAAATTTCATAAAATTGGGAAGTTATTGTTTTTATCTCGATTTTTGGAAATCGAGTTTTTAACATGTGTGTTGCGTATCCGCGTGTGTGTGTGTGTGCGTGAGTTCGTGTGTGCGTACGAGCGTGCATGTAAACCTCTCATAACAGTTGAATAGTTAAACCTATCGGAACGCAGCTTGCGACATTTGGAAGGAATACATTCAACTTAGACTTTCCTAAATGTCGAACTAGTTTCAACGGTACATTTCGGGAAATCTCAAAAAATAACATTTTCAGAAAAAGCTTTTTTGAAATAACTTTTAGACTACTCTAGCGATGGATACCAAAATCTAATCAGCTCTTTTCCCCAGAAAATGCATCGACTGTCGTAAAGTGTATGAAAATCGGTTGATTTGTTTAAAAGATATCGTTGGAGAATTTTTTTTTTAAAAGGTCTTACTATAATATTTTATAAGCTGCTCTACTGATAAATTGCAAAATCTATCTAGCTGTTTTTTTGACAAGCAACGTTGGTCGACGCTAAACGTATTAAAATTGGTTGGTTTGTTCAAAAAATATTGTTGGAGAAAAACATTTTAAAAAGCGTTTTTTTTTTAATTACTTTACCGATAAATTCTAAAATCTAATCAGTTAATTTGTTTCAAAAATAATGTCGATTGTTGCGAACTGCATCAAAATCGGTTTGGTTTATTCAAGAAATACGGCCAATTAAACATTTGTAACAAACCATTTTTTTTAAAAAACCTATAAAATTCTTGTTGCATTGATGTCGACGGTCACCTTTTTTTCTTAAAGAACTGCATCAAATATCGTAAAGCAGATCAAAATCGGACAACACGTTTGATAGATATCTTAGTTTAAACATTAAAAAAATAATATTTTATTTAAATTAAACTAGATATTTCAACTCGAAGAGTTGGAAACGTATTAAAATTATATTTTTGAACTCGGAAAGTTTCAAAAAAAGGCTCAAATTCAATAATTTACTGCTAGTTACATTTTTGAAGATGGAGTTTTAAAGTAGCAAAAAGTTTCAGGAATGGCCAATAAGGTCAATTGTTTTGTTAAATTATTGAGCTCGAAAAGTTTAAAGATGAGTCTTTAGGTTTTTAAGTTTTTAAGTTTTAGAGTCTTTAAGTTTTTAGGCAACTATATTTCTGAAGCTGAGGTACTCAAAAACACATCGATCAGTATCATAGCGGGAAGTTTTAGGGATAGACTGCAGGGTCAATCATATTACGGTTTTTTTAATATACATTTATTGCGCTGTTTTTGATTTTTAGGGTAACTCAGGTAAATGCAAAAAAGAGCCCTTGCAGCTTTTGTCTGTCATGCCCGTCGGTGCCTATGGCATAGCTATATTTTCACCATTTTTTGATATATGTGATGAAATTAAATGGGCTGTGTGCGTTAAAACAGCACAGAGTCACGTACAAGGTATATGGTGTAGCTTTCATCGATAAGGCTGAGACGTAAACCATAACTATAGGGCTCAATAAATACATTCAAAGAAAATTATTATTTTGAACGGAATCTGTTTAGAAGTTTTTTCCATATTCACAATTTTAATTGTCATATTAACAATCTGACCACCGACCATGTGGCGTGCATCTGGATTTCAATAGCATTAAGTGCGCACGTTACTTAACAGCAAGTGATGTTGTACATCATGTCCCGTCTTTTTTATTCATTTATTGAACCCTGGTTGAAGGATTCTGACTCCACCGGGGCCGGTTTTTTTTAACATGACTTAAGTAGAGAAACATTTTTTTTAAAATATCTCTCCAGTAAAAACTTTATGTATATGTACTAAAATCTACACATACAATGAAGGAAATGGAGAAGAAAAATTTGTGCATTAAAGATATTTGAGAAAAACTACTATGGAGATGGAGATGTTAGAAACGTTAACAAAATAATACATTTTAATGTTTTTTTTTGGATTTTTACCTGTCTTTATATTTGTTCGCGAACTCTGAAAAAACTACTGGACAGAATTTCGTGAAATGTGGTATGGCAATAATTTATATCCCGGAGTAATATATAGGATAGTTTTCATCCCGTTTTGCTGCAATTTTATTAATATATATGTTTCATGGCTGATTGTGAAGGCGCTAGTTTTACGCGTGTTAGTTCGTTAGCGTGAAATTGGTATTTAAATACAAACACACCGAGAGCAGGACTAAGATCAATGTCATGGTGGTTACAGCGTCATCAGTAGCTATATAAAAAATAAAGGAATTCATTCTAAGCGGACGGAGATACAAGCGAAAGCTAGTTGCAAATAAGCTATGATACAATGGATATTTCTGTTCATTTCTATGAATTTTTTTAATTGACTTCCACTCGTACTTTCAGTTATAGTTATCGACTATTAAAAAAAAAACAAAGATATAATATGACCTTCACTATATGCGATTTGGAAATAAGTGACATAATCGTGAAGATTGACAAAGACCGAGCCGAACGCGCCCGGACACTGCTCCGGGACATATCGTTAGCTGAAAACTCAATCAACTTTGATGGGAAGGAAATTATTGACGTAAGCCATTACGGAAATAAATCGTTGTACTTATTAATGCAAATATAATTAATCAGTAATAATTTCACGCTTTTTACATAAATAACTTTTTGATTCATTATCATAACATGTGCCATCGTACGTTTGTAACGAAGTACTGTGAAGTAAAATTTAAAGTGATAACTCGCATTGCACGCAGCTCAGTAAATGCTGTATATAATTAAATTGCAAGCTTTACAAGCAGCTTTGTAAACTCTTTCAAAAGACAGACAATAAAATTATATGTGTTTTTTAAAGTGAAAGAAGGAACGAACCTGCAGCATGTATACGCAGCTTTAAAGGTATTTTGTTTCAAAAAAACTTCATTTACAATATTATTGGTTCACAAAGTATGTCGATACTTCCTTTAATTAATGTCTTTATAGACGAAAACATCAATGGCAAATTACTTAGTATATATCCCGATAATGGTTCGTTTAGATAAATAAAGACCTTTTGGTCTTTTGACTCAAAAGGCTGCCAATAATCTTACATGACAACAAACAATTTTATGTCATTTCGTGCGTGCAGTTACTTGCGCGTGTTACGACCCCTCAAGTATCCACATCTAACGGTAACCTCCACCGAAATTATTAATTGTCCAGTCAATATTCTTGTGTGCGAGATTCTCATTCTTGACTATGAAGCGCCTCGTGCGATGAAATCCCTTTAATGAAGTTTGTCGCACTTTGTCCAATGTTTATTTATTTATTTATTAATACACAATGTTATTACCGTGACCGTGTGTGTACAGACGTACACACACGGTCACGGTCGGGACACTAGTAACAAGTGCAGGTCACACGAAATTCGATTCTAGGCTGGAGTCCAAAAGAATGTACTCAGCGTGATTAACATTGCACTGCTACAATACAAGATGAAACGAAAAGAAAACCCATACAACAAACATCAACAACAAGTAACTGAAGAAATCGTTAACATAACTTACCAAATTCAATCAACAAAAGTTTACACCTTTTATTGATTGTTAATGCTAAAATAATTAGTATAATTAGTAATTTTTTTTATTTAAAAATGCAAATAAATTAATATTCAATTACGTCGCAAGTCATTTTGATTACCGCAATGTGAGTAAGCCTATATTTGACGATATAATCTTACCCGCACAGACGATGAAGTATAGGAATAACGCAATGTGGAGATGCGCTGGTCTCACCGAGGGTCCGGAGTCACAAAGGTTTGCTACCGGACTGTTATTCAGCAAGTTTTAACTAGTTCATCATATACTATACAATACCGTGTAACTGTAAGTGTTAAATTCTGTATCAAAAATTTAAAAATGGTAAATAAAGAGAATAATAATATAAAGCATTCTGTCTTCTATTTAAATAGTTTTGCGCTTTCGGGATGGTCAACTGTCGTGAAATGCAGTGGTGGCGCTAGGCGTCGGCGACGTCGGCCACCGCCGACGGCCTCGCGCCTGAAGGGGCCTCGCAAACAAAAAGTTTTGCCTACAAGTTATTAAAAAGAGGCCTCGCAAACCTGATGTCGCCAACGTCCACGAGTGGTGTAGCGCCGCCACTGGTGAAATGTCAGATTTCTTTTGATCTTGATGTTCAATGCATGTTTTTATCATCATGTTGTGTCAAATCCTGTAATTATAATGCTGACAGTTAGTTGGACGGTAACACTTACACATTGAAATTTTAATAGTAAGCCAACGTTACAAACAATTTTGTCTGGTCTACGAGTCGGTAGCACTTACACAATGAAATTTTAATAGTAAGCCAACGTTACGAACAGTTTTGTCTGGTTCATGAGTCGGTAGCACTTACACATTGAAATTTCAATAGTAGGCCAACGTTACAAACAGTTTTGTCTGGTTGACGAGTCGGTAGCACTTACACAATGAAATTTTAATAGTAAGCCAACGTTACAAACAGTTTTGTCTAGTTGACGAGTCAGTAGCACTTACACATTGAAATTTCAATAGTAGGCCAACGTTACAAACCGTTTTGTCTGGTTGACGAGTCGGTAGCACTTACACAATGAAATTTTAATAGTAAGCCAACGTTACAAACAGTTTTGTCTGGTTCATGAGTCGGTAGCACTTACACATTGAAATTTCAATAGTAGGCCAACGTTACAAACAGTTTTGTCTAGTTGACGAGTCAGTAGCACTAACACATTGAAATTTTAATAGTAGGCCAACGTTACAAACAGTTTTGTCTAGTTGACGAGTCAGTAGCACTTACACATTGAAATTTTAATAGTAGGCCAACGTTACAAACAGTTTTGTCTGGTTGACGAGTCAGTAGCACTTACACAATGAAATTTTAATAGTAAGCCAACTTTACAAACAGTTTTGTATGGTTGACGAGTCGGTAGCACTTACACATTGAAATTTCAATAGTAAGCCAACGTTATAAACAGTTTTGTCTGGTTGACGAGTCAGTAGCACTTACACAATGAAATTTTAATAGTAAGCCAACTTTACAAACAGTTTTGTATGGTTGACGAGTCGGTAGCACTTACACATTGAAATTTTAATAGTGAACTAATGTTACAAACAGTTTTGTCTGGTTGACGAGTCAGTAGCACTTACACAATGAAATTTTAATAGTAAGCCAACTTTACAAACAGTTTTGTATGGTTGACGAGTCGGTGGCACTTACACATTGAAATTTCAATAGTAAGCCAACGTTACAAACAGTTTTGTCTGGTTGACGAGTCAGTAGCACTTACACAATGAAATTTTAATAGTAAGCCAACTTTACAAACAGTTTTGTATGGTTGACGAGTCGGTAGCACTTACACATTGAAATTTTAATGGTGGACCAATGTTACAAACAGTTTTGTCTGGTTGACGAGTCAGTAGCACTTACACAATGAAATTTTAATAGTAAGCCAACTTTACAAACAGTTTTGTATGGTTGACGAGTCGGTAGCACTTACACATTGAAATTTCAATAGTAAGCCAACGTTACAAACAGTTTTGTCTTGTTGACGAGTCGGTAGCACTTACACATTGAAATTTCAATTGTAAGCCAACGTTATAAACAGTTTTGTCTGGTTGACGAGTCAGTAGCACTTACACAATGAAATTTTAATAGTAAGCCAACTTTACAAACAGTTTTGTATGGTTGACGAGTCGGTGGCACTTACACATTGAAATTTCAATAGTAAGCCAACGTTACAAACAGTTTTGTCTGGTTGACGAGTCAGTAGCACTTACACAATGAAATTTTAATAGTAAGCCAACTTTACAAACAGTTTTGTATGGTTGACGAGTCGGTAGCACTTACACATTGAAATTTTAATGGTGGACCAATGTTACAAACAGTTTTGTCTGGTTGACGAGTCAGTAGCACTTACACAATGAAATTTTAATAGTAAGCCAACTTTACAAACAGTTTTGTATGGTTGACGAGTCGGTAGCACTTACACATTGAAATTTCAATAGTAAGCCAACGTTACAAACAGTTTTGTCTGGTTGACGAGTCAGTAGCACTTACACATTGAAATTTCAATAGTAAGCCAACGTTACAAACAGTTTTGTCTTGTTGACGAGTCGGTAGCACTTACACATTGAAATTTCAATAGTAAGCCAACGTTACAAACAGTTTTGTCTGGTTGACGAGTCGGTAGCACTTACACATTGAAATTTTAATAGTGAACCAATGTTACAAACAGTTTTGTCTGGTTGATGAGTTTAATTATGAAATGAATCCTTTGTAATATTGCAAAACAAAGAATTACTTATAAAAAAATATTGATTATTTATAAAAAAAATATGTAGGAAAATTGTAACCGTCTTTTCACGATGAGCCTAGGTTTATTAACTTCATAATATTATGATTTTATATATTCTAACATCAATGTGAAGTATTGTTATAATCGATGTATTTGAAATTTATTTATTGCTCAAACGTTTTTAATATAAATGCTGAACTATTTTTCTGCGTGGATTTCCTTTCTTCGTCCGACCCCCTTAAACAATTTTATCAGACCACTGTTTACCGGTTTGTACTATTCTCTTCTATATTTTTTTTCCTACTGAACCACCATGTTTTTTCTTTAGGTAGTTGAAAATATCACGCATCTATTGTAAGGATAAAATAAATCCTTTATCAAATCAAAGTTACTATCCATCGACGATAGTAACTTTGAACGGAACTCATAAGAACTTGCCGCGAATTTATTCAAGCGTGTGACTTCGCTCATCTATTTCAAAAATTCAAAATCTTTGGTTTACGTTTGTCGCTTATATGTTTTTTGGATGATACAACGTCGATAGGTGTATCACTGACGAAAACAGGAATCGAAACTAACATTGACGCATGCGGACCTACAAGAACATCAGTCATCCCGAGAAAAATACAGCTCAGAAATGTGAAATCGACCATGTAGCGTCTGCCGTCTTACCTCACGTCACTCGTTCGACCGCGTTGTAAGTTCGAGAAACAGATAGTATCTTAATTTCCCGTCGGATGGTGTTCCGCGCCGCTCCCCTAAAAAAACACATTTCCCGTCGACGTCGTTTTCTTGCGATGCACCTTCCTAATACCAAACGGGTGCGAGTGCTGGCGTTTGGTGAGCACTCAAATGTCGCGTCCCCGAGCACCCCCGGGCGCTCACACCCGAAATAGATATTTTTTGTATGTCTGCATTAAATTCGTGATTGGCGGGAATGACATTCCGTGAAGGCTGTTACGCGTATGAGTCGATGCGAGGGGACGTCCTAAATACGGAGTGACTTACAGTCGACTACTGCTACGGCTACGTTACTTTTATTTTGTCATTTATGTGAATATTAATCAAGTAGTATTTTTATTGTGAACAGACGTGTCACGTCTTATTCATAATTAAGTACGTCCTGTCTCATCTCATAATCGAACACGCCGTCCGCTGTCGGTCACTGTCGTGTCGTCGTGTCTCATATAACCCTTCATCATGTCTCTAGCTGAAATATATTATAGTTTGTGTCTTAATCCAATATCGCGTTTCCTATTTTTTTACTTCTCATCTTATTATTATATGTCAATAGCTGAATACATTATATTGACTTACAATTGAATTACATTTTATTCATATTGAATATCCTTTTTTGCATCATTCCTTAATAAATATTCTCTTATTACATCTATTAATTTATTCTGTAATAGGTAGCTGTCTTTTTTCATAAGATTTATAAGGGCAAAGAAGCTTGCGGGCCATCGGAAAGTAGATGAATATCGCGAGCCCTTGGACACCCACGACCTCAGAAGAGTCACTCGAGCGTTGCCGGCCTTTTTTACAAAACTGAATTTTCAACTTTTCTTAGTAAACATTTTGTATACAAAGAAATGTCCATTTGGTAAGAACATGCTTAACGCCCCGGATTGATACGGGTGATGACGGCGATGCGCGGCGCGGCGCGACGAACTCTGAATGTCTGTTCTGGTTAGTTTAAGATCCGAATTAGAAGCGACCTTCACCCACTTGTTCAATGGATGAATAGTATTTTATATCAGATTTAGTATGTTAAATAATATGTCGCGCCTGGGTTGGCTAAAAAATTTCTGGCCAGACTACGCTTAATTAAAAATTGAAAAATGCCTTTTTTTAAGTTTATTTTTGGTAATTTATTAAACAGATGCGTCTAAACTAATTTAGATACTAGTCGACATTAGTCGATACTAGTAACAGTAACGACTTATTTGTTTATACAGTTATGCCAAAGCAATAGTTACGCCAGACAAAAAATTGGCAACCCAACGTTTACGTATAAAATTCCTTTGTTAAACTAATAAGTTCAATGTTTAAAAAAAAAGTCATATTTAATTAATAGTAATCTGGCCAGGAATTTCTTAACCGATCCATTCGTAATATATTTTTTAACATTCTAAAATTTGTGATACATTTCACGCATTAAACATATAGGTGTAATTTGGATCCTTTACTAGATGAATATCGCACGAATCTGGTCGACTAGAGCTGTCAGCCCTTCGCCGCTCACGGGTACTTTTACAGTTGATCTCGAATTTGTATATATTATTTTCCTACAAAATACGAAAATATACATTTTATGTTATTTTAAACACTTAGATAACAGATATTTAATATTAAAATACAGCAGCATTAAACTTGCTTATGCACTTGAAAAGTGCGTGACGAAAGTCCCAAACCATAGTTTCCTACATATATATCCTATCCATATTTTTCAACCTATTTTGAGTCGACGAGGTAACAACAACCGTGGTCATTCTCTAGCCGAGTTCCATTAAGTGGTAGCCAACGCTATGTGGAGCTTTGCAATGGAACTTTATTTGGTTGAAAATACGATCACCTCTATGTTTTAAACATTACTACAATACAAGATAATTGGCGTTTTTTGTCAACAGATTGGATACGGAGTACGAGATTTCGTCCGAGCATGCGGTCGACGAATCCAAAAAGAAGAAGAAGCAGAAATAAATACGCTTTAAATACTATGGTCAAAAATGAAAGTGTAGACTCTGACTTGCAATCGCATTAGTATTTGTTTTTATAACAAAAGTTATACGTAGATTATAATTTATGTTAGAAAATGATATTATTTTACTTAAATTGTTATAATTAAATAATAAAGAAGAATTTTGTATAGCTGATTGTATAGTTGCTATTACATATTTTAATTATAAAAAAAATAACAATGACAGGAGGATTAGACAAAAAATTATTTCATTTCATAATTACGCTATATGATTTAGTTGAAAAAAAAAGTAAAAATATTGATTTGACATAGAAAAATGACTCGTAATGGTTGCATACTTCATTAATCATCAAATCCCTAAGTTAAACCTTAAATATTCAACAGGTGTGCCAATAAAATTGTTTTATCCACGCTCTATCATTTTAGTGAGTGAATCTGGAATTCATGTTCCTGGACTTTAGCAAAAAATTCCAAGATAAAATTGAGTATTTCTGTCGTCGCTGTTAGGTAAGGCATTGCTTTCTAGAGAACCACGTGGCATGATTTGAAACTCGAGACTGTCAGGTTGTATATAATAAAAAACGCTCTAGTACCACCAAAACATATATGTTATTATTCTTCAAGTCCGTGGTCCTGGCTTGTTCACATAACCCAGCCCGCTCGACTTTTAATATTCTCGCCACTGATCAGAAGATTGTAAAAGGAATCGGTTTTTATTTAGGTTTTTTAAGGTTTGAATCTTTTTTTTTCAAGTACACCGTGTTTCACGCGTTCTAAACTACTTCAAAATTTTTATACGGAATGACAAACCTATTTAGCTTCGACTACACGTTCTTGACGACTCCTCTAGACAGTTTGACAAGTTGTGTTTAAACAATTGTAGGTACCTAAGTGAAGGCTCAGTGAGGTCAAAGTACTAAAGTCTCCCGCAAAATGTTGAAACTTCTTTAAACAATGCATGAAGTTTTTAATCGGCCCCAAAGCCAATTTTCAGCAGTGAGTTTCACATTCAATGTAACAAAATAACGATTTAGCTGTTCAAAAATTTCGTTATATTATAAAAATTTTTACAATTTGATAAAGTATTATTAGATAATTGGACAGAAGTGATCACAACTTAACTACTACTTATAATGTTCGAGTGCCCGAAAATGAAATACCGGTTATATTGGCGTAATATTGTATTTTGTAAAGGAAAACTAAATTAATGATTATACTAAAATAGGCAACCACCTACTGCACGTCGCAGTGTCGACTTGCTAAAGATCTCTATCCAGCACCGGGAAGAGGTGGTCCGGGACAGTCCGTGGTAGAAATACAAAGGGGAGACTAATCCGAACTAAGTCCTCGGATGACGAGGACCATAACTTCTTAATATTGTGAAAATCTGTAGACGACAATAAAAAAAAATCATATAAATAATTTTATTAGACGAGGGGCTTTTTTTGGTAAAATAAAGATAAAATGAATAAGTGCTACACTAAGAGTACTACAAATATTGAATTACGATAAAAGGCTAAAAGTTATCTTTTCATTTATAAATTACAGATATTCATCAATGTGTATCTGGGCAATGGAACTTTGCTCGGGTCTTTCGAGTTTGCCGATGGAATTTCTTTCCATTGGGAAAGTTGTTCATTTCCTACTCTAACAGCCTTTTCCACCATCTCCTTTTAAACTAATATTTAACAAAAAATCACTTTTAAAATAAAATTTGCGTTCACCATCCTCCTTTTAACGATTGTTAAGGGTAAAACCCTTGCCTCATCACTCCTCACATTGTTTTGTGTTACTTACTCTCATTCTTTAATCACTATTAATAATGTTTTTATACAAAATCAATCTATCAGTCAATCAATCAAACAAAATTTAAAATAAGGTAAACGGAGAACTCTTCGAGACACTTTCATCTGGTTTCGAAACCGGATAAAAGCCTTTCCGCAAGAATTTTATAATGTTTCAAACAAACCCTTCGGATCATAAATTTTTTCCGAACTGGTCCGGTATTGTCTAAAAAAGCAAAATTGTTTGTAAACAATTTAAGCAAATGTTGTTTACTAGTGTTTTGGTAATATTGCGTCCGGTTTTTGCTGTCGAGATGCCATTCTCTAGAGTACTGTGGGAAACAAAAACACTTTTGTTTGGAGGTGAACTACTCCGGTCTTTTTCGCCACCTGCTCATTTGTGGGACGGCAAAAAGATCTTGTTTCACTATTTATTTCCAAAGGAAGAAAACGAGAAGTACCTTGTTAATAATGAGATAATGTTATCGTGATTCCGTCCCAAGAGTAGGGCTGGGGAATTGTATACACATCGTATGGTACATAATGTGTAGGAAGATGTGGATATTTTATTAAACAAACATTATTAAGCAACAGTAAAAAATTGTGTGATGACTGTACTTTTATGTTGGCAGTTCATTTTATAGGATAAACGTTTGTCGACTTTTGACCAAATTATCTCACGATTTAACCAAAATGTAATATAATTTGGACAATCACCTGATTTCACCACAATCAGGCGTAAAACATCACAATCACCAGTTTTACACCTGCGCTTTTTATTCGCTGTTAATATTTATAAAGTACACTTGCAGAAAGTAACAGTTGTCATCTGGTGAAAACAATGGAACTCACGAAGACTTAGCCTGTTAGTAATACTAATCTGAATATATAAAGAAGGATGTGTATATTATGAAATCGATAGACTCAGAAACTATTTGACCGATCATTATGAAAATTGGTATGTATATGTATTTTTTCCACGGAGAAGCTTTTTATGCTATCCCCATTGACGTAGCTCGCCACCAGGCGGAGCTCAAAAAATTCACAGTTTCGTAGTTTGGGATCCCACTTAACATCTAAGCTATGCATCATCTGATTTGGTTGTGTAGAACCCGATATACAGTTTAATCTCTAAATAATAGAGAGGTCATTTAAAATGATCGTGTGGGAAAAATATGAATAAACGCCTCGAACGCTTCTAAAACGGTTTAAATATCGTAGTCCACGCGGGCGGAGCTGCGGGCAAAAGCTAGTGTTAATATAAAAAGCTCCTTTACTGAGGACTATAGTACTTTATCAGTTAAGCTCTGATTCTTAGACGATTGAAGCAAATTGTTCTTGTTTTTAAGGGATATGAAGCTAGGAAAAATATATTCCTTTTCATATTTCATAAACGTTTTATATGAAAATTTTTTAATCCAACCTGTGTGGGAAGTTGGTAAGCATCATTACTTATGATTATTGTGTAATAGGAAACTAGTCCGAAAACAATTTATATTTATGGTAATGAGCAGACTTACTTGTACATTTAAATTTACAAATTCAATCGCAGAAAATATTTCGAAGATAATGGTAGAAATAGGAATTTACAAAATTATAAATAAATGTCTACAGAAAGTTCATATGTGGCTACATCATCTTGGATCTTAAACGTGGGACACGCTCAACTTTGTATCGGTCTGTCGGTCACTTTCCACCGTTAGCGGAGTTCAATAGTTAAGTAGTCGTTGTGACGCGTGTCGTCGCGGATTTGACGTAGCTCGATAAGCGTTTTCAAATAAAAGTAAGACGGCCCGCACTGGTTACTCTATTTATAGCGCCCTCGGGCTTATTGGCAGAATTGCATCTGTGATGTGTCCTCGACCCGCACACCGCTGGAACGGTAATTGTGAACCTTTTTTTGTTTTGTAATATAGACTTCTTTGGCATAAAACTAAATGTTATAGACTGAAGAAACAGTATTAATTACAGTATAAAGATAGTTATTGACTTATAATATTAAATCCCGTTTCCCATTTCAGATATACTTCGAGGTTCTATCACTCGTCGTTGGCATATTAGCATAAAAAAATAATCTCGTTATCTGTTTGTTGCGATTTAGAAAAATGACGTCTTATCGATTTCTTGTCTCGCAAGGGGAGTGAGTATATATTTTGTGTAAAGTTTGAGCTCTACAAGGAAAGATTTTTTATTTAAACATATTCAATAATCGTGCTTATAAATAAATCGGAAACTTATACGACGGAACCTTAGTTTAGACGTTAATTCCCAGTTAAACCACTCTAATTTTTATCATACTTGAAAGTAGTTTGAATATGAAAGTAGAATAAAGTCAAATAAACCAACAGAAAGACTTGTCATCATTATCGACATTATCTTTTCATACCAGTTAAATAAATAGATGGCTATTGTTCTCGATCCATGGATTTCTTGCAGCACTTGCTCGATAATTATTCATAAGTATCGTTTTTATATGCTCTACAAATATTATTTAAAATTACTATTTAAAATTATTGCAGTGGCTTATGTTTGAATCCTCATATAGAAATTGTCTATGATTAACAATAATTATTTATAGATACTTGTCTGTGTACAAAATTTTTATATTATAATTAATTTACCTTCAAATATTACAGTCCACTATCAAACAATGTTCCTGTTTTAATTTATAAAAATCATTTAAGTACAATGACCAGTGCAAGCAAGAAACATAATTGGTTCTTACGACCGTAAAAAAGTCACAAGTAGTGCAGTCAATATTTTTCGAAAACGCGTGAGCGTGTCAAGCTGGTGTTAGCATATATTGTGGTAAGTTTTTATCAAAGTCAACGAAGAATCGTTTAATGCGAAAAAGTTACATACAGTTGGTGAGTTGCTACAATATTGTATCAACGCACTTTCGACCCCAAGCTATAGTTGGAAGCACAGCAATCGTATTATTTCCGTGCCCAGAGAGAGGGTTGCTACGAAAAACTTATACGGTACACCTATTTTGCCAACAAAAATAAATAATTAAAACAACAAGAAGTCTAGAAATTATCCTAAGTAAAGACAATTATGTAGGTATACGCAAACGCCATTTGACTGTGATATCGTTGGTTTATATCGGACAAGGATACCACAACAGCAGCGAATCGTCGAGTGGAGCCGAAAAACATCGAAGTCGCACGAGGGAGACGTTTTATGGAATCCGATCTTAGCATATTGTTAATCTTCGGTTTTTAGCGAGTGTTTATGGAAGTGCCTAAGTTTCATCAAGTGAGTGAACGAAGTTTGCCACGAATCGAGCTTTAAGTGGACGTCGTAGGCGTTGTGAGCGCATTTATTCTGATTCAACGCCATATTGCACGGCTTAAGTTTTATGTTGACAAAAAATTAGAAATAGTTTTTTATATTAGGTTTGTCATAATAGTCAAAAATATGTAAAAAAAACATGCATCTTTTCGAAATAAAATATTTAAAAAAAAACACGTGTGGCACTCGGGGACTGCCGCGGTAAAGCCATTGCATAGCATAGCGTCTCGATTCGTGCGAGCTTCGTAGAGTCGTACCATGAAGTAAATACAAAGAGGAGGTGCCCTAACGCCGAAACTCTAAGCAGGCATGAGTCACCAGATTGCGGGTGAAGAGGGGGATCAAGCATGCGCAGTAACGCCGATACAACCATTGCCACCTAGAGGCGAGTTGCTGAACTAAAGAAAGAGACAAGCGTGATATTTCAAAAAAGTCATTAAAAGTTCTGCTATTCATCGATAGATGGCAAAAGTAAAAAGTATCACCGCTGTGCCGGTCGGAGCGGTAGGTGTTAGGTTATTTTCGTTACGGAATTTCTGGATTCGGTCTCCACGCTCAAGGCCTGCGATAGAAGCTATGCAATAGCTTAATAAGTCTAATTTCCATATCTTAGATGGTTGTGTAATTTTATTACCGACACGCATCGATATTATTATTATTCGACACTGTCTGCAAAGTTTTTAGTCTTTTAGTGTTACACCAATCCAGTGATTTATAAGTTCCGAAGCGGTTTAATCCTAATTTACTTTTATTGAGGCCATTTAAGGCGGAGTACTATTTCCATTGATATTAATTTGCCAGAGGGCGAGAGACACCGATTATAGCACTTTGGCTCGTTCATACGGATCTGTCTGCTTTTTAATTTCTCTAATACCTCAAATAGATATAACTTACAGTTTTTTTACGTGTCTTTGCTCTTGTGAACTCAGGAAAACTCTTTATATTTGCTGTTTTCGATTCTATTCCAATCCAGCTTTCAATATCTTTTTCATTCTCATCCAGTTACCCAGGTACGACGTTAACTCTTGTGTCGATCCCATTTCTGTTGTCGGTTTCTATCCTGGCTTTTTTCCCAATTCGAATTCGCTTTCGGCTATACTCTCAATTTTGCACTATTTTCCAAATTACTTTCAGTACCTAATACAGCCCCGCTTCTGGTTTCGGTGCTAGTTAGCTGTCAATTTCAAACTCGGTCTTACTTTTAGTTTCGATGACGATTTCATTGTGGATCTAGCTCTCGTTTCTGTGTTCAGTACAGTATTCGGCTTCAGCTGTAAATTCTGATTCCGGTTGCCTTCTTTGTCCCAAAACCTGTTCTCATTCTGATATCACTCTGGATTACGATCTCTATGTCCGTCCAAGTCTTGTTCGTGTTACTTAAAGTTGTTTCAAAATTAAACCATCAAGGCGGTGCAAAGAAGTGCAAAACTTGATATAGGAAAATATAATACCTTCATGTTAAGGAATAAGTAGGTACACTTGTTTGTACGAATTGGGTTTGATTAATTTTTGAATAAACAACGCCTTAGATACGAAAAAAATTGATCAGTAGTGCTACGGTCGGCGCACTTCCGATATATGGCTGCGGGGAGATGTGCACACATATATATATATATATATATATATATATATATATATATATATATATATAAATACATAGATAGGCTGTATAAAGTATACATTTGTATAAGGAGAAAAATAAACGGTTGATAGTAACTCTCACAAGAGTTACGTTCGCTGATGAAAATTTACTAATTACATTTTATCAACATCATTGCACTCGCGTTGATTCAGTAATTTTAATATTAATTTTAAATTTCACATTTATTCTTTTTAATATATAGTGTACCGTTTAAGTTTCTATAAAAATATGTCTCATGAAAAACCTATCCCATCTAGCAAAGCCACTTTTTGCTATTGGAATAGGGATATTGGGGATATAGAGATAGGATACTCGTAGACTCTTTTCTTATTGTCCTATAAGTAAGGGACAACTGTATTACGATACCTTCGGTAACGATTCTATATAGAACTTCCGAACTGTAAGTACATTTGCCCTTTTTTACACATCTGTTGTAGGGTGCTCAAAATCTAGTTTTAACATCACATTTGGTGGGTATCTCGCTCATTCTCTATAACAAGAAATTGTGTTTTCAAAGTTTCGCCCTATGAATTAATACAATCGTTTATTATGTATTCAAAGAGAGCCTTATAAATACATCGATATCATGTATTTTGCAAGATTATATAATATTCGGAATATATAAATTGATTTTCTAATTTTTTCTTGTATGTTACCAATATGCGTTTTCCATTTCAGATTCGTTTTATATCCATTCATAAATATTTATTGTATTCTATTAAGACAATGTGGCCACCACATTTCTATCGGTTTCTATAGCTTTTCTTGTTGTGCTTATATTTAAGCAATTTTTTTTTTGGTTGTGCTTGTAGCTTATTATTTATAGAAATAAAATTTTTATTTTTAATTTTAATTATAATAATAAAAGAAGAACATAAGAAGCTTGAACTGATGTTTCAGTATCACCTGGAATTTGCAAGACACACATTACCCTACTCATCTTGCAGCAGAGGTATTGTGTTTTAGTTCATCGAAATGCAGTCAATGAAATGGATTACAGACAGATAGTGATCAAAGTCTGATGACGGAATAAGAACGAGAAGTGAGGACAAATCGATGAGAGGTTCTAAGTTGATGTCCCACCTTCAGTCGATATAAAATTTTGAATACAACGTATGCCATTTGTGACGAATTTGTGTATGAAGTTGCAAGGTAAATGAAAAAACGAGCGAGTGAAGTGGATTTAGTGAAAGTGTTAAACTCGATTTGATACACGACGATGCTCAATATAATTAGGCTCGGTGCGATGCGGCGGGAGTACGGGCTACGGACGCGCGACGGCTGGCCAAAAGGAGTCAAGCGATTACTGGTTATGATTTAGTGTGATACCGTAGGATACTGAATACACTATGGAATGATGGTGTAGTGTGCTACAGGCTACAAAAACGAATCAATGGTACAATACGATGATTGTGTGTAAAGCATTTTTATTGCTGATAGTCGAACTAGTAGTGTTTTACATATATATTTAAGTAATAAAGTACAACATTTAGTACAAAATTAATACAATGAAAATATTTTTCTTAGTTTTGGTAAATCCGCTTAAAGCAAGATTTGTCACGAGGATTATTGAAAAGATTTCTTTGGTTGAATTCACAAATAGCAAAAGTCGACAAGTTTTCTAAACGACCTTAATTTTTATACAACGGTCACTCACAACTTATGAACATTTATCGATTATAATGGGTTTTCTAGTAATCAATAAGGTTGAAGAATCAGGACATAAAACTTATATTAAAAATTTAAAAACCTAAGACACAAATAAAACAACTAAATAGTAAAAAAATAATAATATTTGCCCATTGAATTTAATAGTAGTAGGTTTTGTTTGTATTTTAATATATTTTTTTCTTAAATTGTCCTGAACCTGACAATTTCAGTTCACATTAATTTAAGAATTGGAGATTGCGTACTAAATTTACTTCATGAAATTGTGTTTTTAAGCGTTATTATTGAGAAGAATTTACAGCGGTATCCTCAAGATACGTTGATGGTCGATAAATTGAACTTTGCAGTTTTGCGATCGGGCTAATAACACGCTTACGTAACGCGGTATCGGCGAGATTGATTTATTCTAAAATGTCATACCGTATTTTTTTGGTAAAGGCAGCGATAACATAACGATATGTGTTTAATAATACAGTATGATTTGAATTATGTGCAACGAAAAATCTAAAGACACCACCAGGGCTTATAAAGCAACATTTTGACTGTCTGTTGTCAAAACGAAGTAAATATTATATTTGTACGTAAATACGTAAATGCTATCACTAGAGCGGGTGCCTGCCACCCATAGGGTTTTTTATAGACCAATGCTTTCGCTGTACAGTAAGAGAAAAACGTAAGTATTGTTGCGATTCCTAGACACAGTCTGTCGAAGGTTAGTAATCCTCGTATGTACGACGGTATTTGTTTTCATAAAAAAATTCTTACGCTTGCGC
The DNA here is from genome assembly GCA_005406025.1 of Eumeta japonica. Classification (NCBI taxonomy): domain Eukaryota; kingdom Metazoa; phylum Arthropoda; class Insecta; order Lepidoptera; family Psychidae; genus Eumeta; species Eumeta japonica. Next base: position 207,728 of record BGZK01000092.1, on the reverse strand, counting down.
CCGTTATATGTTCAAAGTTCATATGGAAAAAATATGCTTATATGAACTTTCTCTAGTGCTTTTCCATGTTGTATTTTCTGATAGGTGGTAATTAAAAAGATCGACTTGAAAATAAGAGTGTAAATACCAAACGTTCAATAACAATGTATTTTTTTTTCTCTTGAACTCTGGATGGTTCTCGTCTTGCATGTGGATGCAATGGCCTAGAAAAATTAATCTGTATAAAAAGACAAGCCTCGAAATTGAGTTTAGTTTTTAATACATTTGGGCATTTAGCTGCCGATACAACTTACCAGTTTTTTATAGTTAAAACAAGAGTCATGAAAACTAATACTTTTATTTAAATCTGTTTTAAAAGTTCATCTTTCATGGTTATCGAAAAACGTTTTGTCTTGTGTACGTGCTTTTACATATTATCGATGATTTTCTTGGTGTTCAAGTTTTTTAAAAAAGTTTAATATTGATTTAAGTCAAAATTGATCGACATTGTCTATGTTCAACATACAAATAAAAAGAAAACATGGGCTACGAAAACAGGAATGATTCCTTCTATAACTCTTGTTAATAATTTTTAATTACTAAATTTATATAGAACACCTAAAGCTTATTGCTGTTTAGAAATTTCACATTTATATTAGTAAAGTTATTATGATTTGCTAAGAAACGAAGGTGCGTACTCCATATTCATCTGATCATATATTGTAACAAGAAACACCATATTTTTACACAACCAAGTATTCTTTTTCTGGATTTTTGTATATTTACAACTGTTGCAAGCATAAATGACGGCGCAAACGGCGCAATTTATAAATTATCACGTCAGCTTACAAGTGTAATACAAAAATTCCACCCGTGATGCGAGTAAAGGGCCAAAAAAATTAATTTTCGCATTCCAGCTGAAAAAATATTATCATAATGCGGGCAAGGACGTGACGGTGGGTATGTGCATAAACATGTAAATACGACAATGTGGCGCCGCGGCCGGGGCTCCGTGGCGCTCGGCCCCGCGCACGGCGGCGAGCGCGGCGATGTGCGCGGCGACGAGCGACTGTCGCTGGCATGAGACCGCGCAGAATATTCCGATTCGACCTCAGACATGGATCTTCGCTAAAGAACATCATCGTCGTGTATTCGGCCTTTCGTATCGAGTCGCTGCCTTCTACAAGTCGTAGGTTAACCGGCCGAAGCAATCAATGGTACGTTATTCACGTGCAATCTTTGTTTCAAAATTCGTGTACAAAGACACGTAGATTATAATGACTAGAACAACAATAAAAAACGATTGAACGTGCTTGATTTCAACTAAGATTAGGAAAAATTATGTAAATATCATGTGTCACTTAAAGTCATCTAGTATACGAGAAATAGTCTTTTGGTGTTCCAATTTACTTAATAATATAATTTGCCTTTCCTTGAGTTCAAAGCTGAGAAGATTTTTAGAAAATACGACGTTATTTATATTTGGATTCGGATTAAAGTCTAGACTGACTAATTTTTAGGGTTTCGTACACAAAGGATGTAAACGGAACCCTATTACTAAGCCCCCGTTGTCCATCCATCTGTTACAGGACTCTATATTTTGGACCGTAATAGGTAGAGTATCTAAATTTTCGTAAAGTATGTATTGTATGGCTGCTATAACAAAAATGATAAAAATCTAAATAAAGTTGAAAAGTAAAGGGAATCTCCATACAAAAACCGTCTTTTATCAACGTTTTTTGCTCAAACGGTTAAATAGTAATAAGGAGACACTTGAAATTTTCACGAAGTATATATTATTATGGCCGAGTTATCAATAGTGATAAAAATGAAATAAAGTTAAAAATTAAAGGGTATTCCCAATGCAAGAAACGTGTTTTTTAGACCTTTTTATTTTACTTAAATATTTTTATAAAATATGTACCATTAAATTTTGTACAGTGGTACAGAACCCTTCGTTTGGGAATCTAACTCGCAGTTGGTTATTTTTTTCCTATAAAAGTTAATATAAAAATTTATAGTTTTTCTTATTTCTACAGGAATTCAGAATATATTTTAGACTGCAGTTAATTAAATAAAATTAAACTATAAGTATATTTCTTTTCATTTTTACTTATTCAGAACGATATTTACGAAGATTTTTATGATAATTTCTGTTTTATGTAACCTATAAAATACTTTAAAATACAAAGGATAATTAAAATATATTTAATTAATAATGGAATATTATATTTAACAATTTTAATAAGTGTTAGAGAATCACAATAATCATAATTATTAAGCAGTTCGCTTTTTCTGTTTTTGAGTTTATGTAACGTGAACGTGCATTAAAGCGATAAATTTTGCTGCCAAAATGGTGCTGCGAGATTGAATTCGGGAGGCTGAGGCAAGGGGTAGGTACCAATTCGCGTAAGCATATGTTTATGATGAATATCTGCGGTACCTCAGAGAAGAAAAGCATATTGAATAAATTGTACAACTGTAGAAAATTAATACACATCTTTTATAAAACGACGTAAATATTTTCTTTCACGCATGTTTCACACATAAATCAGAAATGAAGGGCCATTTGTCAACCGGTCGTCTTCTTTTTTATATTCTTGATGTATCTGTATTGAAATCGTTTGTTTGTAATGTTCTTTACTTTTACCTTGCCGCTAGATATTCTCAAACCGTCCTAAGTATCCTGTATCAGGTTTAAATCGCCCAATTGGTGGTGCATATCCTCCCAAAATTATTTTATTTCAGACTGAAGGGCTTAACTCTAAGCTCTTTACGTTATTCTGGTGTCGGTTGGGGGTTCCAACATGTATATAGCTATAATACTTCGAAGGTATAATTATTCTTAACTATTGAAATGACGCCAGTCAGAATTAACTGCTTAACGTACTCTTTATAAAAGAAATGTTCCAGATAGATGGCATATAAAAAGTCGGTGCGCTTAACTATCCGTCTGCCCATCTTTACGTGTGCAGCTCGACCGCCATAACGCCATGCTGTCACAATTACTACTATTAATTTTAAAGCAATATGATGATTTTGGTCGTTTTTATGATTTATGTGAGACTTTTAAAGAATAAAGACTCGAATATTGAAGGCTACAATTGAAGACGAAAAAAAAATCGGCTGACCCTGCAGGCCATCCCTAAATCTTCCCGCTATGATATTAATTGATGTGTTTTTGAACTCCTTAAGTTCAAAAAGACCTTAAGTTCAAAATTCCTTAAGCTCAGAAAGTTGTCTCAAAGCTCCAAGACTTATCTTTAAGCTTTTCGAGTTCATTTATTCGACAATACTGTTGACCTAATAGGCCATCCCAGAAAATTTTTGCTACTTTCAAACTCAATCTTCAAAAATTAGTGAGTGATTTGTAAGTAAATGTTTAAAATATGCTTTTAAAATGATTCGATAATGATGTTTCTTCAACGAATTGATAAAACTGTATTTTTTTTTTAATTTCAATTCTGCTATAACTTTTGAATAGGTCAACCGATGCAGTTTTGCAAGTCTTATAAATAATTTATAAACAAAATTGAGCAGAAAGAAAATTAGGGCGTTTTTTTGGAAAAAAACAATTTTTTCGATTTTTTTCGTTCTCGATGTCTTGCAAATGAATCAACCAATTTTGTCCGGCCAAATGGCGACCGACGTGGTTTTTTGTAGTTAAGAGTTGATTAGTTTCTCCAATAGATCGGTCAAGTCGTTTAAATGTTATTCCAAAAAAACTGTATTTCAAAAAAAATTTCGTATTTTTTTTGAGATTTCTTGGGATTTATTGGTCCGAATCGGTTCAAATTTTCAGGAAATCTAAGTTTGATGGAACTCTTTGGAATGCCATAGTTTGGTTCCAATCAGTCAAGCCGTTCGAAAGTTATAAGAGTTTACATACTTACACACAGTACTTACATACAGTCATAGTGACTATCTCGCGGGTACCGTCAAAATAGCTTCCTAAGACCTCAAAACGTCAGGATCTGATGAAAACTCGATTTTCGAAAACCGGGGTAAAACCAAGATTTTCTCGATTTTATAAAATTTTTAATTTTCTCAACGGGAAGTTAAAAACTGGGTAACGGTTGACCAGATCGAGCAATCCCAAAACTTCCTGCTGATGTATAAGTATACGGCTTTTCGAGCTCTTCTAGCTGACTCATTTGTTTTAATTATATTATAATATACATGATTTTTAGTGAGAAAAACGAAAAATTCAAATGATTGAAGTCGTTTAGAAGTTATCAAAAGTATAAACACAGACTAGTCAAACTCACAGCAACACTATAAACACACAGCTAGTTCGCTAGCACTTAGATACCTACACATTCATCAATCTTTATCGTAGGCACAGCGCCGTTCATGTCGTTCTCAGATTCATAACTGCGCTGAGATGCCCTCGTTGAGCCGGTGGGATGCGGCCGCCGTCTTCTCGGAAAGTGTATCGTTATGGGCGATTCCGCTAGTTCCCTGAAAGCGGTGCAGTGAGTTTTTGTCTCGCGCGCTGCAGCAGGCTGCGCGAGCGCACCAAACGGGATCGTGTTAATTAACCTGGTTTATGGTTGTACACGATCTAAGTTTACGTCTGTGGAGAGAAATACCGGTTTGCAAGCTGATTTTATGATCTACTCTAACGTAATTTAATGACTGCGTAGTCGAAGTATTATATTTTCAATTAATTTATTGCTCTTTGACTGATCATATAAATGATTTATAGTTATGATCAAGTTTATCTACTTCGACTAGCGATTTCATATAATCGATGTGAGTGTACAATTTTGTATAGATTAAATTTTTATTCTATAGTTAGTTGACTACATTTTTTGCAATTTTGTTATTTAACCAATAATTATTTTGTCAGTTAAAAACAGTATTCAGGGCAAGGGGGCAAATTAGTAATTTAAGCCGGACCTCGCGCTGCTGTGCTCTTCGTTAGGAACGCACTACACGGAGACATTAGATGTGTACACGATACATTAGATGTAGGCTGTAGTGTAAGGGAGACATTTACGCGTATGCACGGTGAGGGGCGAGAGCTGAAGGGTACACCCTTGATTCCTTGATTACATACTTAAATTATACTAATACCGTAAAACACGATTAGCAAGATAAAGACGAAAAGTTCTTTATAGAAAACTATCAACTTTTCTCTATTTAATTAATTTTATTTGTTAAGGTCGGTGAGGTCAATTGCGTGAAAAATGCGGTAATTTTATGAAGGACTAGCTTTTACGCCCGGCTCCGTGTCGGACTTTTAATGAATTCCCTCATCTTTTACATCGCGCGATCTCCTTCGATGGTGACCCTCACCGCCCCCTCTTTAGTCGGTCCCGGCTCGGCGTCTGTTGCGGTCCGTTTCGATCTCGATTTCAACCTCGATCCCGTTTTTCGATTCGACTTCGATCTCGCCCTCGACCTCGACGTCGGTCCATTTTCTAGCCTGGGTCAATGTCGTTTGTCGAATCCGATCTGTGGGCCGAGACGAGCGACGACTCGTCTATTTATACGAACGTGACGCTTTAACGTGACTGATATTTGCCTCGCGAAATTAAAATGTTCGCTCTTATAGATCACGTGACTTTTCATAAGTCGATATCGATCGCATATACCTGTCATTCTCCAACTCTAGACCATCGAAATTTAATTTCGGTAGGCAAACATCGGACGCGTCGGAGCGTTAGCGTTCGTAGAAATAGAAACGAGTCGCCGCCCGACCCGGCCCGCCGTCTTCCGTTTTCGATCGAGATCCGCTCTTGAGCCCGATTAATTATTCGCATAATTAGTTGCATTTGCGACTGCGTTGTTCACTCACGTAGGTGCAATTACAGTTTTTTCTGTAGCTATATAGTTAGGTATGCGTGTAAGTATGTTTGTCTAAGGCCCCGAAAGGTAAAAGTATTATCTGTCACACCGCAAAAATATTATAAAGATGTAAGTATAAATGGGTAGGACCGCAAAATTGCCTTTACGTAACATAAAAGTAATTTTAAAGTATTGTTAGTGAGTAACTTGAAGGTAACATAAACATTTTCTAAAGATGTGTCTACATGGAATTGGGTTTGAAATAAAATATTAAAGGAATTCTTTTTTTTCTACAAATCGTCTACTTTCACACATTTTAAGAATAGATACTGTATATTTAAATTTAATTTTCAAAATCTGAATAGAAAATAATGTAAGCTTAGATTGAAAAGTTGTGAAAGAAATTGTCTCAGAAAAAATATAAAGTAATTGGACAAACAAAAACTATCTACTTGCTTCGAGGTAAAAACATTTGTTTACGAAATTATTAAAATTTAATATTAATAATACAAAGTTCAGAGAAGTTCATTTTAAAGAAATGTATAGCATTACTGACTATCATTTTTCTATTCGATCTCTAAAATTCCAGTGTCAATAGTATTAGATGATGAACTAATTATTTTCTCTCTTATCTTCCCAACTTCATTTCTCTTCTCAACGTTTCTACATCGTTTCCTGTTTTTTGCTATTTTACAATTTTTCACTTTATTACTTTCCAATTTGTGTGCTTTTGTGGAATTACACATAAATACATTTGCCACTCATGTTTGCAAAAACGGATTAATTCTCGATAATTTACTAAAGATTTTGTATTTAGAATTACCTGATACGTTTTTAATTTATCGGGTAATGGAAGTAAATTTTAACTATTTCTGCTCGAAGTAGTTTTATATTTTCTTAGAGAATACAAAACACTTCACCAGTATATTCTTCTTAGAAGGCGTTTCAAAAGTAGTTTTGGCATTGGGAATATCGTCTCCAAGTGCCACTGTAGTATCCAGAAGTACGTTTGACTGCGCTGCCACTACCATCGACCTCGGCACTCCCGTGCCCTGCTTCAGAATGACCATGTGGCATGTTTAAATCTATAATCTTGAATTTGGCTGAACAGGTGAAAATATAGTCAAATACATTGATGATCCTTTAAGGACCATTGATATATTCGTTTATTAGTAGTAGCAGTCGATAAAATTGAAACATATTCATGTAAAAACGGCAATTTTAACTTTTTTACTTATAAGTTAGTCGTAGCTCAGTTGCAGTATGAATTGGGTTTTATACAACTTTTTTGTTATGTAACTTAAAAATATGTATAAATGGTCACATAGGATTTTTAATTTTACGGCAACACAATGAAAATATTAACACGTACACAAGTTCTAGCCTTATATTAAGCATAACACTCAAGAATTAAAAGGTTTTAAACAGGAAACAATAAAAAAATATCTATGAATGAGTAGAAATATATTTATTTTGCGGCAATAAACACTCGGAACCTCTCAACAAGTATGACTCTCAAACACAAAAATGGCTGACAAATGTCAGAAGTTGCATAGACAAGTAGACAGTTGTGTAGCCATTTATCAGATATGAATTGTTATGCTAAATTGCTAAACTGTGGCAGAAATTTTGGTAACATAAAATAAGTAACTTAAAGGCATTAAATTCAAGGATATGATATTATATGACAAAATAAACAATATATAGTAACTGTTGGTTTTATTCTAAATTATGTATACATTTTCTCAAGTGAACATTGGGAAAAAACACTATTTACAAGTAGTGTCACGTTACAAAACCTAGAAATTCAAATAAACAGCAAGAAAAAAATATTGGGACTCTTATATTTGTTCTACAAATGTTATGGTCTCACACTAAAATTATAAAATAAAATATAAATAAATCGTTTTGCAGATATCTGTCTAATTAAAATAATAAAATAAATATTATTTTATGTATGGTTTTCCTTTAATATTAAAAACCTAAAGCGCCTGACCAAGCGAAAATTGTCTGACACTTAGTAAAGATATATCATCCCTTTATTACTGCCTTACCCAAATATGAAAACGTGTGTTTGTTATCACTGAATGCTAAAATTTCTGAATGGATTGTAAAAAAATTGACATGAAGAAAATTGAAATTAAATATAGTCCAAATTAATTTTTAAATTTCTCCAACTAGTGCAAAATGCGAAGTTTTGAACTGGTCTTTTAAAAGCAGAATTTTTAAAATTGTTTTGGTATCTTCAGAGATTACATCTATGTGCCAATAGCAAACAACCTCTATAGCAGCGTATATAAAAGTGTGACTGAGGACACAAAGCCACTATCGGTCTTTACAGTTCTATCGATTGCGCACCTTTAGTATCGAATAGTGTCCATTAAAGTCTATCGACTTAAAATCCCTGTGGTATTAGAATGAAGATAGAATTTGGCTGTTAAAAAAATGTTATTCCATTGCATCAGTTTACTATTCATTAGCAATTATCGATTCAAAATCTCTGTGATATTAGTATAACGATAGAATGTAATTGTGTGTTAAAAAAATATATCATACTGTATATTTTCTAATTAATATAGTAATAAGCTTAACGCTGTGTGTACATATGTAGGTATAGGTGTGTATGCTCCACTATCGGGGCATAAAGACTAATAAATCGATTTCACTTAATGACGCATCAGTTGTTGTGTATTTGACGTAAGAGCGTTTTATGTTAGAATTTTTGAATAAAAAGCCATTACTGCGATCGTCACATACATACAAAAGTGTATCGAAAAAATCTTTTTCGACACTTTATAGAGTGGAGTGTTCTTCGACAGGTCTTTTGAAATCATCATAAGTTTCAACAATTAATTGTTTGAATAGTTCAAAAAATTTTCACACTTGTTCATATTTATGTCTAGTCGCCGTAGGCATAGTTAAGAGTATCAGGGCAGATGATGTTGAGGGAAATTTTAAATGCAAAAATGGTTTGACGAAATTCAATGCGTTAAGAGATTTCGGCTGGGTGGTTACCGTGCACAAACTGGGTACATCTTGGGACGGATGGCGGTAGATTTGAGAGAAACTTTTTTGCCAAAGGACACATAGATCTGGCCTTTAAATAATTTTCATGTTTCCAAGCTCACTCTCCCCGAATAATTTCCGAAAATACTGTTTCATTAATAATATTGAAATTTGTAACTAAAGTCTGATAACGTAAGTCATATTTTTCACTGTAATATCTTAAAGAAACAGAAAGAAAGTGCTGATAGTCTGCACTAACATGAGACGTAGTTCAAAGTTTATAACGATATGACTTATCGCACGGACCTGAAAAATAAGGAAGAGAACATTGCGAGATGACAATTGACGCCTCTGAGAGTAAGTCTGTCTTCATAAATGTGCGAAACATAAACGCATATCCACATTGCTTAATAAGTTTACCGACTGTCGCTACGCTGTCATTGATGTTGTTTATTTAAACATAGCCACATACATTTAGCTCTCCCCTCTGTATCGCTTCAGCCATTACTTAGCAGTGCTTCTGTTCGCCTATTATCATGTCGATGCTCCATCGAATAGACAACCTAGGTGAAGGTCTACCGAATTATTTTATAGCTAGGAAATAAAAATTACGGCACAACGCCTGATACGAAACTCACTCCTCCGCGTGTACTTCCCGCTTCCCAGTATCAACAGATGGTACCTAGTAACAGAAACTTTGTAATTGTCGTTGTCGTCGCGCAGGCGTTCTCATTAGCGCGCCGGGGAGTGCGCAGGTAGGCGCTGTAAAACTAGAACTCGGCTCGTTAGGGCGCGCGCCGGCGCGGGCGGCCGCTCTTTGTTCTTCAAATTAATCGCACCCGGGGGAGTGCCGATATCACTCCAGAAAGGTCGGCCCGCCTCGCGCCCCGTCCTGCGGCCCGCTCGCAGCGACCCTTATTATGTTGAATGCTGTATTACGTAATCGCGAGAGAACAGTTACGTCATCGATTGGCATTACGGGCAGGTATAAAATCTTTAAAGATGTTAAGGATCGTTAGACATAAAATTTCTATGGATTCAATTTTGTTCTACCAAAAATGTAATTGTCTCATACTATTTGTTTTATTCCCTAGCGCCCAAGTGGTCCGAGTCGTAGTCGAGGTCATCCGTCCGGCGGTCACGGTGTACAGGCGCTGGTCGGATTCAAATACGATTTCTAGTCAAATTAAAATTTTCTATAAATCTTGAGCAGATAAAGTTAAATTTGTGTCGAGGGCTTATAAAAACATGAGGTAAATATTTAATATTTTTATTACAAAAACACATGTTTGTTTAAAATTATTAATTTTGCCTCAAGCTTTTTGCCTGCTTAAACGTCTAAGTCTATCGCCTTTCGCTCGGCCTAACACAGCAGCGCGCTTGGCGCTGCGGCCGGGCTCCGGGCGCGCTCTGCAGAGGGCCGGCGCCGCGGCGCCCCCTGATGTCACTCCGCGTATACATTAGAGAGAGCTGACTGTACGTCGGCGCGTGCACTGGCTCGTACGTTCGGGGACGGTTTACGAGTCTCGAAAGGTCCTCCCTTTAATGCACCTAAGTAGTAAATGTTTGCTTCGATGTAGCAAAAGTTCACACAAATTCTCAGACGTAGTAATTATTTTATACAAGAACTAGGTTTTTTTACCTTTGCTTTTTACTTTTTTCCTAATATCGTGAATTATTGACTTAAGTATTAAATATTGACGTGAAACATCTATAGGCGCAGGGTAAACCGGATTGTTGGCGTGGCGACGCTTGCCGTGGCGACGGGTCGTCACGCTATACTAGAGTATATATACAGTCTATTTATAGTAGAGTGCACTGTGTGGTGACGGGTCGCCACGCTATACAACGATATATATATATATATATATATATATATAGTCAAAATGTAGTAATGTGTAATGTGGAGACGCGTCGCCATGCGCAAGCGACTGTGCGACTCTCACTCGATTCGATGGTGCTGTTTTCTACGGTATTTGAAGTCACAGATGAAATGAATTAAGTTGTGGCAACTTGAAATTAATATTGAATTTTTGTATTTAATGAAAATAAATGTTTATTAAGTAAATAGTCATCATTTTCTGTAAAAAATTCGTCATATTTAATTTTTCCATAATGCTGTATTTAGTTCTTGTCGTAATCTTGTCTTTAATGCATATCACTTGTACAAAGTCGATGTTTCACATCTGCCAGGCGTCCCGTGACGGTTCACATTTTTTTTGTAAATATATTTTTTAAATAACAAAAATATGAAAATGTTTATTTATGCTAATACAATACAGCTGAAGAAATTATTTGTTTTTTGTCTGAACGTGTTAATCTCTGGAACTAAAAATCAGAAGAAAACTTCTTTTTGTATTCCATACTCTATTTTACTGCGGTAGCGCCGTGCTCTAGCCAATCTTGGATGTAGCACGGAAATGTGTCGGCTTACCGGTGAGTACGCGCTCACAAAGTACAGACTGAAGTAGTAGTTTCCGCTGTGCTTTTCATCCAGTGATAGAGGTTTACGGTGGCCCACTCTCCCTCCATCAAATATTGTATTTCTTCAAAAAAGTTCCTGTAGAATACAACAAATCCTTTGGGGTGCGAGTGTCCATGGTCGCCGGTGACCACCTACTTTGAAATGTTTGTTGTTCAATCACGCTATAATGACTGAATAGAATTAGTTGAAATTTTATGACAATATATGTTAAAGATCAGAATAATATACAGGTTATAACTCATAAAGACATAAACTATAGGCTCATTGCCCACGACTTTACGATTTTTAACTTTTAGTACATTATCTACATCATTATTGTAATTCTTTTCTATAGAACCGTTTAATTGATTTTTTAGTTATTTTATTATCACGTTCTTAGTTTTTCTTTTGTTACTTAATTTTTTTCATTCAATTTTTAAGTTTCATTATTATTTTTATCCATTTTATGCCGACTAGTAATGGACTTCATAACGGCCGATGCCCTGGAGGTCCGATAGAGGGGGAGACTCTTGTAGAATAAGTCTTGAGGAGAAACTAACTAACTGCATGTCATTTTTATCCACCCTAACGCCACATAGTCCTCGAGGCCCTTTAACCTTTTACCTTTAATTGAGTGGTGTACCGCTAACGACGTATCATTTTTAGCCATCCTAACACTACACAGTGCTCGAGCCATTACGAAATCTTATCTTGGGTGGGAGATCCATACTTAATCCCGATTCTAACTTGATGAAATTCTTAGTTTTCTGTAGATGTCTAGATTTCAATCTTATTACGTTGGTATTATATATAAGTATCTAGTATTTTAGAAGTTAAATGTTGCAGAAAATCTCTTCGGTTGTGCCGTTTGTATGAGACTAGTTTTGAGTTCGTTAAATAGATGACATATTTAAAAAAGAAAAATAAAAAGTAAAAGCGGTGTCCCGTTATTTTTCCATTTATTTTGCCCACCAAAATGAGTGAACCTACGTAGAAATTCGTTTTCAGTCCGGTAATTATGATATAGAAGATGAATCTCACTCTGGTCGACCTGTTACAGATAAATCGACGCTTTTTGGAAAAAGTTAGAGCAACATCGGCATATTTGTTCTACTACGAGCTGAAGAGCTGGGGATTGACCACAAAACAGTTTCGACCCATTTGAAAAAAAGATGGGTATAAAAAAAAACTCTATACTTGGGTTCCACAAGAGCTCATTGAAAGAAATTTCATGAATCGTGTACTCATTTGTTATTGTGTATAAAAATATAATGACACCGAACCTTTTTGTAATGATTGATCACTAGTGATGAAAAAGAATGACCTACGACAAGAACGTGTCCGAAAGATCGTGGTCAAAGGGTGAGCACGCTCCACAGACTACAGCGCAATCCGGATTAACTGGCAATAAGTTGATGCCATGTGTATGGTGGCATTGGAAAAGCTTTATTCATTATGAGCTTTTACCGCCGGGCAGAACCATCAATTAGGATTTCTACTGCCAACAGCTGATGAGATTCAAGCAAGATGTAGAGAAAAAAAAACCGTCGGAATTGATCAATAGAAAGAGTGTAGTTTTTTATCATGATAAAGTCATATCACACACATTTTTAGCCACTCAGCAAATATTGAGAGTTTGGTTGGGAAGTGTTAATGCATCTCCACACATCTCTGACCTCGCACCCTCAAATTTCCGTTTCTTGTTTTTGTCTCTCCAGAATATTTTAGGGAACGTCAGATTAGCATGGAGAAAGGACACTCAAAATAGCTTGTCGCAGTTTTTTGATAAGAAGTTTCAGAATTTCGAGAGCAATGGAACCACGTCCTTACCCACGGACGGACGAGCTGTTGAACAGAATGGCGCACATAGTTTATGATTAAATGAAAATAAAATAACATGTAAATTATCTTAAGTTTGTATATATAATACGAAAAAATTTTTTTCCCTACCATAATGAAAATATAAAGTGCTCGAGTGTGCGTGTTTACATGATGCGTGTTTGCATATATGCAAATATATACATACACACACACGGATTTGTGCACGTGCATGCACACGCACTCGCACTCGCACCTGTACACGAACACACGCGGGCAAAGGTGTGCAATAAAAATGATGTTTTATGATCTCAAATTTATAAGTGCAATTTGAGTATGGACGTATGGATGATTTTGGAATTTCTGAAATTAATATCTCACCATTGTCGATATCGAAAGCAAATAAAAATCAATGGGACTCTTGATGGATGAATGTCTACATCATAATTAGGTGTTTGCGGAACATTTAGGAAGTGAGTCCTATTCGCACTTGTCCTGTCTTTACATCCCTATGTATTTGAAAGAGAACGTTGTTAAGTTTGAGCTCAAAAATGGGAGTGACAATTTTTTCAAGCACAGGAAACTTTATTGTTCAGAACAATACGAGACGTTCTGAGGCTGGTCTGGAAGGTCAAATGTTAGCTAGGTTTTATTAAAAAGTCAATGTAATAGTCATTACTATCATTTATTTATTGAAAAGTATTATTTTTGGTGAGAAGCAATTTTCCGAATAACCAGTACACAAAGAATGAATTCAAAAACGTATATATACAAATGAGAGGAGCTAGAGCCCATTTTATACAAGTCCTGAAAAAGACATATAATTGTTGCTTAGCGCCCGCCCACTTGTCTCTCGCCTCAGCGGTTAGCACTCTCCGGCCGCTGCTACAATATTCCGTCTATGGCGTCTCCGATTAATATTATATTAGGGGTCGTTACATCTTAATATCGCCGGTATAACAAAGAAGCGGTCGCCCGCGCGGCGCCCGGTGATCCGCGGGCGCCCCGTAACGAGCGCCGGCGCGCTAATTAACCACCCGAGGGCTCCGTAACGGCCTCCCCCCGCCCCGACCCGCCGGCGACGCCCGAGGAAACCCTCTTTGGTTCCGCGGGCCCACGACGCCGAGTGGCGACTGTCTTTGGCGTCGTGAAAAAAAATGGAAAATCGTCCGCGCTCTGAATGCACTCTAATGAGTTCACGCCGAGTGACAGAGATGGTCAGGAGTGTGAAAATGTTAGAACCACGTGGTTCCGTAGTGTTTATTAAATATAATGTATGTACTTCACTATATTTGATAAATGATATAATCTTAATGTTTTTCAACCAACAAAGGTAGAAACTGTTTAAGAAAAATTTTAAATAGCTATAAGCGATGTTTATATGTATGTAAAAACTGCATAAGTTTAACATAAAACAATGCTTCTAGGGCTCCCTATGTTGATTATTAATATGGAAAATCTACATGTCAGTAATCTATTAATTATGAAAACGGGTGATAAACAAACATTCTTCTTACAAAATTTTCAAAAATTGTGGAATTTCTTTTAATATTTCTGGTGGTGTAGATTATATATTCTATATTTACGCAAATGATATCATTTTTTTTTGTTTTAAGAATTTTGGTGAAAGAGGAATCTCATTGATACGTGCAATTACAGGTTAATTAAGTATATAAGTATTTGTTTATTTTTTGGTCTTCACATTATGTAAGTGAGTAGGCAGTATAATTGGCAAATTTAAAGAACGATTTTTATTATTGCTCAATCAAATGAATACTATGCACTACCGATTATTGTACTTTGTTTGCTTATCCGTCACGACAGAACACAAGTAATCTCAGGTAGTAATAAATGATCTATTTCAACGAAATCGTATAACATAACGCGCGCGTGACAATCCATTGAGTCTGCTCCTAGAGGAGCGCGTTTTTAAGGTGGTTTTCTTATCTTATCAGCGGTGTGTTTTAAACTCTCAGTTGAAATAATTAACTGTTAAAGTTAAAAGCTAAACAGTCAAAATACGTTGGCGAATCGAATCGGGCTTATAATTGATTGAAAAATTGTATACCAACCACGACCAGATTCCATCAAACCTTCTCTCCGTGATGGAACTTTTAACTTCAAATTCGAATACCTAACACTGGGCGGCCACGGCCGCTGTTTGCGTCCGTTTGTAACCTTACGTTTCAGCTGGTATACCGTCTCCGGAATGCTCACACTGTTTGACACGACTTAATAGTTTGATATTGTGTTTGACAAGCTGGTCTGGGCTGATATTAATTTTTTGTTCCCCCTCGGTATGCGTTTTTTGAGAGTCAACTTTACTTCTCATTTAGGCCGAACCCTGGATAAATTCCCGAGTTTGGTCCTTCTATCGATGGACCTGTTCTTTTGTCTGCTCTTGCGATCGACAAGCCTGCTCGTCTTGTTGCTATTTCTGTTTCGAACCTGTTCTTCCGCTTAGAAAACCTGCTTCTTCTGTTGGCGAGTCTGTTCCCTAATTTCCATGAGCATAATAATTCCCACTTATTTCCTATTATGTATTTTCTGAGCCGCAGGCTGATTCCGCATCGTCCTTGTTCCTGTTTAATTTTTGATGTCTAAATTCCACTTAGGACATCATATATCGCTTTCTATTACAATTAGGGTTATGATATTAGCATAAAAAGTAAATTTAAACAAAAATGAAGATGAATATGCAACTTTTTAAACATTTACTGACTCGCATAATCTTTTAAATTGTCGTGATCACTTCATTTAGCGGTTGTCTTTATACAATTCAACTTCTTGCGCAATTTCCATGTTTTTATATTTGCAGATTGTATTTCCAAAATTTGTGGGTATCATTGTATTTTATAGTTGTAAGTATTTTGCCATAAATTAAAATGTTAGAGAAGATCTGACTAATCTTGTTCACTATTTGTTTTAATCAGTTATGGTTTTAGTCTGTTATTCATTTTCGGAGGGCTGTTCTCATATTCATCGTTTATTTAATTTCTATAATTTACTAGAATAAAGAATATTAATAAATTAAAAGAACAAACTTTAATATTTAGTAGGGGAATCCGAAGGATCTCTAGAGAAAAGCGAAAAATGTACAAAATATAACATCCACGAGATGATGGCGCAATTTTTTGTGTTTGATGGACGGGAAACGTAATTATTCTTTAGATCCATTCATTCGGTAAATACAGAGCGGCGGCCGCCTCGGCCCCGCCGCGGCGGCTTCGCTGCAATTTCGTCCGCCGAATTAGAGGCGACGCGAAAATGCCATTTCGGCTCGCTTCTGTACTCGGCGGCGCTGTAGGCGCAGGCCGCTGGCGTCATATCATCGAGTCCGCCCGCATTTGTAGCGATCGCGTATGAGGTACGATTTTATCAATTAATGTCGGCATCGGGGCTAAGTACCGAGTGCGACCGGTCAATAACAAGACGGCCGAGTTCATGTCGGTCATTTTGTAATTTCATGAACGTACGAGCTAACAAAGTCTGTGCCGACGTG
Source organism: Eumeta japonica (assembly GCA_005406025.1). Taxonomy (NCBI): domain Eukaryota; kingdom Metazoa; phylum Arthropoda; class Insecta; order Lepidoptera; family Psychidae; genus Eumeta; species Eumeta japonica. The sequence goes on along the minus strand of BGZK01000092.1, from coordinate 191,166 downwards.
TAAGTTGATATTTGTTGGATAGAGGCATGTTGCGTTTAGTTGGCTGTCTCTACTGCAAATGGCATCGGTCTCAGAATGAGAATATATTTTTACATATTACAAATTGAAATCTGTTCGTTTCTGTGTATATGAAGGCTAATCTCTAGAAACTACTGCAGCGATTTTGATGTGGTTTCTACCAACAGTTAGAATGATTCATGAGGATAATCTATAGGCATTTTGTGATAATTGGCTGAGCTGCGGTGATGTTTGCAAATCCAGTCGGAAAAAACATTTCTCTCGAGAGCTTTCCTAGTGCCGTTTACTTGTATCGTTTAAGTTAATCAGAAGTGATTTATAGAGCAATTATTCTCCTCAAATAGGTCTAAAGAGAAGTCTGTGACACTATATGACTATCCATTAAGACCAACTCGCAACAGAAAATTGAAATTTCACGATAAAAATCTCCACTAAACACAATAGAAATCTTTATGAGATTAAATATAACTGTATTTTTATTTCCTTTGAACTCAATTTTTCCATCAATATAATATATTACCTAACAGTAACTTAGTTTTTAAATTGTTTCTCAAAAGGAGATAATTTTCAAGTCGACATGTATATTTTTTTGTAACTTGGCTGTTGCCGTGTCGGCCAGTAAGTAAGTTGAAGCATTTTTTATAATACTTAAGCACTATCATACTGTACTGACTAATACATTAGTTTTTATATTTTTATGTTTTATAAAAAACGACATTTTTCTGTTTGTTTATTCGCTTATAAGTTGAAAACCAATAGAACGATTTCCTTTTTTTTTATTACATGGAAATACATTCCACGGCTCCGTTTTAGCATACACTAGCTTTTTCCCACGGCTTCAATTGCTATTGGTCAATGGGAATAACGGCGTCCAAGGGACGATCAAGACCAACGCTATCGATTCTCAACCCACCAACGGCAAATCGATTCCTGCACCAATAATGGAATTACGAGCACCGTAATTGCCATCAAGAGCAGGAGCGAGTTTGTTTGCTTACAAAATTATTTGGCGCCAGTATTATATTTTCAGCGTAAGACATTCCTCTGCGACGGTTTGGTCGGAGACAGGATCACGGTCGAAATCGGGATTGGAATAATGACTGGTCAATGTAAAACATAAAAGAAAAACATTCTATGTCCACGTGAGCAGAGCCGCGGGCGAAAACTAGTTCTACAATGAAAGCATGAAGACGAAAACACGTATAAATATGAATTTGCATCTAGTAAATATTTCTGTCGGATCGTTTCGATAAATTCGAGGCCTTTGGGTATCAGAAACGAGATTACGATCGCTAAAAACATTAGGCGCCTTTTATCTGCATGATTTTTTACAACTAATGCATAAATCGGATATTCCTTACTTTCTATTACTTTCTTCAGGTATACATGTCGTGATGTAAAGTATACTTTTGATGACGATTTTTTTTTCTGTAATAAGTAAACAATTGTTAGATTGTTTATGAGTAAACAAGTTTATAAAGTAAACAATTGTTAGATCACATGTTATGGGACTGTACAAAAGACTAACGGGCCCCACGGGCGTCGTCCTCCCGCACGTCGGCTGGCCTGCTATCGTTTTTATTTTTGATAAACTGCTTACTAAGTGGCACTCGATATCGAGTTTGACATTTCAATGTTTCCGTTTCGTTATGGTGTGAGTTGTCGTTGTCGTTGCCCAAAGCTAAATTTTGAAATGAGTGCAATTCTCGACGGTCGTTAGGAAATATGCTATTTTATATCTACCGCAGCACAGCGGGCAGAAATTGAAATGCTAAACACTGTCAAACTACGAAACAAGTACTTGTTCATTTGTGGATGCGTACGTCAAATACCTCAATATTCAACATCAGTACTGAGTACTCCCTGTGGTATACAAACATGACTGTGAACTATTCTCAGATCAATTATTCGTGAAATACTCAATAGTTTTTAATGGATGGTTATTCATTTAACCTTAAATTCATAAACTAGCTTTGGAGTTTCATTGTTCATAAACGTATGTCTCTGATTAACCCTTTTTTTAAGGTTACCTAATTTAATGATTACGGGAGATGTTAAAAAATTACTACAAATATTAAGCAGAATGAACTTTTATTGAGAAATAAAATATCAAAAACAATATAAAAAATCAATTTTAGTATTCTAGGCACAAATTATCACGATGTTCCATACACATGTGACGTTTGTAGGAGCTGCAGATAAATCTGGTCACGCGTCTTTTTTTATAATGGTAGAAGTTATAGACTTTCCTAGATTGATTTTCGGAGTTGGCTCGTACTTCAGGCAAAGTATCGCCTAAAATAGCATCGATGTTCCGTTTTAGGCACCGCCTTAAAGTTAGTGTTTCGCGACGACGCCATAACCAAGGCTCTATCATCTTATCTGACACTTCTTTGATAAATGCTCGTCTCGTCAGTGGCTTTTTTTTATTATGGCTATTATTGTGAACGTGAATGACAAAAGTATGGACCATGGCCATATTCAGCATACCGTAAAAGTAGCAAAGTAGCCATCGTTGGGTTTTTCTATTGCACGACATATAATGGTACATTCGATCAAATGCGTCAACAGCACATTTGGTCGAGTTATAGAATTAAATAATATTCGGTTTACCGGATGGCGCTAAAGTGCCAACTCTATGAGTCTTGGATAGAAGCAGAACATTTTTGTATTTCTTTGGCCTAAAATGTAGAGTTTCCGTCATAACAAAACATTTTGTTTTCTTGGCTGTAAAAGTTGTGAAGGGATTTCACGCTTGTTAAATCTAATTGTACCTACAATTGTTAAATTGTATGGATCCTGCAATAGTTCTTTAGCCAATGGTTCTGACGTGAACTAATTGTCCATATCCATTACGATTTCTGCCTTGAATAGTTTTGGTAAGTTGCTTCACAAAGGAATATGCCAAGGGTCCTCTATTTGTGTTTGTACCTTTTCCCATATATGGTATTGCATCTATCATGTAGTTTGACTCAAGAGTCGCACAGAACTACACTTTTTATATCATATTTGTCAGGTTTTGACGGTATATACGTACGGAAGGAACAACGCCCACGAAATCCAAGTAATTGTTCATCCACTGTTACATATCAGCCAGTTTTATAACTGTCGCGACATAAAGTAACAAACATATCCCGTATTTCTCTTATAGACGCAAACACATCAGTAGCTTTTCGTTCTTCGCGAGTTGATTTTTCACCGATTCTAAGACAATTCAATAAAAAATTGAATCTATCTTTAGACATTACTGAAATATATTTCGTCCCACTTTCAGCTGGATCAAACAGCTCTACCATTGTTAGGCGGTTATTTTTCTTCCTTGCGGCTAACAATAACAATTCTATCAAGGCATATACTTCTTCAACACAAGTATCACTTATGGTTGCTGTTTTTGCGGCATATTTTACTCTTTTTGTAGAAATATCTATATTTGTATTCAATACAAGGATACTCATTATCGAATCTAAAATAAACAATTTGAATTGTTCCAATGGTATTATTGCATTTTTTGCTTCATTCTTGGGTCCTTGAATAATGTGGACTATGTTTCTCGACTGCTCTGCTATTGCGAGCTTCGAAAGGTTGTGCTGACAATTTATGTCCATTCTTACCTCTCAAAATATTAGTCGATGGAAAAATTATATGAGCTGTCTGTTGTCGTTTGTCTGACGTCATTTGTTTTGTAAGTTGCTCATTATTTGATGAGTCAGAAGAATTTATACGATATCCACGGCAAATATTTGATGTCCGAAGACGTTCGTCATCAGAATCGCTTGAAGCATCTGTAGGTTGCTCACTATCCGTCTCTAAAATATCCTCAACTTCACTGTCCCAATCATTTGGATGATCCACTTCTTCGTCCCCTATTCTACATAATAGTGCAAAAATCTCATAGTCTTTTAAAAAAGCCATACTGGAAAACAATAACACAAAATAAGTTCTATACCAATAAAGAATAACTAAACTACAAATAAAATTATTGCCTTCTAAAATAATTTGGGTACTTATCAAAATTATAATAACGGAAATAGATAATAATGTTACATATTAATAATTACTTAATAGAATAATACAGTAGAATAAATATATACTTTTTGTGAAAAAATCTTTTACGTCATTTCGTTTTGTAATGCAAATAATAAAAATATCCAATTTATAAAGTTATACCACACTGATCATAAACATATGTATCTTAAACACCCCGAGCTTAGTATATCCAAAACTATACGTGTACGCGCCAAAACTACTGGCGCCGAAGTGAGTTCTCTTCGTTTTAGGAAGGTACTGAGTAGCGTGTATTTTCATCTCTTTCGCGACGCTCGCTGTGAGAGTTATATTACTTAAAAGGGTATGAGAGGCGTGTGTTTATGAATCTAAGGTAAAAAAATGAGGGTCGGCGCGGGGTTATATGTTCTGATATGCGGAAATAATCCTAGAAGCCGATCGCAGCGCCACGAGCCGAGTCTAATTGTAAATTTAAACCGCCCAGGGACCTACTCCAACGCCCAAAAAAATCATAATTATCCGTCTAGCAGGAAGAGTTCAATACAAACACAAGTACAGAAGAATTGTATATATATATAAAAATTAGTATTTAATATATTTTCAGCGCAACGAAGACTAGGTTTCATTAAGAAAGAAGAATAAAATGAATAAGTATATGTTAATTTTGCAAGAAATGCACGTTTGTTACGCGGCACTGGAGTAAAAGCACGCGAGAGTCGGCTCAGCCCCTAGACCCCCTGTACATAATCGCTCAACTAAGCTTCTACTAATCGTACAAAGCCTGAGTAACTAGCGGACCGTCGGCTCACGTCGGCCCCACACACCGACCGCTATACGACTTTTTACCGCCATCTGCTTGCGCCACGCGTAAGGCGATAATACGTCGACATTTGCGAATAAATATCTACTTTCAGCGTACGACGAATAGGGTACAAAATGAAACTGACAAATTACAGGTGGGTGCGTTCCAAGTATCGTCAGCGCGAAGCCCCGGCGCGGCGGACGTAAGCGAAAACTGTGGGTTATTGCGGAGCGTAGTCGATTCTGTGACGTTGCTGAAATGTCGCGACTGCAAAGCGGAACTACAGGCCTCGATTTCCCGAGTAAACGATGCCGGTTGTATTTGTTTGTTTATCGGGTAGGAGACAGCTGGATGACGATACCGCTTCAAATTTCGATAAGGATTTATCCTCGCTCATGCGATCGTGTTCATATACGAGCTACTGCCAATCTATTCTTGAATTGCATTTTGAATTAAAATACTGGCATTGTGTGAAATTATAAAAGTTCATGGATTAATATTAATACGTATGTAGCGTCCGATCCAAAATGCAAACCGTTGGATATACAAAATTTTCAAAAATAAGTTTATAGTTTTCGTACTGGAGATTTGTGTCAAATTATTGTTATAAGCGCGGAAAATAAACGCGATACGTGTTTACTTTGTCTTTTTTCGAGAAATAAATCACATAAGATTTCGCACTCAACTTCGAAATTCATAAAATATTTTAGTATAAGGAACTATTATCCAGTACTCTGTTTGAGTTTTGTAATACGGGGTCACGCGTTACTTGGCCCCGTCTGCTCACATGCACGCCTCAGTTTCGAACTGTTTTACGAAAACTGTTTTTTGGAAAGTTTCTTAGGATCGATATGCGAACTGACTTAGAGAAGGAGTTAAAAAGAAAGTGCTTTCTTTGACCTAGTAGTTCTTTTTACGATTAAATATTTTGGAATCGGGAAGATATTTCTGTCCTCGAGAACAAATTTTTATTATACATACCTATGTTTGATTTTGATCAACAGTTCTTTCCATATATCTATGTTGTTTCAGGCAATTAGATTAAAGAGCGAGATTTCAATTCGCTAAACTTACTCTTTAAATATACTCAAGATCCTAGTTTATGAATCACTTGTATGTCCGTTTCTGCTGCACGAAAATTCTATACAGTATGAAACTCTGCCACTCTGAATTGTCTACGAATGATGCATTGCGCAGGTTTAACGCTCCCCGACCATTGCTTCTTCTCCTCGCCGTTCGTATTTTACGCCATTGCGACGCTTTCGTGACTAACTTCACAGCGGCAAAATTTCGAGCGTTGTATTCTACATATCCACGGCACGTTTTCAGAGTAAAATGCCATATGATATCAAGATATGGAGAAAGCCAAAACTAATCTGGCAGTTTCAGATGAAATCTTTTATTAAAAGTAATATCCAAGAATATAGAAGTATTTGGACTTATATTCTAGATTTATACTGAAATAGTTTCAGACCCATGGATTATGTTTGGAAACGTGAATTAAATGCATTTCGTTTTCTTTTTATTAAGGTGCACGTTATTTTCAGTAGATCTTTTCTCTACTTTCGAGATAGCAATGTTCATATCATAAGGGAGTCATAGGAAAACCTTTTAATTTTAAATAACAATGATGTATCATCTAAAAACAGCACTATCATATAAACATCTTCAGCGAGGCCAAATAAGTTGTTCACATATACTACACACAGAATTGTATTAAGGATTGATTCCTGTGGTAAACACAAGTGGACCACAGATCTAGACGATCTCTTGCCATTGACATCAAGTCTGAACTCAAATATGAATTCAGAAGGCGGATTGCCCAGTCCGGCACTTCTTATGTACTTTTCTGAGCAGTTGTAGTAGTGGTAAAGATGCAGTTTCCCCATTAAAGTTTCATGATATACGCAATCTAAAGGCTCGGAAATATCGCAAAATAAACCAATTACATCTCACGAATTCTCTCAGTTTCCAATAATTTGTTAAATAAGCTCAACGCTCGCATCATTTGTTCGGCAACTTCGGGTAAATCCGAAGTGTTTTCTAAAAATAAAGTTATATTAGTCTGAAAATATGCTAGCAATTATTTATTAAGATCAATTTCTCAAACTTTTTATTCAATGTCCACAATATGGGTATTGGCCTATTTGTAGGGTTTGATGTGTTGACTTACTTTCTTTCATCAGATCGAAAAAGACGCTATTCGTTTAGACACTAATAAAAATAAACATCACATATGGGGCAATGAAATTATTGATGAAGTTTATAATGGAAATAAAAACATCTTGAAGTTCAACATCTGTTTCGTTTCAACGACTTAAATGTTTTTATAATTCCATTCAAATATATACATCTTAAATTAATACTACAGGTCCGAAAATTTTTCTTTAGTAATGATTCAGCAAGAGTAGCGCCGACTTAAGAATCTTGGTAGTCGGAATTGGAATGCCAATTAATAATTTTTCGGCAATCTCTATGAGTTGTTACAAGGTCTTTTCATCTAATTTAAATCAAAAGTTAATGTTACGGGCCTTAATTTGTACTTTATGATCCTCTGGGTCGTTTTAATTGGATTTTTTATATGTATCTTGTATCCTATCATTGACATGTTCGGCTTTAGTCGCGATGAGAACACGTTTAAACGTTTTTGGATAATGTCTACCATATTTGCCAAAACTCTCACTATTATTTATAAACTCTATGACGATGCATAAAGCTTCTATAATTCGCCCTCCCCTCCTTCTATTTATAAAAATACATTTCGGCTGAAGTATTACCATATTCGATTTTTACGAAATGAAATATGGAATTACACAATTCATTGGAATGGCCACAGTATTAGATATCCCGAAACCTCTCTATGAATTTTGTTGTATTTAATTAAGTGTTGTTCATTCACTATAAATTTAAATTTGTTTTTAGTGTTTTATTCTTGACGTTTTAAAAAACTTTTATTCTCCATTGTGATGTAATTTGAAATTGTCAACAATGAATTTCACCTGTGGTTCAATAATTGTATAAATATTATTGAGACACGTCCGTAAGGTAGTCATGATTCTTTTAGGTACTAGAAACAAATTTAACAAATTGAGATTGTAACCATCAAAAAATTCCAGAATCCTACCACTGTGATTTGTGACAGCTAATAAGTATACACGTAAATCATCACAATGCTTTTTTTTTATCACTGATTTTTATGTAAAGATGGCTCCAGAATTGATTTAAATAATTCGTAAAAAGAACAGGTCTCTTGACGTTCATCACAAAAGCCGTTCGACCTCCACACCCGCTGCCCCGGTGATCCGGTCAAAAGAGAGCTCCACATTGTCAGTTTCTTCCTTAAACTTGTAACAGTTTCGGATAGAAATAAAAGCACGACCGCGTACTGCGCCTTCGCTGAATGACGACCAGAGCCAAATAGAAGCTGATAGTTTTAAAAACAGTGTTTTTTAACACGGGGTGCATCAATTTTGTTGCACCTGGTTGAGAAAGTGATGACCTTTGTTATTATTTTTAATAATCTTATTATAATTTATATTAGGATAGATTTTCTTTCTAGAGTTACTCGCTTAAGTCATTATAATTCTGCATTTTAACAGAATTTTCAGATCCAAGCGAGATTCTGTTATATAAAATAATATAACAGAAATGATACTACAAATTAATATTTAGCTATATATTTCTTAAAATGATTTGACTGGAATAACGAAACTTTAGACAAACTAAAATTATATGTAGGTTTTCTTATGACAAAAAATTATACTCGTGTCACTGCGACCCCAAATAATATTATAAGTTAAAATATTATTTGGGGTCGCAGTGTCACGAGTATAATTTTTTGGCCAAAGTAAAAACAGATCTTTTTTGGTTTTGCCGAAACTATTTCCTACCGGTATAATAATTGTGAAGCTTTTATTGTTTCTTATTTAAGATTTTATTAATAGTTTCATCGTACGAAGCCATTAAGTAAACCATTCCAAACACTGTCGCTACACTTGTGACGATGGTGGTTAGCAGCCTCTAACACGAATTGGGCCACCATGCAGAGCTTAAAGCCAAAAACCTGAAATAAAGGGATTGCGGGAGGAAGTAGAAATTATCAGCAGTGAGGTGACAATAACACGATAAAAAATAACAATTTACTTGTAGTCAGGATTTAAACCTGGTAACTAGCTATCAACGTGTAGTTTAATATCGGGTGACACTTCTTATTATACACCAAGGGTGTATAAGTTTTCAAAATCAACTTTTCCGAATAAAATTACAAACTGATAGAAACTTATATAACACTAATAAAGTGGTTCCTATTAAAAACACAATAACGGGCTCGCTACTAAGTATTGTTCGCCGGCTCCGCGTAAAATCGGAGCTAACAAACGATTCGGAAAAATTCATTTGTTCTAGAAAATTTTGGCACTTGTTCGTCTGCGGAATGACGAGGCGGCACTCCAGTGACCCGGCGCGCGTCGAGGTCTGCGTCTTAATCGAGGGACTCGGCCCTTCATCCTCGCGCCGGTGGGCGCTAGCGGGGTGAGCGCTATCAGTCATCCGCCGGCGCGGGCTCCGGTGCCGGGGGCGATACATCACCCGCGGTCCGTGAACGCCGATGGCTGATAAATAGTACAGTTTTCGCGAGGCCATTAGTCACAATCAACGGTTTTGTTTTGACGTTAAGGTATTATTCGTTGTCATTTTTTTTTTGTGGAGAGAAATCGATGGATACTTTCGGGCCGGAGGACCGCTGTTACGGTGAGCGGTATAGATGGCGGAGCACTTTTCGCGGACTCTTTGTTTGTTCGATGTTCATTTCTTAGAGATCGTTATTTCAACATCTTGTGTCGGTCTGTACCGTCACAGTTTATGAATATTAGGGGATAAATTGGCGTATCAAATTAGTTACTACCTTTGAAAAACTTCCGATTGTACCAAGATTTTCCTGATTGGGCAGTTCCCTCACTATTTAATTACACTTTAATTCCAGGTTTAGCCAAAATAATATTTTGTTAAATTTTTTTCATTATTTTTTAACGAGTGAGGTTACTGAGCAGCTATTAGTCTGAGTCATCCAAAAATATAAAGAGAATAAAACCTTGCGCCAGAGCGCTTATCAGCATATGAAGAGCAAAAATAATTCACCACAATCCTTTTTACCTATTCACAATGAATTTTTGGTTCATGCTCAATAGTAAAATTAGAATAGACAAAAAAAAAAACAACTCATACATAAATGCTTGTGGAGTATTCTTGAATATCCTTTAACTTGGTATTTATAACAGTCACAAATTAAAAGAAACATATGATTTAAAAGATAATATGGGGGTTATGGAGCGTGAGGGTATGACGAGGTGATTTTGGCATCTAGAAAAAACGAATTAAAACAGATTTACTTTTTATTTAAACATACATTTTATTAAAGAAAAAAAAATTGACAGAGGCATTCTATGTAATGAAACGATCGGCTTGGTACGTACTAGAAAAATAGCAGACCAAATTTGTGGCGCATTAAGGAAATATTAAATTTTGGCACTCGAAACGGACGAGCTTACACGCATCGAGCTATTGATGGATGTCGATGGAGTAGAAGAGGTATGTAAGGATCGTACCGAGTGAAAATCTATGGTTTTGCTCACCTCTCTGGGGCACAAACAGGTTTTTTTGTACAATATATGCACATTACACAATCACAGCCACTGTCGAGTGTACACGCTATTGTACACTTTGTTTATTGAATGTACAAAAGATTTATGCTAGAATTGATTTGATATAGACGTAGCAATTTTACCTACAATGCAATTTTGGTAAGGATTTTGGAGTTTGATAGTCTTTGACTTTTGCATGAGCTATCATTGTATATGTTTGTGGTCTACGGCGCTGACGCCTTGATTAGAAGTTGTCAAGCCAACGCGTGAGATCGTTTGTGATATAAGTGTATAACTTGTACCACAAACAATCAATCGATGTGTTTCCAAAAAGATTGAAAAAAATTAACTCAGAATCAAAATATATTGAATATTACTGTGATGGTCCTGCGACTTCCTTCATAATATTAATATCAAAAGAATGTTCACATGTCAAATAGATTTGTATTAGAGGAGCCTATACCGAAGTAATATTGTAAGTGTTCAGTTTTTGGCACTGGTTACTAAAGACTCAATTATTAAGAAAAGCTACTTTGAAAAATTCCAGAAGGACTATATTTAGAAAAAAAAATCAATCAGGATAAAGCTATATTGAAATGTTCCCAGAATTTGTTTAATATTCTCTTACACATTTCCGGACAAATTGTGGGTCCCTCGGTAACGGCTCAAACGTATACTTTATTATTTTGTGGAGCGTGATATTGCGGGCTTCCCGGCCGGAGCGAAGGCTGAGCGTGTGACGTCAGCACGTCCCCCTCTTTGCCCCCCTCGGCACACCCTTGCGCCTCTCGACTGAACAAACTGTACAAACGAAAATAGATTTCCATCTGTTTTCACAGGCATGCGCATTGGTTAAAACCCATCGGCGGAATTATTGCCGCCATGTATGAACGTGGGCGTGTGGACGATCGGTCGACGCGGAAGGGAACTACGTGTGGCTGTGTCGATACGCAGTTATGGAACTTTTGCATCGTGAAAATTTGAATGGAAATATAGCAGTAAAATAGTTTTCATTCATTAATTTTTGGAAATTTCTCGAGAAATAGCCTTATATCAACGGTAGCCGTTCTATTCGATAGTAGCAATTGATTACACGTTGTAAATGGCGTCATACCGTCGACGGTAAGACAGGTGGTCTTACAAAAACCTAGTCGACTACACGACGACGATATGATTTCACCGAAGCTACGTCTCCATTATCGTCGCGAGCGACTGCTCGGACACCTCTTTAACTTGTGTCAATAAATACAACAATTTTTAAATAGTTTCTGGTACGCCATAGAGGGATTAGGCGTGGGATTAATTTTAACAATTCAAGAGTCTTCTTTCGAAAATGGTTATTTTGCTAAATCAAAAATATCTTTATTTCGTAGGTAATAAAATTAACTTTAAAATACGTCACTATTTCTTTAATGTTAACAAATGTTATTGATTACAATAAAAGCATAAACTTTGTTCCTTGAATGATATGTATGACATCTTTGTTGAGTCGGGTGTTATGAGCAGCAAGATTGTCCTTCTGTCTAGTGTTAATCTTATGGATGGTGCTAATTTTTCGAAACGATTTTATGTTTCTTTTGACCTATACCAGATTTTCGTATAAGTATTGTGATTAGGTACGGTTAAAATATCAATTTGTAAAAATTTTCTCTGGATTCAAATTATAAACGGTACGAATAGCTCGCTTTTGCAGCATCAAAATTATGTTAATATTAATTGTATGATTTCATAATAAAATTCCGTAGGCAATGAGGCTATGAAAGGAACTAAAATAAATCAATCTGGCGGTGCTTTGAGGCCACCGAATTATTTTGATTTCATGTGGTGCTGAACTAATTTCTTGGCTTCTTCGCCAATTTCGTAATACAAGAATTCTATTTTAACTTAGCGTCTTAAATGAGACCAAGAAATAAGGTCGTACCACAATATTTAGTAGCTCTCTCTTTTGATCATTACGTTTGTTTATATCTTTTAAAATTTTGCTGGATCCGGTGGACCCCCTGCAGCTACATCACTACCAATTTCTGAATCTCGCATAAAAAAGTGAAGATTAGATCTATCTATGGAATCTTGTATTGTGGCTGAGTTTTAACGACGAATTAACAGTTTTCGAAAAAAAAAGGTTAGAATTGATTGCTTGATAGGGTTAATTATTTGATAATAAAGTCGACTAAATAAATTTTCAATTAAATTTTAATTGATTGTGCTGTGAGTGGATGTCAAAAAGCAAAGTTGGCCAATCGAAAAGTGACTCCATCAACTTTACTTTTGAAATCTACAGTGACTCAGCACAAGAACAAACAATTCTCACAAATTTTATTTAGAAAACGTCCCATTCAGTGGTAAAAGAAATATAGTATATTTCCTTGTGTTGTAGGTATTTATTTAAATTTAAATACATAAATTATTACACTATTGATTATTTATTATTGTTATAACAGTCGTAATATAATTAAAATTAAACACTTATAATGTAATGTAATTTCTACAATGGTGATCACAAAAAAAAAAAATTTAATGAGAGTGATGTACTTGATGGATTGACAGCAAATTATCAGTATTTGGCTTGAGTTTTGTAAGGAATAACCGTAAATCTCCCCTTTCTGTGATATTCAATCTGCTCCTTTTTTTTGTTAATAAGTTTGTAACAGCACTAAAACTTTTCGACGAGATATGAGGAGGAAAACGCTATCAGAGCTTTTGCACAATTCCACAGTTCAGGATATTTTCGGGTATTTCTGCCTGCAGCCAAAATTTTTGATACCCTCTTTTAAATGTCACTTTCAGCTCCTCATTAGTGCTAAGCTCGAGTAGCTCCTCTTGATATATCACATTCTCCACTTTCGTTTCATCAAATGGATTTATGATCCATGGTGGTATTTACATCGACAGAATATCTTCAAATCTGAATTTAAAATCATCATGCAGGGCAATCAAATGTTGAACGTATGTCTGAATATCTTCATCAAGGCATTCTACCTGCGACAAGTTTGAAAACTGTGAAAATTCGCGCCGACCAATATTTTCCTTCATAAATTTCAATTTACCAAGAAAAGCTGAAATTACACTCTTTGTTTTTATTAAATTGAGCTTTCAATAAGTAATTGTAAGTTGAGGTCATTAAATTTTTTGAACCAATCTGTCAAATACGTGATGTCTGCTTGAAAACTGATCAAGTTTTTTTTAAATTAGGATCTTTACTTTCCAAAAACTCTAAAACTGAGTCAAAAAGTAAATAAAATCTTGATAAACATGCATCTTTCGACAACCAGCGTACTTCGGTATGTAACAACAATCGTTGGAAGTCTTCATCATTTTCATCGCACAATTGTGCAAATAAACGCGTATTCAATGCATTGCTTCTTATTTTGTTAACTGCATTAATCACAAATTGAAGCGATTGGTGCAATCTATTATTCAAATTTTTCACTACTAGCATATTGTCGGTGGATAACACAGTGAATCGCAATTACCTCTGGTATAATTCTTTTAAGATGGCTTATAAACCTACGATATCGCCCGACTATGGCGGAAACTCCATCAGTTGTCAACGAAATAACGTTTGTGAATGGAATCGATTTTTCTTTAAAAAAATCACTCAAAACATTAAATATTGATTCACCTTTAGTGTCCGTCTTCAAAGTTTTCGCGAATAGTAGCTCTTCATGAATTTCTTCGCCTATAACAAATCGAACATATGTCAATAATAATGCTTCATTGCCAGGTAAAGTTGACTCGTCCAGTTGAATAGAAAAATGAGTTGTTCGTAGATAGTTACACAAGAAACTTTCAACATCAGAACTCATTTCATCAATACGTCTTTGTACAGTGTTGTTACAGTGTGTACAGAGTTATTGTTACTCAAAGGAATTCTTTTGAGTATGTCAAATGAAGATTTGTGCAGAACAGTTTTTAAAAGCTCTTCAATAGTTGGTAAAATTAACTGTTCTCCAATGGTGTGCAGTTTTCCAGATTTTGCTACAAGTAATGAGATATTGTAAGATGCCCGCAAGCCATCATCGTTACTTTGAGATGTTGAAGCGAACATACTGTGCACGGTGGGTCATATTTTTCCTTTAATGTTTGGAAATATTTCAAATCTTTACCTATTTTATCAGGATGACAACTTCTTATATGTCCTTCTAGCTTTGATGGTTTCATAGAGTCATTGCTCAAAACTTTGTTGCATAAAAGACATGTGGGCATTCGACTGTCTGCCTTTGATGGAAGAAAACCAAATTTTAGATATTCAACACTGTATTGACGACATTTTTTCTTAGATTCGGCCATGTTTTGTATTAATTACTTACCTGTAAATAAATTTAAAAAAAACTTTGTTTTAGTAATCTTAAAGCGATACGAACTTAACAGGATTTGGCAATTTTAACATAATATGATTAATCAATTATTATAAATATTATGAAATAAATAGAGTTCCGGCTGCAAACTGTTTCTAATTATTAAAAGTAATAAATCGCTAAGATCCATAATAGAGTTTTATGAAAACGGCTGAACTTATTTTAATGTGATATAAAATTATTATTTCATTTATTATATTTTAATATGTTTCTGTAAATTCTATAGAAACTTTTAAATAATATTTTGATATCATTACACCGCGATAATTAAATGAATTAGATAGGTAATAAAAATAATGTAGGGACGATAAGTTCAATCTTTCTCGGCTTAAAACTATATGCATATACCAAACAGGCAGGTAGGTACTTACTTTTCCGACGCTGGCAATCGCTAATATCGATTCACTTTTACTTTTCTTATCGAAAGTCTGGAAACAAATTCAGTCATTGGTCAACACTAATATCGATTCACTTTTCTTCATGAAATTACAGAAACAAATGATGTGATTATCCTTGACATTCGTATTTATATTGGTGAAGAATCAAACACGTTCATGCAAGATTGCAAGTATATACACCACAAGTCGTATTCATTTGCACGTCTGAACAAGCGTTGCGGACAGGACGGCGGCCGGCGGCAACGACAAGTCTCGACGCGTTGTACTCAATATGGAATATGCAAGTTTTACAAGTAACAGTCCTTTGAGCTTCTTAAAATATTGTCTGACTATATTGATAAGAGAAGTCAAGTCAACATTTTAGTTCTTCTCTATTGAAACCAAATTAATTTTCATGCACCCCCGCTTACGATTTTGGACCCCAATTTTTATTACGTCCAATGTAGACCCCGTCGAGTCTCCCGTGGACCCTTGGGGGTTCACCTGGACCACTTTGAAATACTGGTCTATATATATATATATATCATGATATAATATATATATCAATTAAGTATTAAACAACAGAAATTTTACGAAGTTTTGTGTTCTTTTCCTTGAGAAGATTGTTAATAGTAAACAACTCAACTATTTCAGAGACAGTACTGTTTACTAACTCAAAAGCTGATTGCTGTCTATTAATTCTAAAAAGTAAAGAAGTATCTTCAGCAAACAGAAAAATCCCATGCCCATATTTAACAAGGTGTGGTAGATCGTTAATATAAAATAGAAAGAGAAATGGTCTAAGAACTAAACTTTGTCACCCATCTTTTAAACTTATAAAGACAGGAAAACAAAATTTCCAAGGTCGTTTTTACGTTACTCACAACAAATAGTACTAGTGAAAAACTGTCGAAGAGCATATTGAAATATAAAATCTAATACAGTCGGACCTCTTCAAAACCAATATCAAGAGATATGCCAAAAGATTCGAGTTATAGAATTTTACATTTTTGAAAGGTTGCGACTAATAATAATAGGTACCAAAATAACCCGACCCCAAGCAAATACGGGTTAATGCCAGCCATAAATTAATTTATCATCTCTTAGAATTAGTAATCCTATAATCCTATTTATTGTGTACTCCTAAATGGTATAAGAAACAATGATGGACATACATTGTTGGTAAATTCTTAAATTCAGTACATTTTATGTTCGAGATAAGAGGTTCAGTTTATTTATACGAATTATAGAAGGAAAATATGTACCAAAATAGCTTATACCGTATCAACCTAGATACTAATTCGATAATGGAGGCTTTACGGCTCGAAGAAGAGAACAAAACTTTTATTCGAGTTTTGGGGGTTTTCAACTTATCGAACTTCGACTTAAAAAGGTTTGCTGTATTAATATAATTAAATGGTATGGTGTAATTTTTGTGTGTATTTCTGATTTCAAAAACGTACGACGTAGGTACTTTGTTCACAATAAATGTGTCATTCAATAGAGAACGGAAAATCATATTTTTAAAAATGGGTAATTTCTCTTGTATTTAAAAGCAGTCTGCATTATTCCGATCATACTCGGTATACTTTAAAATGTAAATAAATATCGAAAAGTAAACTAGTCTCGGACGACTTTATATTTTTGTCCCAGTCGGTCTGACGTACCACAACTGTCAGATATTTCGCCCGCCAGGACCGACGCGATCGCTTCGACGCGGAGTGAGGCGCGCCGCCCGTGCCCCCCGCCCTCGGACAGTCAACGATTATAAATTAATTTCGGTTATTTTAGCTTGCGCCGGCGCGCGCGTTAATTGCCCCTTAACTTTAATTGTGCCGATTCACTCTCCGTTCTCGATTCTCTTTTTAATGTCGTCTTTAATGGAGTTTATGAAATCGATTAAAAACTTTAGCCGCTACGATTTATGAAAGTTGCGAAACTTCGAGTGACGGCGGCCGGAGTTGTGTTTTAGGATAACTATAGATTGTGATACAATCAATAAAAATCTGCTTATTGTAATTCAATAACAAAGCTATATAATACATATTCTTATATAAAAACAAAGCGTTTGTTATGATTGCTAATGCTAAACCCTTTTAAGAGATAGTCTAGACGAAACGATTGGACAATTGAACCAAAATAATTTATAATTCTACTAAGATATTTTCCCTCTATTCTGTTGAATTGCCATCAATTCGCAATAAAATAGATCAAATCGTATTACATTAATTACTTTTTGTTTAATTATAATATACGCTTTATTTCAACTACAGTCGAACCTCTTTCAGTGAATTGCGATAAGTTGAAAACCTCCAAAACACGAAAAAAAGTTTTGTTCCCCTCCCTTCAAGGCCTAAAACTTATAGACGTATAAAATTAGAGAAGATGCACAGTCGCGTACTTCGTCGTCAGTGAGAAATGGCTCAAAATGGACATTTTGTCCCTGCCTCTCACATTTTGCGATATCAATTTGCAATTCCAATGAAAAAGAAGGGAAGGAATATTATTTACCATCTGACATTTCAACAGAAATGTCATAACGTAAGGTTAATTTCGAAATGCAAAAAGAACAAGTAACGATGATTTTGTAACAGAAAGACAATAAGTCTGACTTTTTTACAATTTACACGAGTTGTTCTTAAACAATACGTCAGTGGAGTGGTTTAATATTACATTAAATCTTTATTATTATTTTTACGATAGTTGAATGTAAGACAATAAACATAGTATATGTTTCTTCATAATAAAGCTTAAGTAGTAATCACCTAAGATTAAAGTTAATAAAACCCTTAATTTATAATACCGGTGAAAATATACATAAAATAACTTGAAAATTTCTAGTGTATAGAATATAGTAACATAAAACATTCTTATTATTTATATATCGTATTAAAATGAGGTGATTATTCATTGGACATTAACATATTTTTGGTGAATATAATTTGTTGAAAACAAATTCAAATATTATAAACACAGTTTTTTTTGGAACAGATTTAATCTATTGTATGATATAATTTTAGAAGTTATTTTAAGATATGTTAAGATATAAAAATAATAATAAATAAAAAGCGATTCCATTAGTATAAGAACAGTCTCTATTGTTAAGTGACCAAATAATGTGACAATGCAAGAAATACGAGGCCGGTGTTGCTTAGGTCTACTTATTTGAAGTCGGTTTATATCTAGGCTTTTGATGCTACTTTAAATGAAGAAATACAAAATACTCATTTGCTAATAATACGTGATATTATAAGCAAATTAAATTTTTCTTATCGAAAATAAGAAATAGCGTTGTTTTTATGCGTTATTTTTGCATTGTTTAACAGAACCCTTCGTCATCGTATCGGAAGGTGCGAGGAAACTACTCGGAAAGCAATGAGTGCTAAGTTTAGCACTCACTAAAACAGTTGTCTGTTTTAGCACTCATTTACTGCCATTTTTTGACCGCGGTACTGGGCATCTTCACTTTTTTACAGATTAATGTTAAAACCTCCATTATTCGAGATTTAAACCCTCTGTTAGTTGAAATAATCAGTCAATCGGTACAAAATATTTTTGTTCATATTTTTCCTCTAACTCGAAAAAATAATATCTCGAAGAAAAATAAGTTACCCACTTTACGAATTTACCCGCCAACATACACCATTGTTTCTTAGAAAGCAATTTAGGAGTATACAATAAACGGTATTATCAATTCTAAAAGATGATAAAGGAATTTAAGACTGACGTTAAAGGTGGGTTTATACTTATCTGATGTGTCGTGACGTGACGCGTCAGAACGGTACCGGTTTCATACATTTAGTATGGTAACGTTCATACTAGTAATGCGTGTTGTGTTGTGATGGCGTGTCGTGTCGCATCAGATACGATCGCGGTTGAATCAGAGCGGAGGGCGGGGAACGGTGACGTCACGACGAACATGTACAAGCGCCAGTTCTGTGTTGTGACGCGTCATCGCTCATAGCCCTCTGCATATTCGTTGGTTCACTTTTAAATATGGACGAGTTAATTGAAATAGTACGACAATATAATGTAATTTATGATACAAAGTGTAAACAATATAAAGATCATACTATTAGGACAGCTGTTTGTTTGGGAGATAGGAGAAAAATTAAAACAACCCCGTAAGTAATCTTCACCGCTTTATTTAATTATTCCTAGATGTACCTTGTGTAATAATACTTTGCATTTGCCATGGAACTTGTCCTTCTGGACTTACAAAATAATTTTAAATGCCTGAACATGAATAGCTTCCTGAGTAGGATTTCTATTTAATGGTCCAATGTCTGTTAAGCCGTTACCGTCGCAAATTGCGCCTTCATCTATAAACATTTCTTCTCTTTCCGGTGTATTTTGGGTTAAAAGGTTATGGAGACAGCAAGCAGCGAGTACGATCTTGTCCACCATATTTGGTTGTACTTGTAAAGGTCCTTGAAATACTCTGAATCTTGCTCGTAATATTCCAAATGCATTTTCTACAGTGCGGCGAGCACGAGATAAACGATAATTAAATATTTTATTTTGAGTATTGTTGACTAATTTAGCTTTACTGTACGGTTTTAACAAATACGTTTTTAAGGGGAATGCTGCATCTGCCACAATAACGTGGGTAAAGGTTCTGTATTTTGATGCAATGGTTTATTTGGTGGCAAGTTTAACTGACTATTTTCAAACATTTTTCCATTAACGACTCTTGGTATATGCCACCATCACTATTGCGACCATATGCTCCTACATCTATCGTAACAAATCTGTAATGAGCGTCAACCAGCGCAAGCAGTACAATAGAATGCTCATTTTATAATTGTAAAGGTTGAGCCTGCATTTATAGGACATATTATAGTTACGTGTTTTCCATCCATTGCTCCAATACAGTTCGGAAAATGCCATATATTTTCGAATCCTTTGCAATTTCTCTCACATTTGTTCTGTAGGTTGAGGCATTACAAGGGGCTAATTTTTTCCAAATTGCGTTACATACTTCTTCGACTATTATCTTTACTGTGGCGAATCCCATGCGATAATTGAACCCCAAGGACCGAAAAGAGTTGCCAGTTGCCAAAATCTGTAAATATAAAAAGCATAATTTATTGTTTCAGCGGATAAATGCAAAGATGACTGGGATAAATTACGAAATGCCTACATTAACGCATTAAAGCGTCGTAAAATAAAAAGTGGGCAAGCCGCTGTTCTTGTTACGCCGTGGAAATATGAAGAACAAATGAGTTTTTACAGCCATTTATAAAATCAAGACCATCAACAACAAATCTTATGGCGCCTCCAGACTCACCAGAATGTTTGGAAACATTAAATCTGATTGAAAACTCACCAGAACCTGAAAGCCCTCAATCAGATCACCGTCCAGAAACACCACAGTCTGGTACGTCTTCACATGCCACAAGGTCTAGTCGCAACAAAACAAACTTACAGGACCTATATGATTTAATGAAGTCTTCACATGATTTAAGAGTCCACAAGCACCATTCCAAGCAGCAGGACATGGATGAAACAGACTTATTTTTTGAGCATGAGTAAAGCTCTTAAAACTTCCTAAACTAGATCAGACAAAAATCAAGTTAGATTTGCACAGTGCTATATCACAAGCCGAAATACGTAACCTTCAAAGATTAGAACAAATGAATGTGGCTCAACAGATTATTATTTCTCAGCCATCCACATCACAAATGGCACAACCGATCTTACATCATAACACTGACGAAGTAAATATCTCATCATATTATAGCACTGTAAACTTTAGTGATATGTGATTTTATTTTTCCCTCATAAATATTGTACTTAAGAGATACCTACAAAATAATAAATAAATGCTTACCTTAAACATACTGCAAGTCTTTCTCTTGTTCCTATAGGCTTACGAAATCTTGTATGTATTTTCTTTACATCATCTTCAATTAAAGAATGTACTTGTTCAAACTGTGCTTTCGACAATCTGAAATACTGATGAAATTTTTCGTCATCGTTTTCAAGCACTTTAATGAGACAATGAAACTCGCCATTAATTTCTCTTGTTCTATTGAGGGATGAATCCAATGTCTTCTACTCTTTCTTTCTTTTGTTAATAAAGCCAGTATCATAAATTGAATGTCTTCTTCATAATCTGAATCAGAATCTGAAGAATCGGACAACTCGTGGGAAAACATTTAAAACGCGTCGCCTTTTCTAGAGCTACGGCTGTATTGATTCAAAATATCGTCAGGGGGCGTCAGACCACGACAGATAAATGTGAAAACTAGCCATCACGTCACGACACGACACGTCACGACACATCAGATAAGTATAAACCCACCTTAACACGTTTTTGCTTGCTTGCTGTTAAGTAAGGTACTTTATACAATGCTATAGATAGAGATCAACCGAATTATCTAAAGAAAAAAAATACTGTCTTTTTAAATATGTATCTGACATATTTCTTATTTTATGGATGTTTTGGAATAATGTTGATACAGGTATAATAAATATGCATGTATGAATATATATTTTATATTTGTACCTTGAACTTTTATATATTTCATCTCTCTAACCCAAAATTAGTTAGAATTTATTATAACCTCTACAAGTCGAATCAAAATACACATAAGTCGAAATCTTCTATAAGCCGACAACTCTATAACTCGAATTTTGTGTCTCCCTTGGTGTTCGACTTAAAGAAATTAGACTGTATATGTACAATACAACGCACGAAACTCTGCCGTTATGAAGTTAGCCACGAAACCGTCGCAATGGCGTAAAACAGGAACGCGGCGAAGAAGAAGGAAGGGTTGGGAAGGGTTGAACCTGCGCATCGCATCATTCGCAGACAATACAGAGTATTTCGTGCGTTGTACTGTATTTATTGACTTTGAAAGCATTTTCTCACTTCACCCGCTTATTATTTTAACGTCGAAGCATAGCTCAAGTGTACATGAGTTATCTGTCTCATATATTACAATACCATTTTGTAGTGCCAAAGAAAAAGAAGGGAAGAAATATAATATCTGATGTTTCACCTTAAAGACCATAACATAAGGTTCATTTTTAAATACAAAGATAACAAATAGTGATAATTTTGTTACTAGAAGACAATAAGTCCTATTTTTTTTAATTTACACGTTCTGTTCTAATAAGACAAAAGTGGAGTGGCTTAAATTTATTTTTAATGATTATTACTATTTTTTTGAATGTAAGAAAAGAATCATAGGATATATTTCTAAATATAATAAAGCTCAACGTAGTAATATTATGAGATTGAAGTTGATAAAAACATGTACTTTAATAATATAGGTCAAAATGTACATAAAAGTACTTGATAATTTCTAATACGATTTTTTTTGCTATTCATATAATAAAATGAAATAACAATTCATAGAACAATAAATTATCATTTCAGTCTCTGTACAGAGGCTGCCTCTGTACAGAGATTGCACACCAAGTTGATTGTACCAAAACACTGGGGTGACCAGTGTTTTGGTGCCATCAACTTTGTTAACATAGCCCATCCTATTTCGAAGTTTAACTTATATTTCCAGCTCTTAATTTCAGCCTAATTCTCAACCGTTTTCTATAATGATTTTCGCATACAATTTGCCAACAGGTTGAGGAAATTCATAGGACGGAAATTTGTTTAAATCTGCTATCAACATTCTTTTATTTAATTCCTTCATTTTTTACACTTTCTTTAGTTTTCATTTTTAAGTCTTTCTATGTACGTTTAGCCTTCCTTAGCTCACCTTTCAAACTGCCTTGTATTGTGCAGTCGGTCTTTTCAGACAATTCATCCAGCCATGCTCTTTTTTACCATTTACTTTCCTTGTTTCGAAATTCCACCATTCATTATCTTTCTTAATATTTTTTTCTCTTATTCACTCCACATATCTTTATGGATTCATCTAACAAAAAACCATTTCGTTATTTTCTAAAATTACTCGATTTACAGGCGTTGATATTGTTTGATTTCACCTAAAATATCTTTTACATTCGTACTTAAAGCTTACCAACTTTTATTTGTTCTAGCTCTGTAGTGTCCATTTTTACATAATGTAACAAACGTTAATTATAAAGCTCTAATTTGGTAGAGCACTAGGAAGTAGTCTGTTCCAACATCGACGCCGCGGTACACTCTCGTAACCACAAATTTGCTTCTAAACCGATCATCCACAATTCCAAAGTCTATCATGCTTTTGTGTTCTCCTCTCCGTCAGTATCTACGAGCGTATCCTTTTGTGGTCAAATAGAGTGTTTGTCACACACAAGGTCGACGCTTGGCATAGTAGGAGAAGACAATCACTATTCTAATTCTTCCTATTATCTCCAAATTTGAGTAATATTTTCTCATATTCACGCACTGTACAACCATCCAGCTTATACAAGAGAACAGCAACGCACTGATGACGCCTGTCGGGTCGGTAACGCCATGGGCGGTGGTGGTCACCTACTGTCTGGTGGCTCGCTTGCTCGTTTGCCCTCGAAACTTCTATAAATAAAAGTATAGTGAAAATTATCGTTTTCGTTATTCAAAAATAGTTTATTTCTTTTAAATTGATGAAGGTGATAAAGAAATACTTAATTTAATTAACTGTATAATACAGATTAGTTAATCATTTAATTACCAGACATGTAGGCAGATAATTTTTCTAAGAAGCTAAATTATTGTAGATCAAAGTACAAATAAACAAACTGTCGTACTTATAGCGAAAATAATTCATAATTATTATCACTATGATAAACCGAAACGAAACAAGAAGATACTGTTCTTGTTTATTATTCGCGTTGTAGAAACAGAATTGTTCATTAATAATAATAATAAACATCTCTCTAATTAATGATTTTATTGTACTATGAACAAATAAGTATTGGATAAATCCTGAAAAGTTACGTAAAGGTAGACGACGCTAATGTCGTGTACATAGAGAATAAAGAATACAATTATATATAGCACATACGAGTATACAACGATTACCAATATATTTAAAATTTTCACCTTCGTTATTTTATTTTATAAGGCAAAAATGCGTTTATGTCGATTAATAAAAACTACTATTATATATCGGAGTACGTGTGATCTGTAGTATTGTGTTTTAATTTTGCAGTCGTCGAGAAATAAGGCGCGCTATGTCAAAACCTCTATTGCTACTTTAAACCAGCCGTTGCAAATTCAGTCGCTTTGAAATCCTGCGTCACTTTTCGACCATCGAAGTTAAAACGTAAAAACGTGTTGAACAGTGCATTTGAACAGTTTGCCCATTTTATGGTCGTTGGATATATGATGATGCTAAATGTATCTGATACGCACTTCGTGTAAAGTTGGTCAACGAACATCACATCCCAGCGCCAGCGCCGCGCCGTCAGCCGCGCGCGATCCTTCGAACGTCAACGGCCCTCGACACTAACGAGTACTGCAGAAGTGGGCACAGGCAGTGGCGGAGGAGAGCTCTCTGCGGTACCCAGTGATGTCCCGAGAGTTACAAGAAAATCGAACAAGTAGAACGTAAATTAACCATGTTTGATTGCATGTTTTCACGCCGACGTAAAGGATAAAATGCTTTGTTCAGTGTGTATCGATGTCAGCAGTCATTTCTCACATTCGCTATCTGTTTGTAGTCAAAATCCGCTTTCTATCGTCGGTTTTTAAATTAAGAATCTGCGACGACAACCGAAGTATAGTAACTAAACTGTCGTTATTTTATCAATAAGAATTTTATTTATTGAGTTTCCAACTATCTATAATTAATTATTGTCCGTACAAGCAATAATAGCCCCTCGGTAACAGTATGCGATATCTGACAATTTCTAATATTCATGCTATAATTATTAATAAATTTAGCATCGAAAGTTTTTAATTTCATTAAGTATATTATCATCTCCACGTGTATTTTTTCTCTTATGTAAGCTATAGAAATTATTCAGTATGAATTATAAACAATATACGCAAACGTATTTGAGAATTTGTTGCGTTTAGAACGAGCTCATACGGTAATAAAACAACTTTTCTCACAATCACAATTTGTTTTTTTTTTCCACATTCGTCGTCCCCTGACGTACTGCTCCACCTTGCCGCCCTTCGGCCGTGTCATTTTTTAATATTGATGTCATTTTATATCCAAAATTTAGATTTTAACAGCATTTTAGAAAATCAATACCTGAAATTAACTAAAAGCTTACACTCGGCTACCCTGACCTCGTGTTTATGAGGCGTACGGCGAGGTGTACGTCGCTGTGTCAAACAATCAGCGCTCAGGGCAAGGGTATTATAATATTTAAATTAAACTTCAAAAATCTTTTTATTTCGTAGGTCATGTACTACTCTTGAAACACGTCATTATATGTATGTAAATATCAAGAATGAAAGAGTAACGGAAGAAATAAATTAGAAAAGAGGAATTCTTTATGACGAGCTGGACAACATCTACTTACCACCATTTCTATATCTACCACAATAAAAAGAAAAGTTAGATGCCTTAGTTACACATGGAAGGCTCGTGTGTACGAGACATGATCTATCATAATAGGAACAAAGAGGAATGGATCGTATTAGATTGGAGCGAACCAGACATTAAAATTGCTGTTGATGAACTTCATCAATTTCCAGATTTACTGAAAGCCTTGCACCAAGTAAAGAAAATAAAGAATGCAAGATTGACGAAAGAAGGTAATTAGGAAAGAAGGATTTATTTTAGGGAGAGCTCGACACTACTTATCTCCGCACTGAGACTTACTGCAACAGAAGGCTCGTCGTTGGGAGACGTTTGGACAAAACACGAACTATTTATTACAACAAGAGCGATATCTTTTAAACGCGCCATTTCATTTTCATTCGCTCGGCGGTATTTGACGCAGTTTATTTGAGAATGAAATTTTTTGTAATGGGTTAAAAATCGATTGGATGGAAATTCTCCAACTTACTTTTAAAAGACGTTTTGCAAATTTTTAATCTGCAGTATCTTTGAAGGCATAGTTCCATTTTTTGAGTATAGAGTTTTTTGTGATGAGTCAAAAATAAAATCGATACAAATTCTCCTCACTATTGAAAAAAATGAAAACAAAATTTTAATTTTTAATTTTTGAATATATTCGAAACGGCTCGACAGATTGTCTTCAAAATTGAATCAGATCGAAGTTTCAATGGATTCTTTCGAATACAATGCCGCTTGTTTCAATTGGTTTATTTGTTCTTGGGATATCAGACAAAAAATAGTTACGTATACACACACGCACGAACGCACGCACGCACGTACAAATACACACACAAACACCACACACTTTCTTAGGACCTCAAAATGTCAAGATTTGGTGAAAACTCGATTTTCGAAAATCGAGGTGAAATAGTAACAGTGATTTTTCAATTTTATGACAATATTTCAATTTTCAAACGGAGTGTAAAAATGTACGTTACAAAGATACTTTGAAAGAAACGGGGCTTACTAATCTATAAACTCTGACACATTTTGTTAGAACGTTTGAAATTGCTTTCGTAACGACTTATAATGTCGGTGACCTCTTTGTACACATACCCTAACGCAATATCGGTCATGTTATAGATAAGTCTATACAATAAAACAATAGAGGGAGAAAATCTGTATATTAAAAGATATTCTACAATAGAAAAACTACTTCGACTGCATTAGAAACTTTAACAGAACAATGGTTTCAAAATTTCTGCTCGTCTTTCTGTCTGTGAATTTGTTCGCGAAGTTCGAGAAAACTACAGGACCCATTTGCAAATTATACATTGTAAGAAAGTTAATGGGGCCCATCTGCTACCAAACATAATGTAAATTACTTAACTTAGGCTTTCAACTCATAATGTAGTCTGTTTAACCAAAGTAGAGTTTATTAGGTTTCGTAGTTTGTTTTCTCAATCTTGTTTCGCTCTTATTAGTGAGTTATCTGTTGATTTTTTGCAGTCGGGATTTTTATTTCTTTTATTACTTATTTTATTTTAGATTTTTTAGTGTTCCATTCGGCACATTCCTATGAACGAAAGCGTGTACTGTTTAAAATATATACAGACCTATTTAGCTGTGAGTACCGAAACTAAAAAATTGTAAAAAGAATCGCGAACCGTCGTCCTTACAAATAACTGACTATACCGGGTATAAAAATACGTAATACGATATCCAACAAACACTTGGCCGATTTAAAGCCAAAATAATACTTTAAATAGGCCAAGTGTGTTGAATGATTGAATTGAAATGGTTCTAACTATTCCTGATTAAATTTAAATACATAACGTATGTAAATTTTTGTAATCTCCTTTTAATATCTTTTATTTTGATACCCGACTCCAAATATTCGCCATTTTGTTTTTTTTTTAAATACCGATCTAAGGACATGGATTTTCAAGACGAATCTAACGATACCTTAATTGTTGAAATCCATTCAGCCAGAAGATACGTGGCAATAAAGAGAAATTTACAAACAAACAAAAGATACGCGCCAAAACACTACCCTTCCTTGGCAGTCGGGTAATTAGCAACGTCTCTTTCACACCTACGTAATTATTACGTTGGCACATCAGTCATTTTTTTCATTCTTTGTTTATACCTGTGTCTAAGTAATATATAGTTTACTATAATGTCAAATTCGACAAATAAATAATAATATAGTTGTAAATAAGTGTTCATAAACACAATCAATTCTTTTTTGGGTGCACTCACACGGATACAAATGCTGCCGGCTTTTAATGGATTTAAATTTAAATATGAAAATAAGCTAGTGATCTTATTGTATCCTATTAATGTATATATGGGATACATTAATGGTATAAATACACCGCAACACGTACAGGAACAAAGAAAAACTTCGATTCGCGTGGTTTGAACATCAATTTATCCCAAAAAACAATAAAACTCCAAATAATGCTATTACACAATGATTACATTGGATGCAGTGACAATGCGAATCCATACGGCTGCCATTTTGGAAAACATCAATGGAAATGCAAAATAAGACCGAAACTCTAATATATAATATCCGGATTATAATTTAAGATTATAACAAAATCTTTTAATCATATCTAAAGGAAGATGGAAATGGATAAAGTTAAAACGCATTTGCGATGATCTTTCGCCATACTTAATGCGTTTTCAATTAAAGACATGTCTGAAATTATGTTAGGTAATATTTTCTTTGTTTCACCATTAAATGATTTATTTTTATAAGAGTGCGTATCAGATAACAATAATTAAGTCAGAATAAACTTACAATATAAACAGTATTTACCACGTCAGATTTGTGATAAAAAACCTATTCTCACGATAATAACTTGTTTACTTTCTTTCACACTCGTCGTCCGCCCGACATCTACTGGACTCCTCTCTCGCCTCCCTCCGATCGAGTCATTTTTTAAAATTTATTGCCAGTCTAAAAACTTAGATTTCAACAGCATTTTATAAATATTTCGAACCCTGGTATTATTTCTACAATATGATAGGTTGAGCTCGAAAAATTCTAATAGTAAAGGTAATTTAAAATGTTTATAGGTTTCCCCTAAAAAAGATCAAGTATAATAATGAACTGAATAAGAAATGTGAAATAAAATAACTTTTAAAAAAATAAAAAAAAGAAACTGCCTTCAAGAACATATTTGAACAATTTTTTAATCAGTCTTTAAAACAACTAGTTACTTGTTTTTGAACAGATGGGTATGTTTTAATAGTGGGTGACGAAAATTTAGCGTTTAGTGTTACTAAATAGCGTGTTTGATAGTGGTTAATAACTATTAAAATTTAAAACGTATTTTTTTTTAATTTGGGATTGCACATCAATACTTTATTACTTTACGTGAGCAATTCGTGTGTGTATATCAAAATATATTTTGGTAACAAGGACACGACTTAAATAATTTCTATGTAAAGTTGTAGTTTGATATCGCAAACCTTGTAAGTTTGTCTGTATAGGTGTCTTCAAAGGAGATACGCAATTAAAAATATTTTACTAAAGGTTGCATTGTTGCCAGGGATGTAGGGCCGAGCTGGCCAGCACACCAAACGTGACGCCCTCAACAATAGATGCCAATGCATGGCATAAAGTAGACATGGCATTACATGACATTATTAATATAGAACAGGTAGTAGGTTTATTTTCAATATTGCTTGGTGAAAGTATAGTATGCATTTGAATATTTTTTGTCACAAATAATATTAACAACTTTTTCCTTAAGAAATTATAATATTTCCACGGTGAACACGATAGATGTTTTTTTGTTATTAATCTGCTTCAACAGAATTCGCATTTGGATAGCCGTCTGTACATTAGTGCCCATGACAGTTGGTGCTTCGATAAATTATATTGCGACACAAGAAATTGTATAATATAAAATAAAGATTTTATCGGTGATCCAATCAAAGCCGTCTTATTTTGAAGGTTTAATTTTGATCGTAAAGATTAGTTTTGATGTGCAAATTCGCAAGTGAATTAGTATCTTTTTTTTATTCACCATCTGTACATTTTATTCACTAGCTTCGTGAGAAATATAGTGTTAGTGTTCATAAATGTTACAGATGTTACACATTGTTAGACTCGTATAACTTTTCTTTCTTAACAATAAAAATAGAAAATCGCTGTCCAATTTGCGAAATTTGTTTGATCGTACTTTGAAGTAGAAAGTGCAATTTTTTAAAGTGCTTTTCAAATAAAGGCCTATAAATTCTGGAGCATTATTACGAAATTAAGTTAGAAAAACTCATCATGAATTAATTACCTTCCTTTTTACGGTTCTGTTCTGTTACTGTCAGCACGTGTGCGGCACGGCTCGCTCGTGCCCAATTCAGATTCGCCGTAGCTCAATACCCACGTAAACGAATTCACTAAGCGTAAGGATTAATTTGGACGTATCTGAACTAACTTCGGGATCGGGGTCGCAATCCGGAAAGAGAGGTAGAATGGCGGCGGGACCTGGGGTGTCCACATCTACGCAAAAACGAAATACGAAGGTGATGTTCACGCGGTCACATATGGCTGTGGCGAGTCGTACAAATAATTATGTATTGCAAATCGATCGTTCTCTAAAATATTGAACTTATTTCAAATCATATAAATGATTTCTATAAAAATATAAGTATTTTTAGATTTAACACTTTTTATTTCATCATTGTAGTTAGAGTTTAATATTTGTTGTACAATCACTGAAGATTTGAAAACGCCTGTTGTCTTGTATAAGAACGTCAAGGAGTCCAACCGCAAGTATAGATGTCGCGTTCGGCGCCGGCCCGCGTCTCGAGGACGGCGCCCGCCCCGCGGCGTCCGCGGCGGGCACGCTCCGCGCGGGCCTTCATCGGGCGTGTGCACTTTTTCAAAGCGCTGTTTACCCGAGTGCGGCTTCGTTACATATTCATGGGCCTCCGAGGAATCCTCGACTATTTCGCGACCTCAAAGGTGCCGGAGCCGGTCGGGCCCTTAGCGGGTCCTTATTTGTACATCGAAGCCGGTCCGGGCGCCGCGCCGCCGCTCCCCCTTCCTCCTGGCCGGTGTGCCAGTTACCGTGTGCACCTTCAGAGAAATCTCACGCGCGAGTCGTCATTTATTTAGGTCATTGGGTTGCATTCGTATAATATTTCACGATACGTCGTTTGCCTTTTTTGATAATGGGAATATAAAACAAAGGTAAAATAATTATGCTCATCTTTAATCGCGGAAATAATTAAAAGCATCTCTATGCCCATATTTAATTACGCAAGCTTCATTTTGGCTGACTTAATTAAAAATATTTTCGCTTTGAATAACAGGGCGGCGAATTGAATTTTTGCCAAATTCCGGAAACGAAATTCTTACAGTCGTATTTAATTAAATAGCCCTATGAGAGCAAATGAAGCGTTTTACGCGAACACTCCAGAAGTGTATTCGTTTAGTAGGTCCGGCCGCGGCGCGGCGTCGGCGGAGCGCGCGGCGAGCGCGGACGGGCCGGGAGGGCGGCGGGGGTCGCTCATTCCGGGTAATTGCCGACCCGTCTTTGTCCTCCTAAATAAGTTAAATTGTACGGTGTTTTATCGCGGCCCGGCCGGGCTCGACCTCACAGATTATACTCTAAATAATGTACGGTCGGCTCCCCCTGTTTTAATTTCCTCAGGTTTTGGAAAGGCCGGAAGTCGATACCCGCTCGTCCTCCGCGACTCGAGCCCGCTACTTAAGTAAATTGAGTGGGCACCGGCCGCCCGCGCGCCACAATGACAAGAAATTGTAGCCGGTGGGGTACGGCACAAAGGCGAGCCTTTGCGCGGTTTACGCGTAATGAAGGCGTGCGCGTCTGGTCCGCATTGTTAGATCGTACGCTGATATATCTTAAGGTACACGATGTACTTTTTGCATCGGGTAGACGTTCCTGTGTCCTAATTAGAAGTCTCACCTATTATGTCTGTAAATCGATGCGAGTAATAGGTCCACCTGAGGCATTTAACGATGTGGCCCCCGTGGCGCGTTCTCGGCCGCACGTTTCGCCACCCGAACGTCTCCTCAGATGGACGTACGAGCCCGTGCGTCACGTGCGGACGGGCGGGTGACGGCGCTGACGTGTGTATTTATCGGACCATAGACACTCGGATCGAGAGAAAAGTGTACGTCATCCTCTGTAAACAAGCCGTCCCGTCAATTCTGCGAGTGAGGCGGCGCCGTTCGGGAGGTGTTACCTTACTCGGAGCGACTGAGCAAACATGGGCCCCGGCTACCTGTGTTTGCGTTTCGCCGGAGGTTTGGGACCGTGTATGATGTAGTACATCGCCGCGTGGCGGTGCTAACAAATATTGCACAGCGCTCGTGGTAGTTATGCTACTGCTCAACAATAAATAGTCAATGTATATCAGACTCTATGCACAATCGATAACTGAAATGGCTTTATTCCTAAATTAACAATCAATATCATAGCCCTCACGTCGTGTGTAAGCGATCTGTCGTAATAAATGCGATTGCATTTCAAGAGTTTGATTATTCAATGAAAAAAAAATTATGTTCTATTTCGTTATTGCAAATTATTGAACATTACATGGTTTGATTTAGTTCATTTATATGATACTTGCCATATTATTAATTATTAGTGTTTCTTTGTGCTATATTTGGAAGGGGTTTCAAACAAATTTTTTTTTCCTCAGGAAAAAAAAAATAAATATTGAAAGTTGATTTAGAAAGGAAAGGATAACAACGTTAATAAAAATTACAGTCATTAAGTTAGCATGATACAAAAAAAAATGTTTCAGATGTCGCGTCACTAGTTCTGTCAAGTACGACAAACCATACGGTATGAAGGTATACAGCTATTTGTATGAAAATTGTGTAATGTAAATAAGAACTACATTTTGCTGTGCTTTGCACGTATACACGAGCCCTAATGTGGATTTTTATTATTAGAATTATTCCTAAAAATCCGTAGCCAAACGGACAACCGAACAGAGCTCTCTCCCATTTGTGGACACGGGCCTCATAACTCGATTTATTTTTTCATCCAAGGATCGTGTGTGTTTTTATTGCTATTGTTAATCCCTCTGTGTTTACTGTAATTTATGTAGAGATTTGTGGATTCCATAAACAACCGGTAGGAGTGCCGCTTCAATTCTCAGCCAAATAAAAAAAGGACATAGTAAAAATGTTTCGATGATATATTAAAGCTTGATGTCGTATTTGAGTTGCCACAGTGTAGCCAAAGTACAAAATAAATAATCCTAATAAATATAAGCTAGGTTAAGGGTCCGACCAAAGTCGTGAAGGGCATTATTGGACATGTCTTTGAAAGGCAATGTAGGTTCCATACGTGCTTTTTTCATTTTAGAGAATACAATTTTTAATAATGCCCTTCCCTTGCTCCATCAGCTCTTCTATCTACTCAAATATGTGATCGTAAGATTTGAAAAACCCGTTTTAGTAGTACTTATAGTAAACAGTTTCAAAGGAAATAATTTGAACAAGTTAAGTACATTTCAACCGATTTAAACTTCTTTTTCTTAATGAGTTATTTACCAAGGTTTCAAGTGAATTTTGAAGTCTACGATCGAGATCTAAAACTAGGTCACATAACCACTTTAGTCCAGATTTTTTAACATAAAGTACTTTTTTGATATTTGGCACCTCGGTACGGAGTCCTAAAGATATACAAATTATGTAAGTCGTGTCAACTCACGCGTAAAGGAATATTTGATGTAGTAGATATTTATCGAATTCGTTCATTTATACACCAAAAGATGGCTTCGCACGTGAGCTCCCGTCCGCGAAATGGCCCCTATCACAAACGGAAATGTAGACATATCCACGTCAGTAATGCTTTTAAGTAAAGCTTTTATGTTCAATATTTTAACAAGCTTCAGTTCATCGAATTCGAAGTCTTAGACAGGGCACACCTTAAAACTCGTATTAAATAATTTAAGGTACATGAAATATCCTCGAGACAGGGCTCGGTGACAAAGAGATGTTTCCCCGATGTGCGCTCATAATTTATGTGCGTCGGACTGTACCGAGCCGGCGCCGAGGCAATCTGCCGACGACAGCGCCACACCCGGACGCCGTCACCGCCGCGAACGTGACGGGTATTGGGTCTGTCGGGCGATGAGACATTTTAGATTTACCGGATAGGAATTGTACGTAATTCTACACATATATTATTTTTTACAGAAAAGAAAATTCTTATTTATGTTTAGTATTATTACTTATTTATTCGCTTTAATTAATTTATGTACTATGAAGCAATAAATAACATTTTGACGAGATGCAATTTTTTTTAATTAAAATAATAAAGTTGTAGTACTTAAATATAACAGTAATTAATCATTTGACTTTCAGCGAGTACTAGCCAAAGGTGGGCCAGACGTGCGGTCAACGCGTGCTCGTGCGGACGGCGCGGGCAGACGTCGTTGTCAGTGGACGTCATTTCGAGATGTGATCAGCCTCTTTTCACGATTTCCTTTGGTCTTGAGGCTCTTTTAACTCGCATATGTGTTTTATGTCTTCTGTGCACATGTACATAGATTTAGACGATGAGTTTGTTTTATATTTTGTTCAATTTTGTGCTGATATTACAATTATGATTACTTTTTATGT
Organism: Eumeta japonica; assembly: GCA_005406025.1. Taxonomy (NCBI): domain Eukaryota; kingdom Metazoa; phylum Arthropoda; class Insecta; order Lepidoptera; family Psychidae; genus Eumeta; species Eumeta japonica. Next base: position 156,953 of record BGZK01000092.1, on the reverse strand, counting down.
TTTTCAGCTGGTATCAATTATAATATTATACATGAAGTATATTGTGTATGTATATATATATACCTTTGTATTTTTCACTCAATCACTGCAAATACCTTAATAACAACAAGAAAACGAATTTGCTAAATTTGTATAAAATAAAATCTATTTTTCGTAATGGGCTAATTAAATATTCATATAATTACGAAAAGGTCTTCGAATTAAATTGTTTTAACGAGACAGCGTCGGATTGTAAAGGAAATAAATGAACTGTAGAATGATCGTTTGAATGTTTTCTCTATACACTTCAGCTAGCAGCGAATGACTTTCGTATGGGAAATTATCACTAATTTTCACTGACTTTTATCACTGACTTTCGATGAAAATATCGATATCTCAAAGGAAATCTACCTCAGACGGTCTCATAGACTGGCAAAAAAGAGGTTATATGAGTAAGATTCTAGGAGATGAAAACTCTGAGAATCTTTTCGTCTTATCAGTTTGATTATTAGAATATTGATCAAAAGAAACTGAAGAATAATGTTCGGATAGAATCTGCAAGAGTAAAACTCAAGCCGTCACCAATCTCTGTGAGAACTTCAAGGTTTCACTTGGCATGTGGAATCTTCAAAAACATAACAAAATCGCGATGTGTACATTCACATAAATCGAAGAGTTCCTCTTCCTCTTCTCTTGATCCATCATAAACTTAGTCTTAGTTTGCACGGTACCAGCTCGATCTTTAATAGTTGATCGGTTAAGAATCGTAATTTGAATCAGAAGATATCGGGTTTGAATTCTGATCACGGCGTCCTCGACGATAATTTTTAACGTTCTCAAATTAAATCACCCGTTTTGTGCCTCAGAAAGTTCGTTCAGCGGCCGGTCCCAGACGCTTGTCAGGGTTTATTCGCAACTCCTAAACGCGCACTTTGGCACCGCGGTTCAAGCTCCGAGTCCTTTACAATGAAAAAGAAGTTTATAGAATAGTGCAATATCTACGGTGGGCGATAAGAATCTATGACAATAACTTCGACGGTAAACTCTTCCCAGAAGACACAGAATTCTTAAAATGGATTGAAATATGTGAGCAGACGGAACTGTCGCGTAACATATTTAAAAAACATGTGCGAGTCGGACTCGTAAAGCGAAGACTCCGTGCTTAGAATTCTCTCTATTTATATGATTTTTATTGTTCTACTGTATATGGTCATTAGCAACAATATTAAAAATACCTAATGCAGCGCCCTATTTGTGATTATGGCAAAGGCAATCAGAGTGCTATTCGATTTTACGTATGGCACCAATTAATGATTGACATTTGAAGTTATAGTGTATGTATTTTTCTAATATAATAGGTTACAATACATATTATGTATATAGATTTGAATTGTGGGTATAGGGAAATTCCTTGTTTCATCGAATTATATTATTCCTAAAAATTTTAGTGATAAAATAATGTATTTCCGTTTTTTTTTTCAAAATTTGTTAAAACATTTTTAATCGCTATAATTAATTGGTTTATAAAATGTGGATAAAGCAAACCTGCAAAAATTACTTAATTTTATTAAAATTTTAAATTCTGCATAAAATCTGGAGGTTGGTAAAATTTGTATGCTTTTAAATATTATTAAAATTTGAGCCATGTTTGTTTCAGAAAAATTGTTTAATAATTTTCTCATTCAGCTCCCTCATGTTTATTCTTCATTATTTCTTAAAATTACGAATATGTTTCAAAACTAGTATCGGCTTATACATTAATCATTATGTTTCAAAACGGTTCCAAATGTCAAGTCTTTATGTCTAACGGTCTTTGAAATAAAAGCTTGTGAGACAGCCTGATGACACTTGAGTGATTGATAAGGGTTTTCAAAAACAGTCGGATTGAGAACATTTTCCGTTTTTTAAATTGATTAAGAAAACATGTTTTTGTTCGGTTTTTTTTCTTATTCTCTGACGCGCATCACGACTTCTTTTAATATTATCATCCTTGGTTTTTATTAAAATACGTATCGCTATAGGAAGCAAATGCATACTTTCGTTTTCTTTATGATATTACTTTCAAAAGTTCATTTTCGTATATAAATATCGGGTTCCGTTATGTATATTTAATTTATTGAAACAGATGTAGGTCTTCAATAACGGCTTGGCCACCGTCGGGATCCAAATCTCGGCCCGAACGACAGGAAGTTGTCAATCTCGGAAAGATATTTCCAATTTGGTAGCGGAGCCTATTTCCGGTAATGGGCGCACGGTCTCTCTTTCTAGACGCGTAATCGTAAGATGCCCCTGCAAAGCCATTTAGTTAGAAAATCCCATTGTGAAATGTGCGCCCTCTGGCGACGCATCAAATTAATTGATAACCCTGAACTCCCAAACAAATTGACAAATTACACCATCATCGGCGGTCCTGGCCGGGGCGCATCTCTTTCTTTCATTATCGTTACAATTCTTCATATTGCGTAATCCATTGCTCGTCCAACTCGTTGCAAGCTTTAAGCGATCCGAACATTAGAAGCGATGTGAGTAAAACAATCTGAAATAGTCTCACTTGAGGTGTCACATAAAAGGTATAGAATATCGGAGGCCCGTTTCGGCCATCCGTCGAGGGGACAGCTATTTGTAATTAATAGACGCGATATTTTCAGGCGATTGCGATTGAATGGGACCCTCCCGGTTCCCTCCGAGGATATTACGGAGTTGCGACCCGAGAACGATCCTTGCGCGAATCCTTTATGGCGAAGAGGGCGGGAGGCTTGACAAACATATACTTCTACGTAGGTAATTTATGAGATAATGTAGGTATCGTGGGAAGTCTATTATGTGTGTCTAATGACAGTAATAAATGTCCTTTATTATAGGAAGCATATAATTCGATTCTGGGGCTGCGCTTGATTAAAGTGACGAGACAAATAGCCTATATACCTACATGTTATAGAGGAAAAAAGTAAAACACGACTACAGAAAATAACTAAAAAGTAATTTAAAAAGTGAGGCATTTCGTTGATAAGTACTGGTTATTGAACTGCGGAACCGTAGGTGAAGTTTGTTTGTGAGCAGTTAGACTTTTATTTAGATATCATTTATTAATTAAAGCGTCAAAACTGGACACCACCTGCGGAATTATAATCTAGTGATGGTCATTAGTCTCCCAACGAAATACCTATCTTGTTTTATACCCTCTAGGTATGTTTCCATAATTGGGGTACGGTGTTTTTAAAGTTTTTTATTCGTTACTTTTTGGCACATATTCAGACAAGTTCTCCAGACTCCACGGAAATGTGCTTTCTCAGAACTGGCTGTACCGTATGCACCCAATGAACCATGTGAGTGCTTGCCGTGGGTCTATAGGACTTGTGAGGTTCATTGTGCTATTAGTACGACTCTTAATGAATGTATTGCAAAATACAATTTTTGGTGGGATTAAGTTTTTTTTTGCGTTCACTCGTAGGATGCAATTAATTAAGTACATGGTATCCATTGATATTATTTCTCAAGTTTCTTCAAGTCTTTTTATTTAACTTGTCGCAACATAGACCTGGAACTTGCTCAAGCTACCGTCTGCTGTAAAGTGCATCCTTTTTTGCTTTTGGTATTTTTGTTACGGGAATCACATACATTTTTGTCTACAGCCTTAGCTTTTAACGCTCTTGCATTAAAGATGGAACCAATGGGCATCATATTTATTACCTGTTTAGTGGTTTTTGGACTACAGCAAACGTTCAAGCGTAAATACATTCAAAGGCTTTTAAATTCTTTATTCTTCCACAACTTCATAAAAGTCTGGTAAAAATAATAAACTATTAAGAAGATTCGTAATATTATCTATATCTTATAATATAGATATTTATGTTGTTGTATATATAATAACAATCTCGTGTCACTACGGGATCATCGCGGCTATCCGCGATGATCCCTGAAATTATTTAAACGAATTTAATAAAATTTTTGACACTGTGTGTAGTTTAGTTCAATTCGACAGATAGGACAGTTTTTATTCCGGTAGGTGATGTAGTTGTCAAGATTTTTTTTTAATTTTATCCACGTATCACTTTTAATTTTTTCTTCAAATTTCTTATCTGCAAATTCATAAGAATTTGAATAAGAATAAGAAAACCTTTGATCCCCGCCCCTCTTCTGGCATAGGACGGATTGAAAAAACATAGCTCACTAAATCGCACCTTGATATTTAATTTCATTAATACTCTTTAAGACTTAGACTGATTTGAATGTGGTGCTTAAAAATGGTTAGAATTGAAAACGAGATTAAGAACAGAATCGAGAGCAAAGTACTGGTCTGCAACGAAATAAAAATATGATGAATATGAAGAGCTTAATGCTGCATCGATGTTTGCTTTCCATTTTTTTCTATCACATATAGAAATTTATTAAAGTTTTTTTTTTTAATTTCCCATAATTACGTGTTTTTTGTCTAACGTCGTTGCATTCATGCTGCTCTATTCAGTTCAGATCGTCTCAGTACTCACGAAAACCGGTCGCACTGATAGAAAGAGAGAGGAAGATAATGGTTGACGCGGTTTTAGCACGAATGTGCGCCTACACAGTTCTCGCTGTCACCGTAGCGCTCAGTACGTAAAAATTTGAATCGTGATTGTTTCTTGTTAACACCGAATTTTTTGGTAAGTTTTGAATTTTATTAATACTTATTGCTAAAATATATTGTCCGTGTTTATTTTTTCAACTATAAAAACAAAATAAAATCACTCAATTAGAATGTTGTTCTAAAGTAATAGCAAATTTTATTTTGTTATAGGTACAATATGCCAAAAAGTTGTAAAAACTCCCCAGACATTATCTGCTACATATGTGGCAAATTTACTATAAAAACTCAACGGAACACATTGTCGAATTTAGTTAAAAGTATTTATCAGCTATACTTTGGATTTCCGGTTGATGAAAGAGATAAAAATTGGCTCCTGGAAACATGTTGTAACAGTTGCTCAAGAACTTTAAGAGGTTGGCTCGAAGGAAGTCATAAGTGCCAATCTAAAAGTTGTAGCAATGTTAACTGGACTACAAGGAGGATATACCAAATTTTGTTGCTTTTTGTGCAAATGGGACAGTCACGCTAGAGAAAAGCGTTACGTAGTAAAAACTGGACCAAAAAGAATTAGTTTGATCCCTGGAGTCAAGAATATAAAAAAGAACCTTTAGTTCAAAGTGAAAAAATTTTTCTACCACCTATCCATATAAAGTTGGGCCTGATGAAAAATCTTGTTAAAGCCATGAATAAGGACGGTGGAGGTTTTCAATATCTCAAAACTAAATTTCCTCGAATCAGCGACGCGAAAATGAAAGAAGGAATCTTTGTAGGTCCCCAAATACGAGAGCTCATGAAGGATTCAAATTTTGAAAGTACTTTGAATGAAGCTGAACAAAGAGCATGGACCGCTTTTGTAGAAGTGTGTCATAATTTTCTTGGAAACAAAAAAAAGAGAACTACCATGAAATCATCCTCGAACTTCTTTCTTCATACAAAACCCTAAAATGCAACATGTCCCTAAAATTAATTTCTTGGTTTCTCATTTGGATTTCTTTCCCGCTAATCTTGGAGCAGTGTCAGATGAACACGGCGAAAGGTTTCATTAGGACATATTGCACATAGAAAAACGCTATAATGGAAAATGATTCGTAACGATGCTTGCCGATTTCTGTTGGTCGCTTTGTCGCGAAACACCTATAGAAAATATGAAAAGGAAGTAAACTACAAAATGAAATAATATTGACAACTAGCAATGGGAGCATCTAATGATTTGTAAATATTATAACACATTTGTCCAATATTTCTATCAGTTGTAACATTTATAATATATTTTTTAGCAAAAAAGTGAGTTTCATTTAAAACTACCATTTAAAAAAAAGTTATATGTGATACGGAAGATTTAATACTATATTTCTATTCAGAATCATCTAATTTATCATTCGTTATACATGAACTAGAAAGGAGGCAAAAATATATTTTTTTTGCAGACCAGTGAGATCGGGACCGAAATTGAAAAAAGGACCGGCGTCGAAATTGAGTATATAATTGGCATCAAGATAAAGAGCCTGATTGGGATCCAAATGCAAAAGATGAAGGAATTATTTGTCTCCGGCTTCATCCAAATTAGAACTATAACTGGTATCGGAATCGGAAGGAAAGAGAATCGAGAATGGGACCAAGAATCAGAATCGAAAGCGGGACCGGAACTGAAATTGAAAACGAAATTGGGGGAAAACGAGTCGGGTGCGGAGTCGGGAGCAGAATCAAAGGTGTGAACGGAGTCGGAATCAAAAGCGAGACCGCGATTGAGATTGACATTGGTCAATATAAAAGATTATGAAATTCATTGTCTTTCTGTCGCGTATATCTGTGGAATGGGGTTGGAGGGAGAGTGGCCCCGTGATTGAGGGAGGGGGTTGAGTTACGATAAAAAGTTTATGTGATAGACTGAATTCCAGGCGTATGAAGCTATGGGTGGAAAGGTAGTTTTAAATGTTACTAATTATATAGAGCTCTAAGTCTTTGTTAAAGTGACATGTATAAATGTTTCGGTTCTTCATCCAATTCATTTGCATTCCCTCATATTTTTGACCGAACCCGACCTGACTAAACAACGTTTAGATCAATATACTTTCTCCGTGTTTTTTTGTTTTTAAGAAACATTTTTCATAATAGAAGGCATTGACAACAACGGCTGCAAATCGTTCCTGACCCAGTTGAGAGACGAGGAATGGCGAAGGATTCTGCATTCGTTTATTAGGAAAGAAATCGATACACATTTGCTCAGAACAAAGTAATATTAGCGCAAGACAGAAGAATGCTTGATCGACGAGTTCTTCGATATCAACGAAATATACAACTTATACTGCGTCATACTACATAAAGTGTGAGAAGTATTTTACGGTTTTCTTTCAAAAAGCGTAATTCCGAAAAGTTTTTTGATAAAAAAAATATTATTGTTTATTTCTGTTATAAAACGCTGAAGGGCTCCCTAAATAAACATCTTTTATGTTTTACTTCATATTCGGCTACTGCCCTCACTCAGTCACTCGTCGTCACATCACGGCGTCTCGCCGCCGGCGCGTGCTCCTACTACGTTTTTACTTCATATTCGGCTACTGCCCTCACTCAGTCACTCGTCGTCACATCACGGCGTCTCGCCGCCGGCGCGCGTGCGTGCTCCTACTACGTTTTTACTTCATATTCGGCTACTGCCCTCACTCAGTCACTCGTCGTCACATCACGGCGTCTGCCGCCGGCGCGCGAGTGCTCCTACTACGTTTTTACTTCATATTCGGCTACTGCCCTCACTCAGTCACTCGTCGTCACATCATGGCGTCTCGCCGCCGGCGCGTGTGCTCCTACGTTTTTGCTTCATATTCGGCTACTGCCCTCACTCAGTCACTCGTCGTCACATCACGGCGTCTCGCCGGCGCGCGATGTTCCTACGTTTTACTTCATATTCGGCTACTGCCCTCACTCAGTCACTCGTCGTCACATCACGTCTCGCCGGCGCGGTGTTCTACGTTTTTACTTCATATTCGGCTACTGCCCTCACTCAGTCACTCGTCGTCACATCACGGCGTCTCGCCGCCGGCGCGCGTGCTCCTACTACATTTTTACTTCATATTCGGCTACTGCCCTCACTCAGTCACTGTCGTCACATCACGGCGTCTCGCCGCCGGCGCGCGATGTCCTACTACGTTTTACTTCATATTCGGCTGCCTCACTCAGTCACTCGTCGTCACATCCGGCGCGTTCGCCGCCGTGTCTACTGCTTTCTTCATTCATACTGCCCCTCTCAGTCATCTCGTCGTCACATCACGGCGTCTCGCCGCTGGCGCGTTTCTCTATTTACTCATATTCCTCTGCCCTCACTCAGTCACCGTCGTCATCACGGCGTCCGCCGCCGCGCGTTCCTACTACATTTTACTTCATATTCGGCTACTGCCCTCCTCAGTCACTCGTCGTCACATCACGGCGTCTCGCCGCCGCGCGCTCTACTACGTTTTACTTCATATTCGCTACTGCCCTCACTCAGTCACTCGTCGTCACATCATGGCGTCTCGCCGCCGGCGCGTGCGCTCCTACGTTTTACTTCATATTCTGCCTGCCCTCACTCAGTCGTCACTCGTCGTCATCCATGTCTCGCTGCTGGCGCGTACCCTACTACCTTTACTTCATTCGGCTACTGCCCTCACTCAGTCACTGTCGTCTCGGCGTTCTGCCGCGGCGCGCGTGACGTTTTACTTCATATTTATTGCTACTGCCCTCACTCAGTCACTCGTTGTCGTCACATCACGGCGTCTGCCGCCGCCGCGTGTACATTCATATTCGGCTGCCCTCACTCGGTCACTCGTCGTCACATCACGGCGTCTCGCCGCGGCGCGGCTACTATGCCTCTACTACCGTTCACATCACTCGCGCATACCGCCGCGCGTCTCTACTTTTGCCATATTCATCTGCCCTCACTCAGTCACTCGTCGTCACATCATGGCGTCTCGCCACCGGCGCGCGTGCTTTACATCTTTTTTTACATGATTTTATCTTTATTTTTTGCTATTGCTATTTTTCGATAATTTTATTGACAACCCAGGGACCTGTTTAAAAATGTAAATCGACTAATAAACGTTCTTATAAAAATATCGAATAATTTTATTGATTATTGTTGTTTTCGTTTGTTTTATTTTTATTGGTACACGAGCTAAATCTTTTCAATCGATTTCGCAAGAGTGGTAGCCTTTTATGCTATCCTCGTGTTGGAGCGCCTTATCCGCCCCTCTTCAGCCCATCTCTAATGCCTAACCGCCCTACTCTTGTTTATCAACTAAATGGGCAGCTAGAGCCAAAGAAGTTCTAAGCGAGAGACATGACTAAGTATGCGAGCCAGATTCACCTTCAAAAAGCGAGGCGGTAAACACAGAGCGAAAGTGTATATCGCAGGCCGCCTTCGAAGGGGACTCTCAATAAAACTAAAACAAATCAAATCGCGACGGCGCGAGATTTATCGGGACGTAAAAAGAAAGGTCGTAACCGTGATGTATCGGGTATCGGCCGCCCGCCCTCTGATGAATTTCTTATCTTAAGCCGCGATAAAACCTCCGAGCCTCCGGCTCGTGTTCGCTCTTTGTTGCCTGGGGGAGAGTGCCCCTTTTTTGTGCGACACTAGATGCCTGTTTCTTCTGGGCGGCTTACCGTTATTTGTATACAATGACTTCACTAGACTACCTAGTGGTGATAACTATACATAACAATATATAGAAAAAAAAAGTTATTTATAAATAATCGAGTAAACTAAGTTTGGACATAGTCACTTAAGTGGACATATCTACTTACAAATAATTAATAATTTTCCACGATAAATATGTTAGGTATGTTTGTTTAATTTATTGATATTAACTAATGTGAAATATATTTGTAAATAAACATGTTTGTTTAATTGACCAATACCTAAACATATTGTACATCTTTTAGTACATAGATTGAATAAAAGCCTATAAAAAACTCCTATAGGTGTTATTTTGTGTTTTTTAAATTAGTAAGTATACTAATGACGTAAATCTCAAATTAATTGTGTGAAACAAGAAAAATCTTAATAAAATAAATGATTACTTATTGCCTACAATACACTAAATCAAATTATATTTATATGTATTAAATTATATCATTAATATGATTTAAATATTTAAGTAATAATATAATGAGTGATCGATTAATATATATATTAGTCGATATGTATACATCAACGAAATAGAAAGGATGATTCAACTGCTTGGAACAAATATTGAAGTCTAAAAGAATTTTTTAAAAGCAACATGCCCATAAATATAAAAAACTAAAGTTATGAATCCATGCCTATCGCCGAGCTTGACCAGTTCCTGCCAGACTTGGAAATATACTCTTAAGTAAAAGTAACATAACCACCTATCATCGAGAAATAGAGCAAAACATACTCAATATAAAGAAAGAATGATTAAAAACAAGAAGTTTGACAAAAGCCATTGACGCATTAATAGAATTGTCCAGGTCACGTCGTGAGATTACAAAACGAGCGATAGACGCAGAGGGTGACATCGTGGAAGGGATTAAAAAGGAAAAGGCTAAAAGGTAGAATTCCCACAAGACGGGAAGACGGAGTGGTAAAGACGACCGGTCCTGCCTGGGTGCGAGTGGCCCGGTGTACCCACGTGTGGCGTTCATTGCACGAGACCTTTACCGGCGGAGAGGTTCATGCAATTAATAATGGCTGAATTAGACTTAGACTTAATCCATTAAGTTATAATACCTATATTACTTAAGCTATTTATAAACAAAAGTAGCTAATCTTTATAAGTATATTTGTAGTGAAATAAATTTTGATACTTTATATAAGTTTTCTAGTGCTAAAAATAAAAGTTTCATAAAAAAATAAGAATATAAAAACTCATTAATATCCATCTTTTTGGAGAATCCGCCATTTTCATGTATACGCCATTTTGAAATTAGAAGACCGACATGTATTTTGCTCAAAAATTTTTTTTAAATGAATGCTTTGGATTGTGTATTACTAGCCTCAAAAATGTGAGTTCGATCAGTGAGCGCCCAAATATAAATTACGTCACACGAAGGTCGCCATGTTTGCAGTCCCCGTGCTTGTCACATTTGTGTGATCCCCGTCCCTGGTGTGGCATCAGATATTTGCAATTTTAAATTTAGAAATTATTAAATTAAAACAATATTTCCTAAATTATTTGAATATTTCTATTTTAAACCTATTGTTTATAAAATTAACGATGAATCAAACATCTTACAAATGTTACAAACCGCGATATTGTGTTATTACAGCTAGGGAGCGTTTCGTTAAGATTGAAGTTTAGAGTTTTAGTATTTTAGATTTGTAAATGTCCCCTCCTGTCAGGCGATGTCACAGTTTGCTGACCCCTTTCCGCCTCCTGAACGTGTGACGTTATTTATGGATGTTCGCTAAAGTGGAACTGGTTTGAAATCAGTTGAAAAATATGATCCACAGATATAACGTCAAGAGGTCAAGTAGAGCACCTGTAAAAAACTAGGTAGTTGCTCCGTTCCTGTTATTAGTGTTCATTATTTGTATTTTTTTTATTTGAGTTATACAGTTTAATAGAATTAAAAAAAAACTATAAGTGAAAGAGTATTATAGTACTTAGTTAGAGGTATCGTCTTCATGATAGTAGGTATTTAAAAATATCAAAGGTAAGACGCTCATCGTGATATTTATTTTCATTCAATATAAATTTTATAGAGAATATTTCAGATTTTTTAAAAATTTTGTTAATTCTTATTTTTACAGTCATGAAGTAGGGCAATGCCTAGTTTCAAGATCGGTTAGAGGGTGAATCCAAATTGTAATTTGGATTCACCCTCTAAAATTAAATTAAAAAGTTTGGGGTGCATTACAAACGGGACAGGGCCACTACTTTAATTTCTTTTTATCATTTTATAAAGCTCAAATGCAGAGACACATTCTCATGTCTGCGTTAAACATTTCAATATGAATTTAATATCAGCCTCTTATATTTGGCCACAGACAACGCATGGCCGATCGAAACATCTATGATCCAATAACCGTAGTGAATATAGAGTACGGTATGTGAATAGGCGACTGCGATCATTGGATATCTGAAAACATTCTCTTTTTGTGATTTTTATAGCAGTAACTTTTATTCATTCGGCGATTAAACTGTGCAGTATCAGGTGCACGAGACAAAACACGCCGCCGTTTCGAGTACCCGAGACGCTGGCGCCGCACGGATAGCATTTTAATTTTTTTCTTAAAATACAGAATCTTGACAGCTTTTCTGGTTTGTGGATGTGCATAGGCGGCGGTGATAATTTACTATATAGAATGACATATGAATCATTCCATCTCTGCATTGTATTTAAAAGGGACAACGGTTATTGGAATCTTTTTACCAGATTGTGGCGTAAGCCAAAAGGCAAATAGTGTGTTTCACCTGGACTTATGTTGTATGCCCATTTGTATGTTCCTTGGTAGCTATTAAACTTACAAACTGATTTCCATAACTTATATGTCATTTAATTTGTTTTGTCACTGGGTATATTACAATAAGAAAAAAACATCATGGATTTTTAATAATCAATTAGGCGTTTAGAAAAATTTTCTTGAAAAATATATCGAAAGTGGTATCAAAATGTAAGATCCTAAAATGTTTAGAAGTAATCCGAATGTAAAATGGTAATAAATTGAAATGCTGAAGTTAGTAGGTCTGAAGAACTATTCAACCTCATTATTGCCGCTGAATTTCGACATCGTTCGGGAAATATCTTCATATTGATTATGGGCATGATCTTCAGACTGGCGCTCTAGTACTGTACACTTCATGGCAACTTTCTGCAACGTACGATAAAAGTTTGGAATGATCTATCATTAGCGGTACTCTCAATGAACTTCAACAAGAGGGTCTTCAAGAGAAAAGCGTATTCCTTCTTAAAAGGCCGGCAACGCACTGGTGACTCCTCTGGAGTTGCGAGTACATGGGCGGCGATGATTACCTACTTCTTGTGGCTCGCATATTCATTTGCCTCTTAAAATACTATAAATAATTAATAAATTAATTAAGTAAAGACGGGTAAAAGCAGAGACTATGTTTATCACCCTTATTAGGGTATGAATATGTGGGATTATTTATAATCTCGAAACATCCCAACGGCTGGATGGATTTTGATCAAAGAGGTGTCTATTCATTTGTGTAAACAGTGAAATGGTTACAGATTGGATATGGTTTTTATAAAACCAAAAGGGAGGCCTTTGCAAAGATCTACGTTTCTTTATAAGCAACTTTCGTTCTAAGATAACTTTTGGAATTCATTAGTCACGTCACATACACACGCACGCACACACACAGGCATATAGTCATCAGGCGAAAAATGGTTAACTATCTTACTGCAATAAGTTCTATTAAAGAATTACATAACCTAAAAGTTTAATTAATAACAACTTATCTTTAAAAGATATATCGCGATTAATTTGTTTGATAACAACGAAATACGACGTTGACACCGCTTATGACGAAAAAGCAATTGTAAAATATTAATAAAATAGAAAAAAAACTAGTAAATAAAAAATTAAAAATGTATCATATAGTGTGTAAAATGAGCTAGACAGATGGAAAAAAAGATGATGATCAGTCTTCAATCATTCAATCAAACATGACAAATATTTGCATTAGGAGGCACGAGATTCATGTTTTCGTGCTTGTTGCGGTTCTTTCTAAGTGCACGTCTCCGATTGCAAATGTTTGTCTTCACTGCAGATGTCGTTATAATACATCTTTTTAGTTCACTTTTATGCACGCAGTCAGGATTTTTCCTTTATTAATACATTCTTTGAGTGAATGTGAAGAGAAGAATTGTGTAACTCTATCTTCGTAGACGTTATGAGACTTGTATTTTTACAAGTATTCATTTGAATACTACGCTGGATATATAATGTTGAAACTATTTTCCCTATTTTTCTTTCTTTCTCTCTCTCATTTCTTATTTTATTTCGAAAACCTAACCGTCAAAGGCATATAAACTATGTGACTGTATATGGAATACAGATACCATTTCTGTGCCGACGACACAACATTTCAAAAATCTTTTGCAAAACAGTCTCGAAAAAAATCTATTATTTCAGACAGACACTGAAGTCGACTTCTTACACGTACACAGACAGGTACTGAAGTCGATTCCTAATCAGATCCGTTTTGATACGAAATAGAAATAAAATGTTTGTGTTTAGCTGCAAGGACCGATATTAACAATGATATTTTTTTCTAATATTTGTATAGTGTTAAGTAAAATTGTATAAAATTTACCCAATGTCATAAATTGCGAACAAGAGCCGTTCTAAAAGCTAGACACTCGTCGCCCGGACCGAGGCCAACTGGACGGCAATCGCATCATTACATCATTAACGATTTCGGCTCCAAAAAAGCGTGAATCGCTTCTATACTCCGTACGGACCCGACCTGAACTTAAGCTCCATCAGTACGCTGTCCCTGGTCTCATCGCCGGCGGCGCTTGCGTCCGCGAGCGCCTAATTTCAATCAACGAACGCTGAATTTGGGGGCCACCGACGGCCGCCTGGTTTTAGCTCATTTTAATTTCTAATAAAGCTATTTCTCGTTCTGCACGAGACCTGTCCATTCGTGCATTGTATGCTAATGCGCTTCAGCGGCCGGGCCTACGCGCGCCGCGACGCCCGCAGAAGGACGGACGTTTTTAAGGAAATCGGTTAGTCTCACCGCTAGCGGATTGTACACGATGCGGATAGATTGGGGTTCGTCATCTCCGTTATAAGGACAGTAGTGACAGAGTGGTCAGGATTATCGCATCAGTACAGGCGCTGGATTTGAATAATGATCACGAGTGCATCACAAATGATTGTTTTTTAAATCCATTGAAATCAATTTCAAATAAGTCTAATGATCGTGCTCCAGATATCACATTAAGTCATTCTCGAAAGGTGTTAAGCGATAAGAATCCTTAGCATTGGAGCAGCGTGAAGTGCTTAAGGTTAAGCTCTCCATTTCAAATAAAAAAGTTTGTGGGAGGCGTACTCATGCAGTGCGGTGACACGAACAAAGGGTTTCATTGTTTTTGTTGTATTTATTTTGCAACAGAAACGAACCCAACGGGTGCTCAATCAAATGCTGGAGAAATCGATTTGATTTTGCGAGTCAATTGATTATAAGGTTTTTGTGCACATTGGCCGGTATGAAGGTATCTTGGAAACATCTCATTTTTTATCCTTTGGTATTTCGTAAAAAAATTACGTTATGGATTATATAAGTTTTATAAACTCAATTAAGATATTAAAAATGAAAGTTAACACATATTGTGCAGATTGAACTGAGTTACAGGTTATTATACTGCGCCACGTAAAGCGATAGAATTATAAAAAGTTGATGTGAATAGAATTTTAGAATAGAAATTAGAATAAATAGATTAGATTTTGAATAGAAATTTAGAATAGAATCCCAATTTCTAGTTTTTAAAATTGATCTTTGCAAAGTGTTGCAAAGATCAATTTTAAAAACTAGAATTTGGGAGTGGACCAGAACCCTAAGGTTCCGGACAAGAATACGTTTTACTTGACAATTTTCTTTTGCAAAAAGATATTTTCAACTTTCCGTGTTTTGAAAATTTTCAATTTTCATAGCGGGGAGTTAAAAACTGTACTTTTATTCATCTGCCTGCTCTATTGTCGATCCTTCAACTGCAAATGTTTCTTTGTATTCCAAAATAAATATTTTTTTATGTTGTATAACTACAAATTAATATTTTTTAGATTTTTTCTTTTTGCTTGTGTTGTAGCATCTCGCTTTTTTCCAAATTTCATAATTTTAGGTCAAAGAAAAGAATGGTATAGATTTCGATATTTAATGTTGACAGTAATTTTTTCAAAATATATCGCAAATATGTAGCGAAAATACCATATCTTATGATTGCGTTGACTTAAAATCTTAAACTTTTTGCGCCACCAAGGAACCGTAAAATTTAGTATTTCTATTAATTTCAATTTGATATCTCTATTAGTTCCTGAGCAAATAGTCTTGACGGATAATAAAGTAATCCAATGAGGATTCCGACTGGTCGATTGAGGCACAAAGCCCTAAAAGTGAGAGTTCTTCTAGAATATGTATTGGGCCTCTTTTTATAGGGGAGAGTGTGTATGAAAGAGCCAGTTTTAAAAAGTATGAAAAAATCACACATTTAACAAGTCGTTTTCAAATAAAACTAGCTTTTATTAATAGTTACTTTAATTGTTAATGCTATGAAATTAAAATAAAAAGGATAACAACACTAATAATATGTCATATTGGTAATTGAAAAAAAAAAGGAAATCAGCTTTTTCATGGCAGCATGTCGATGACAGAGCCACCATGTGTTATGAAAGAGCCGATACCCACTTTTAAGGAACAAAACAGTTTTATAAGAATTAAAATTATATTAAGTCTTCAAAAATCAGATTCATATTAAACTTAAAAGTAATTCTATGAAAATCAGAGTTGTTAATCAGTTTATATAATACTGAGCTTCTGAGAGTGTTGGATCAGGTCTATCAGTCACGAATGATGTTAGAAAATCATCCTCGGAAAATATTTTAGAATTTAAAGGGTAAATACCAGTTGTTATGAATCCCTTCGTAACATTTTGCATATTAAAAGCTGCTAAATAAGCATCTTTAACAAAATGCGCAACTTGATAGATGGTAACAGTTTTGCCAGTATTAGAAAGCATCCACTCATTCATAGCTATTCGGTATCTTGTTTTAAATGGCCCATAAACCGTAACGTCCAGAGGCTGTAGCCGGTGGCTACAGTGTGATGGAAAAGTCAGAATTTTTATAAAATTTTTTCGAGCAAATTCTATCACACGAAGATTAACATGGGACGCATGATTGTCTAATAACAATAGGGCTGGGTTTTCTCCAGTTGGTTTTACGTGGCTTACAAAATGTTCCATTGCCTTTACGAAATTATCTTCAGTCATCCAGCCAGAGACATGAGCCAGGCCCAATGCTCCAGAAGGCCCATTGTTTAGCATATGGTCCTTATAATTAACCCTTGGGAAAACGAATACAGGGGTATAGTACCACCTGCAGCATTTACAAAAGAGTAGTAACTAGCGTCCCACGCTCTGCTGACGTTACCTGTCCAATTTGCTTCGAACCCTTTTCTGCTATAATTTTAGGAGGAGCTGAAACGGTACTGCACCCTGTTTCATCAGCGTTGAAAATCATGTGTGGTGGAAACCTGTACTTTCCGTACAAGCTGGCTAGTTTTCGAAAATGCGCCGACATTCGTTTTGTTAAAACTAGTCGCTCTGGATAGCGAAGTGCTCTCAGGTTTCCTAACTGATAAATCTTTGTGTCGTTTCATGAAGCCACGAAGCCGTTCCACAGATGCTGCTTTGTCAACCATCCATTTTTCTGGACAGATATTATTTGCCTCCGCATACTGAAAAGCTAGTTCTTTTGTTTGTTTTCGTCAAACCGTGGCACATTTTGAAGCAGTTTTAGGTATGAAACCAATAAATCTTCTTGAGTCTTAGAAAGATGCGTTTGTTGCCAATATTTGGACGATGCATGTATTCTTTGTCAGTAGCCTTAGCCTTCTTAACAATTTTCGCTAAATAGGCCCTTGATATTCCAAACACTAATGCTGTTTTATTTATAGACTGATGGCCAGCAATCACTTCTCTTACAGCCTCTTCTATTGCAGCAGTTGTGGGCCTTAACCGTTTTTAGTCGTTGACGCTTGCGAGACATGTTTTTACGCTGGAAAAAATCATACTTAATAAAGTGAAATAATAAACTAAAGCTAAATGAATGTTGAAAGAGTCAATTTTCGTGTCATGAAAGAGCCGGCTCTTTCAAAGCATAAACAACTAGCTCTTTCAAAACATTACGTGTATAAATATATAACCTTAAATTATAACTAATACACCAAAACGCGACTCTAATATTTATTGTGCAAAAGAAACACAAATATATGTACAAGCTTACGGCATATCATTTTTGTCAACTTACTCAATACTCTTCTTGTAAAAAAATATTAAATAAACACAAAAACTTACTTTTGTCTTCTGATTTTTGCAACAGTCCTGTGACGCCACTTGTTGTCATTGAACTGTCGAATGTTTGTGAGTGGGAGTTCCCCGAATGTTGCCATATAAATAGTAAAATTAAACTTTCGTAGAATATCGATAAGTAATAAAAAATCACATCGGCTCTTTCATAACCTGGCTCTTTCATGCACACTCTCCCCTACTTAATTTGCATAAATAAAATAGCTAGTGATATTTTTACGTATTTAAAATACAAAATCATTTAAGTAAACTCCATGTTTTTTACAACCTTATATTGGTCAAAATCTAAAAATTTTAATTATTTAAGTGGTAGTTGTGTACATTTTTATAGTAGGTAAATCTTCTAAAGATATTATAATAGAATGAAATAATAATCTATTTGATACATGCATTAAAATTATGTAAAATACGACTTTTTCATTAATCTAAATATAAAAGTGCAAAAAGTGTGTGCCCGCGCGCGTTTGTATATGTGGGTGTGTCAGATACGCCACCATCTAATGCTGAAGTCGGCCGATACGCTAAGTGCGTTTCAAGTATATCACCATACGCCCCACGAATAAGTAAATGGTATCGCAGGCGTCTTCTGCTACGCTGCTCATCCCGGGGCGCGCTAAGTGACGGCGCCCGCCTGCGCCCAAAACAAGAGTTAAGCGAGCACTCAACGCGGGAGAATTTATAATCGATGTTTTTGAGAGTACCTCACCGTGCCGTATGAATAAATAATGCTGGCTTCACGCCCGGCTCGAGGTCGGGACGAGGTGAGACCGTCGCTGTTAGACAATTTGGACACGTATCACTTTACCTGACTTACCATGGTATAACTTTTAGAAAGGTTGTGCTCGTAGACAACTACCTGGTTTTCACATTTGGCTTTTGTGAGCTTTCGCTTTGTTATCGACAATCGAAGTTTCAAATGCCTTCACTAAAAAGGTAAAAAAATTAACCAATTCGGTGTCTATCGGTCCATCAGTATGTCACCGACGTTTCTATAAAATTTCAGATAATTAAAACCGAAAACATTTAAAAAATATTGACATAGAGCATAACGTATTGTGTAACCCCAACTCCCAGTTGTGCACTTGAACTGTAATTCCACTATATTACTCTTTAATTTACTATGATTACCTATGTAATGTCTAGTAATAAAATAGTTGTACATGTTTACTATATTCATGCCCGATTCTTCTCAGTTTAGTTATTATATCTTGTCATGAAACTTATATCTTTTTATACATGATATGTTTTTATATGCAAAGTTTTTAAGCAACATTATTAAAATCTTGCGAGGCCATCGTTCAGTGTAAACGACCTCTGCATGAAAATTCATTAAAAAAATATGCAGAAGTTTTCAGATAAGTTTCTAGTTTCATCAAAGTTTTGTTGATATTGTACTATTTGCGCATTGATAATTAAAATTTCGAATGAAATCTATTTCTTCAATTATAAGTAATTTAATGTACCAATAAAATTCCCAAACAATTAAATCGTTTAATGTAACAGTTCACCTCTCTAACAAACGTTAATTTCCAACCTCCACTTGATGCAGCACAGACTAAACTAGTAGTTATAGACCATCTAAAGGGCACAGAGCGAGTAGGATCGTCAAATTGATTATTACATTATTCAATGGGAATTAGCTATTGTGCCTCGAAACACTACATGAAGTAAATAATTGATATAATTGTTATTGATAAATAACATAGAAATAACTGTCAATTTAGTAAAAATACTCAGTATCAAGCCATTATGTTCTAAATCACTAGTATTTAATTACAAATCCTGACCATAAAACTTAACATTTACTGTAACACTTAGCAAAACTGTCAAATTGTGTAGCTTTAAAAAAAATTACATGACAAAGTTAAATTATAACTGATAAGTTTCAGTCAAGTGCGGGGTTACTACATTCCTTATTAAAGATTTTATTTTGTGACTAGCAACATTAAATGCTTAGATAATTATCTATTTATTATAATAAATAAACGTAAGTTCAAGGATCAATATCCAACAACAATCAAAATTTAAAACTTACCCGTATTTACTTGACAGTCGTTGAAGGAACTCAAAAGCCCGTGATCGATTTGAAAATAATGCAGTTTCTATAAAAATGCAATATTTACATCTAAATTTCATTTCTTCCAATAGACTGATTGCATCGGGTACTTCTATCTTAGTTCCAGAGCTCGTGACCCAATTCGAATGAAGTTCTGATTCGCTTAGAAATTCTGCACAGTGTTATCTTTAGGATAAATAAATAAAGAGTTTAATGTTTGTCTGACATTTTTTTGTTCAGGCGTTACTGCACATGAGCAAAATATGCGCTAAAATATATGCCAAAAATGTTTTGGATGTGATTCACGAACAACCAAAAATTATTCCAAAGTTAAGTCAATTTAGAACACAAAAATTAATTATTCAATACATTTTTAACATGTAAATTTTGAAGTAAAGAATTCCAAGATTATATTTTTGAAAGTAGAAAATAGTGTATAATTTACACTGAAATTTTAATACAATTTGAACTGCCTGTTTTAAAAGTAATTGTAAAAAGCCAGACACTTTCGTCAATGTTGAACCATTGGCAGAAACAAAAACAAATACTGCAATAATTAGAAAGAGGAACGCGAAAGGCTGTATTATGTATCAGTTAGAGAAATGATTTTCAACAAAATGACAGGCCAATTATTTTACAATCGGGCTAGGTAAATTAAACTGCTGTTTATTTTTGTCGTACGCGGCTTCTGAGGGTCTAGTTTTCCATAGTCACAGAGCTTCCACAAGGACTGACGTGTGATTGAATATTCTGAATTAATTATTCAATGGAATATTAAAATACACATAATAGTATGTCATTATCGAAATTTATTCGATGTTGCTTAAAGCAAACGACAATTGCTATTCTAAATGTCCACTCTACTTAGAAAAACGTTCAGTTTTGTAGGCCACAAGGAACTAAGCTCATATATCATACATCACAATGTTTATAAAGTAGACTATTAATGATAGCCTATCTCCGTTTATCTGCTCAAATTAACCTAGCAGTTCTTGAGGTACTTGTTTTCTTATACACGGTAATTATATTGCTAATGACATTTTTAGGACAACTTTTTAGTCAAACACTTGTTCCGTTGACCAATTGATAATCGACTGTATTGTAGCCTCATGTTTGGTTGAATATGTATTTTAAGTTACAGGAATCATGTATTTGATTTTATCTATACATAAAGATTAAAAAATATTTTGAGATTAAGGAATAAAAATCTAACTTTAATCAATGAAATATTTAATTAAACTCAGTATAGTCTGAGATGTCCCTTATTTATTTTCTGTGATAATTTCCTGAACGAAAATAAATACACTTCGATACGATGACAAAGAATAAGTATAATTAATTGTGCTTGCCATAACTACACATAAATATTTGTGCAAAATTCATTAAATTGTACATTAACACAACATTAATATTTGCCAGCCGGTTACGATCATCACTATTTTTCCAAAGACATAATCAAAGAAAAAGAAAACATCATTTTTTTTTCTAGACAAGCTTTTAAAAAAAATAAATTAATCATTTTGTCAATATCTTTAAAGAAATTTTGCATTGTACATTATTTTATAAACGACATTAATAGATCCTTAACAACAGCTGCTGCATGTACTAACACTACGTGCAGCTAGAGCGTGGTTGTGGTTTGCAGTAGGTTGAATACGATATTTCTTATAAATTATTAGTTGAATGACTATAGCTACTTTGCCAAAGCCGGCTTAAATAACAAGTGGGAAATCACGCCTATATCACAAAAAATTCGTGGTATTCATACAGTTATTTAATGCGTTGTAAAACGGTCACGGATGTTTGAAAAATTATAATATTGGAAAAATTTTGTTCTCGATTCGCGGCTATTTTTACGTTAGGCCGGGGAGGAAGTTTTCTTTTCGTAATTTATAAATCAAAAATTGCAGTAATATTTCTTTGGTTGTGCTGTTTATATCTAGATAGTTTTAAGACCATTAAATAGATGACATTGTAAAAAAATAAAAATAAAAAGTAAAAATGGTATTCCGCCATTTTTTCTATACATTTTGAAGTATTATTCAAAAAAGGGGAAAATGCGACATAAGTCGCGAAGAAAATTTTTGACGTTATGGCCCTAATGAAGTGTTGGTAAGAGTAGCATAAAACTGGTTCAAGCATTTTTAGTCCGGTAACTTTGATATCACAGATGAACCTCGCTCTGGTCCACCTTTTATGGATAAAATGGATGCCATTTTGGAAAAAGTAGAGCAAAGTCGGCATATTAGTTATTACGACATAAGTGAAGAAGTGGAAATTGACCATAAAAGTAGTTTTGATCTACTTCAAAAAACTGGATAACAAAAAAGCTCGATACTTAGGTCCCATATGAGCTCACTGAAAGAAATTGAATGAATCGTGTACTCATTTGCGATTCTCTACTAGAACGTAATAATTTTCAATTGTTTTTGAAAAGATTGACAACTGGTGATGAAAAATGGATTAGCAACGACAAGTGCGAAAAAGATCACTGTCAAAAGGCGAGCAAGCTTCATAGGCTATAGCGAAACCCGGATTAACTCGCAATAATTTGATGCTATGTGTATGGTGGGATTTGAAGAGAATTATTCTTTATGAGCTTTTACCGCCAGGCAAAAACCACGATTCAGATCTCTTTCGTCAACGACTGATGAGACCTAAGCAAGAAATAGAGCAAAAACGACCGGAACTGATCAACAGAAAGGTTGTAAGTTTCCATCATAATAAAACCAGACCACACATATTTAGCCACTCAGCAAGTATTGAGAGAGTTTGGTAGGGAAGTGTTAATGCATCCGCCCTGTAGCCTTAAGCTTGCACTCTTAGATACTCACCTGTTTCGTTTTCATCAGAATTCTCTAGGTAGTGTTAGGTTAACATGAAGAGAGGATTGTCCAAACTTGTGGTGGTTTTCTGATTAGATGTCCCAAACGAGAGCAATGGGATAATGCTACTACTTACAAAATTGAAAAAGTTGTTTAACAAAATGGTATATATATAATTTAATGAAAATGTAATATGAATTTGTATACAAAACGTGAAAAAATTTTTCGCCAAATTGTAGGTTGTAGGTCGACATATTACATATTGACCTACAGCTATTCCTTTGTATACTAAAAACATTTCAGAACTGCTTCCGGACCGGTACAATATTCCGTAAGTGCAGGGCTCGTGAACTGTTCGCGGCTGTTGTGCCCGTCCCGAAATAATACGTAAGATATTATTACGGGCTATATTTTCAGCGGAATATCTGTCCGACATTCCGCGCGCCGGCGCATGCAAACGTGCCGGCGCGGCCCGCTGATGTACGGCCCCGCAGCCTCTGTTATTACCGGCAATAGCAGAGGGACCGGCGACTGCGCCACGTATATGAATATTATGTCTGTATATGATGTGTTTGACCGAGTTTCGATGATTTTTTTTTGTTAGTGCAAGACTTTCTGATTGTGCGATTAGTTACATTCTGTGCACAAAATTCAATAAGACAAATTAGTATTTGTTAAAAGCTGTTTAGGGTAGAAAGTTGATATTCGTCAGTCAAGCCACTAATTTTTATGCCTGTAAACCGTTGCTAGTGTAATTCCAGATAACTATATGATAGACATTTAGTTTCATGTAAAAGTTTAATTTTAGAGGAGACAAAATGAAAAATCCAATAGTATTTTTGTAAGATTGGTATGAAAGGTTCCAAGCTGTTAAAGTAAGATTCAAAATGACATGTTTTTCTAACCGTTACTAATATTTTTGAATAATGTTTAGAAATTGCTGTTCTCCAGCTTGTATTTAAAAGCAAAATTTTAAATTTTTCTAAAGAATTGCAAATATTGAAAATAAGGTAGGTAGAAGTTTCATCTTGCTTGACGTATGTATAATTAATTTCGCAGAGTCGAATACGCTTTTCGACGTAAGGAGTGTATAAGCCAATTGCCGTTAGGGCAGTTAGGCAGCGACTTGAACATTTGTGGTCGTCGGCGTAGGAGCATTTATATAAGAGTGTAAGAATAATTATTGTAATCAATAATTTCTGAATAGTCGCATATAGATATTGTAGCACGGACGGTGCCCTTCGTCGGGTTTAAGGTATTTTGAATTAAAACCGGTAGGAGGAAAACTGTATTTATTTGATCAGTTCTTCAATTTCTCTGTTAATGAATTTTATATGTATTCAATGTTATATATGTATTAAACATTTCACCCATTCAGATTTTTATTACTATCGAGGCCAATGCACGTGGACAGGAGTCTAGATCGACTTTTTTACTTCAGACCGACTGATTTTGTTTTTCGTCCTGAAGTCAAATTAGAATGCAAATAGAACCCACGTTCTCAGGACTGAGCACGGTGGCCGGATGCTCACGCGCCACCTACACCCAACCCAGTTACTACAGCATTGTATAATTATGCCAGAACGTGTCGACGACGAAATCGATTGACAGCCGGGTGCTTCGGTTCGATCTGGACGGAAGAGAAGGACGAAAGTAGCGGACGGTACGTAAGGCTCCGAGCCATGCCAGCTGCGTGTTGGCAGAGCATGGGATGTAAAAGTTTACCTTTGTGTCGCTATTAGCCAGTATATTTCTGTAATTTCACGCATCTGTATATGAAGGTGACCAAGTGTGCAAGAGAAAAGTGAACACATATGTATTTATAACCACTAAACAATATTATACATTCATCTTTAGAGTCCACGCGCATATTTTAAAGATGAATTATACCAGAATGTATACATTGTGCTAGAATATATCACACGCGCTACTCGTGTACCTTTCCTCTCTTTTTGTTTGTTCCGTAACTAAACGAGGGCTATTTGTTGGTCACCCGGTAGCGGCCGGTCGGCGGCCGTTTAGCCGTTGCGTGCTCCTGGCGCGACGAGGGCCGCGGCTCGCGGGGACGTGACTCTACTTATACCGATTTTCAAGTAATAGGAAAGTATTTTTTTTTTATTAAGTATTATATAAACCCTACTTATCGCATTTTTCTTCATTGAATAATTTCTTTAGTGAATGTTACCAAAATTTTAGTTACCAAATATTCGCAAAATGGCAACTCTAGGTTGTCATTACGTTATTTTCTTTTCATAGACCATTGACATAACATTTGAAATACGTCATAATATTTTATAAATTTACACTTTACCATTCGTTTAGACAGTTATTTTCTTTTAAGAGCGACAAGCGAAAAACTTGAGATAGCTCTTTTCTAATCGTATCACATAGAACTACAATAAATACAAATTATTAAAAATAAAAAAATACAATAATTAAAATATTGAACAGTCCGGTATGAAGTCCAGCTGGTTATGCACATATGTATTTATCTTCTAAATATTGAGAAATTTCCGAAAAAAAGATGCTATGCAATTGCATAAAATCTTTTTTTACTAAGCATTTGTTTGATATTGGTCTTAAATTTATATAAGGGTAAATTTTGTATATTCACGTGAACCATGCCCACACAGAGCTTCTTAAATGAATTTGTGACTTCGCATTGTCCATTAACGTGTGAACACCGATTATTTTAGTTTCTAACTTGTTTCCACCCGCGATTTCGCTCGTGTGGACATAGAATTAATTTCTTCACTTTTGATATTGATCGATCTCGCTGCCAATCTTAACCTCGGTCCCGGTCAATTCCAATCTAGGTACTGCTTCTTATTCTGTCCCAGTCAAACTCTTCATTCTGATCTCCGTCCCACACTCGATTTCCTGTCTGATCGCGTTCTCAATTTCAGTTCAAGTTCCGCTTCCGATTTCGATCTTAGTTAGGCATTTTTCTCCCTCTCCTGCTTTACGATTTCTGCAATACCGATTGCCCTACCGATCACGATTTAGATTTAGACGAAGCTTGGGCAAATAGTACGTCATATCCCTTTGTCTCTGGAAATTGGGAATGGTATGCCTGTGTGTGTGAGAGTGGTGTGTTTGTTTGTGTGCATGTGGCGTGCATGAGTGCGTCGAGAATGAGTGCGTGCATGTGTGTTAATACTCTCCCACAATATTTTTATTTGAGATTGAGGGGTTTAGAACTTAGGTACATCACACTAGCTTGGTACTGGTTGATGGCTGCTAACTATTTACGAAATAGTCCTATAGTGCAGCGCGTAGTCACTCGATATGGCACTTGCGATTGTAGTCTGGCCGAGCATTTAGTAGGGTTGTGTCTATATTATTTTCTGTTATTTATAAGCATATCTTCAATGACATATTTTTGTTACAGTTAATTTGATAAATTGTGTTGGTGAATATTTGCGATAATGGGCATTATTGATTCCATCCTGTACTAATATCATTTACACACATTTTGATAATTACATTATCTTAGCTATAAAAAATAGTACATTGCACTAGAACTTACGCTTTACAGGCGTATTATTTCCTGAAGTATGTCTTACAATACCACCATATCAAAATATTTTCTATACGATTATTATAACATTAATGTAGTTTTTCCATACAATTCTTGTTTAATGCGTAATCACACCACTGTCAACTTACGATGCGATGATTCCCTTAAGTACGTATTCATCATAGAACGTATTTATCTCTATCTACAAAATAATGTCTTACAAATTCAAAAAGCCGGCATAGCTCTGCACACAAACGCCGCCTAAGCGCCGCATGAGGAGCGGCGGGAGCGAGACGAGGCGGGGCGAGCGTGAACGCGTGCCACTATCTCCTACTTCACAGTGATACATTAATAACGTTGGACAAGAATAAGTTACCGATGAAATCGCTTACTTCACAAAGCGATAAATAAGTATACTAGTTAGGGATTAACATTATTCTTAGTAGTTAAATTATTTATACATTAATTCTATGCATTGAACCAAAGTGGTAAGAGCGGCTAAGTGTAGAGCCACTTCTTTTATGTTTAATAATAACTGTGAAGAAACTTAGTTCATAACATCTTGAAAAGTTATGGAAATACACTCTCTGTTATGGTTGCTTATCTGTTATGGACGTTTTTGAAATCCAGAAACTGATAGATAAAAAATGCGTTTTTTCATTTTAAGGTTGTTGATTTTGTTGTCGTCTGGAGTCTTGCTGTTTGATAATCGTCAATAAATATTATATTCGAAGTTATTAAACGGAATCTATACAGATATAATACTATATGTTGATTTTAATAAGAAAGAACAATAACATAACTTGTTATTTGACATATTTGGACAATGTTCATCAATTTGCATGTAGAAGTTCGCTGCTCTCCAAACAAATATATAACAGAAGTAATAGTTGTTCTCGTATTCATCCTGGGGCGTCCGTTAGAGTCGGATTCGAATCCGCGTTACGTTACATTTTAATTTGTTTTATTTTTTTTCATTACTATTATAAATGGCCGAACGAACACGTCAGTCAATGCAAAGAAGGTCTTATGAACATCTGCAACCCCAAGAGAGTCACGGAAGTGCATTGTAGGAGGTGTGCTTTATAAAGTAAAAAGCGATGTTTTGATTTGAACTACCCGAATGAGCTTCCCGAGCTTTTTAGAAGCTAGTTTTACTTTTCTTCTTACATAAACTAATGAAACGATATGTCGTAACCATGGACTCGGAGAGGATTCGGTGTAAGGGGTGTGTTTCTGAAGAGAGGAGAAAGAACGAAGAAGAATTTTTTTTTAGTCGTAAACGCGTAAAGTTTTCTGAAGGTAAGTTGAGCGATGTTAAGTAGTTCCGAGCCTACCTCGAAAAAAAATTTGAAATATGTTGGTATGGCCGGAGTACATTTAGTTCAGTGCAGAGTCATCTGTATGTAAATGAATATTTGCTACTTATTCTCAAATAATTGATGCGCACAATCAACAAAGTGAGAAACAGAACACACACTTGAGGGGAGTCGGTATTGGCTGCTTTGTTGCGTGAGCAAACATCCAATCCATATGCAAAATACCTCAGAAATCCTATAGGAATGAAACCATAAGAGAAACGCTTCGTGCCAGATCTTTCGATACACCCAAAATTGTGAACGAGGTCTGGTCGCACTGAGGGTTGAGACTGTCATTCAATAAAGTTAGAAAATTACCAACTAAACGGCTGATACGAAAACCATTTTCGTATTTCAAAGTGATGTCGTTATTCCAAAGTGATGTCATTCCAAAGTGAAGTGAAAATTTCCGGATACGAGTTTTATGATAAACACAATAGAATACCTTGGAGAGGTTGCAAAATACGCCGATTGCATCTCGCGAATCCTCCCAGACTCCAAAAATATGTTGTACGAATTCAACGCCAGCATCGACTGTTGAGCGACCTCGAGTAAAGCGGAACTGTTTATAAGACATTAGTTTTGTAAACCTTTAATTACACGCGTCATTTTTACTAACTTTCCGTCTCGCGTTTTGAACCAGAAGTATCTCGATAAATATTTTGCAATCATATTTAGTTTTTATGACAATCTCTTAAATATCAATTTGGATTATATATAGGACATATATTAGTGTTTATGAAAAGTATATATTTTTTTGTAAAACAAGGAGTCTTTGTACAGTAAGATGCATTGAACAACAATTGCATAAATTTTTTTAGGCACTTAACTAATGTACTAAAATTAAACAAAAGAGTCAACTTTTGACTAACATATTATTATTTTTTAATAAAATATGAATCAAATACACGTAATGAAAAGAAAAATTAACAATGATCATAATAACAAAAAAATGAAAACGACTCAATGTCTTGCACTAACTTTAAAAAATATTTTTGGGTTGGCATGGTAAATAATTGGTAATTGCTACTGAATGAGACTTACCAATAGTCTTTTTGCAAGATTCACAAACAATATTACTCTTTTTATCCTTGGATCTA
Organism: Eumeta japonica; assembly: GCA_005406025.1. NCBI lineage: Eukaryota > Metazoa > Arthropoda > Insecta > Lepidoptera > Psychidae > Eumeta > Eumeta japonica. The sequence goes on along the minus strand of BGZK01000092.1, from coordinate 128,495 downwards.
GGACAAACGTAGCATCTTAGTTCCACTTTTGGGACTCTTGCGCCAGCTTCATCTGGATTAGACAAAAGCTACACTAAGTACAATCACAAGTGGGGTGTAGACCCCTCCTGTGATTTTACTTAGAAAATATTTTCACTGTAGAGGTATCTCCAGATAATTAAAATACGAGTTTACCTCAGCGGAAGCGCGACGTACGTCCATCCGTCCAGAGCCTCGAGAACACACGAGTTTAGTCAAAACCGTGTAATAATGCATTGTCAATTAAAAGAGAGGCTAAAAAACAGCGCGTGAGGTTTGTTTAAACCCCGACAGTGACGTTAAAGGACAAAAATGTACTAACAACTTATTTAGGATTAATTTTTCGAAAATTTTGCGAAGTGACGGCAGTATAGATATGGGTCTAAAGTTGTTGGGACTCGATGCACTGCCGCCTTTAAATAAAGGAATTACTTCACTGTCTTTCATCAAATCTGGAAACACAAATTTATTTAGATTTTTACTAAAGATAAACGCCAAGTGCGACGCAATGAAAATTATAATTGCTTTTACAATTATAATAGAAAGACCATGAAGATCGGCAGTTTTCTTCATGTTTAAAGATTTAAATGTTTTCATAACTTCTTCAGAACTCATATGTTTAAATTCAAATATAATATTAGAGATCTTAATATTTTCCTCCAGTAATTATTCGATAAGAGCAGGAGTCGAGTTAAGAGATCTGGTAGTTGTGACAGGAATGTCAGTAAAGAACGTTTCGAAGGCCTTAGCAACCTCTATGTCCTCATTAAAGGTTTTGTCATCTAATTCTGGTTTAAAGTAAAAAATTCGGTCCTTAATTCCTCTAACTTCGTTCCCTATGACGTCTCATGTCGTTTTCATAACATTATTACTATTTTTATTTTATAATCTACGTTGGCTTTAGCCGCGACACAAACACGCTGAAAAATCTTGAATAACTTTTTACATTAGCAAAGTTCTTATTATTGTTAAAAGTTCTTTCATCATAAAGCTCATACAGTCTTATACTTTAAGAATTCTTACTGTTTTCCAATTGCTAAATTATAATTATTCATTTATTTTAATATTTCTTGCTTTAAATGCATTATCATATTCTGTTTTTATCACGTGTACCATTAGATTATACATCTTATTGCAATCATCGTAACACTGAAGTGCCGGAATTCTTTGTATGATATATTTTTTAAATTGAACTAGACGTTTTTCGTTCATCGGTACACAAATTACTTTTTTTTTCGATTAGTAAGCCACATCTTAAAAGACGTAAATTGACCGCTATGGTCTGATTTTAAATTTTAATATTATTGTAGACGATATCGATACAATTTTCACAGGTAGAAGAGATCTTCGTCGGAACTAAAAAGAAATTAGACAAACTGTAATTTTACTGCGGTGATTACTGGCATCTAATAAATTTATATTAAAATCTCCACATATTATTATTACATGTTCTTACTTTTGTCACTAATTTTACATAAGGCTTGATCTATTATAGACTCCAATAATTCATAGGAGAAATGAGAAGGTATACGCTCATTACAACCAGCTCTAGCTTCACATAGGCTATTTCAATAACCGGCGGCCTTATTACCTAAAAGAAATCGATTTCTGATTTCGCATGATTTTAAATTTATTTTAGTAATTTCCAAGTTGATATCATAATGAAGTTTAATCGTATATTTGAATTAAAAAACCGTTAGGGATCGCGATTTCGCAATTATTCGGAAATTACGCTCTCAAAAGACTGGTCTATAGCGAATCTCAAGCGATTTACAATCGATTTTCCGTCATTCGTATTTCGCACAATGTGAATAATTTTTTTTTTATGTAAATCGTTAGATTAAATAAAATCTTCACATATTTATCGAGCACCTAAGAATTTACTATAATATGGTGTAATTGGACTGATCTGATGATGGAGCCAGATGGTAGGCACAGGAATTCCAAAATGAAATAACATATCCTAATTGTGTTTGAACTTGTCAGAGTTGTCTTGAGATGTACTCTCACCATGAGCGATTTTCAGGGTTTGATGATGGAGTCGGAAGGTAAGCACTAGCACTCCATAATAGAACAACGTAGTCTAGCCTTATTTGGGCTTATTGGAATTTTTTAAATGGACTTTGACCATAATTGGCTTTCAAGGTTTGATGATAAAGCCAGAAGGAACACAGAAACTCCATAATGAAACAACGTATCCTAGCCGTGTTTGGTCTTGTAGAAATCGTCTTGAGATGAACTTTGATCATGAACTATTTTCAGAGTCTGATGATGCAGCTGGAAGGTAGGCACTAGTACTCTATAATAGAATAACGTATCCAAGCGGTGTTCACGGTTGTTGGAATTGTCTTGGAATGCACTTTAACCGTGTTTGGTTTCCAGGGTCTGATGATGGAACCGGAAGGTAGACGCTAGTACTCCATAATGAAACAACGCAGTCTAGCCGTGTTTGGGCTTGTTGATATTCTGGTGGAATACACTTTAACCTTGATCGGTTTTCAGGGTCTGATAACGGACCTGGAAGTTTGGAAGCTCTATCAACAGACCCTGAAAGTCAATCGTGATCAAAATACATTTCAAGGCAATTCCAACAAACCCAAATATGGTTAGGATATATTGTTCCGTTATGATACGTTAATTCCGGTGCCAACCGTCGAGCTCCATCATTAGAGTCTGAAAGCCAATTATGGCCAAAGTCAAAGCCAAAAAAAAATCTATGAAGAACACATACGACTAGGTTACGTTGTTCTATTATGAAGTACTAGAGCTTACCTTCCGACTCCATCATCAAACCCTGAAAGTTACTCATGGTAAAGAGTACATCTCAATACAACTTCAATAAGCTCAAACACGACTAGGCTATGTTATTCCGTTATGGAGTTCCTTTGCCTACCTTCTGGCTTCTTCATCAGATCAGTTCAATTATACCATATTATTGCACAGCCATCGGTCCTCGATAAGTTTAAATTTAATCTAACGCTTTAAAGTCACTCAAAATTACGTATAAGAATAACATTTTTTTATATCTAACAATTTCGACTCGCAAATGGATTCCGGAATCGCAATCGATTTCTACTTTTACGTAATAAGGCCCCCGTTCGATAGAAAGGCTGACAATATCCGTTTTTTCTTAAACTTTAAATTATTTCTTATTAGTAATAAGGATCCGCCACGCCACGGATCTCTCTCTGCTGAAGGAGCTAGCAACTTAGTGATTGATAAAAACAAACTGAAGCTAACAGTTCCCGAGTCAATGTTCCATAATACAATAAATATTGATATTAGCATAGCGCATAAATAGTTCAATATTCAGCACCTTGTTTTGCACACCTTGAATATTTTGGTGCACCAGGTTGAGAATACATTGATTTTATTATTAATTTTAAATATGCTATATTATTTACATTTGTATATACTGCAAAACTGCCTTCCGAACGAACGGTAAAGTGTAGATTCCAAAAAAAAAAAAAATATAACGTATTTCAAGTGTTATTTTAGAACATATTCAATAAAAATATTTTGGATTTGAATTTCGCACTAATTTTATGCGACATAATATTTGAACCTCTCTCTCTGTTATCTTATAATTAGTGTTAAATTTATTTGAAAATAATTGTGCAAATTCACTATTGCTGAGAAAACCTTCTTTGTTCTTATGAATTAAATTAAATAAATTAGGGTTTCTCATTGTCGTAGCTGCCCGCTAAGTCCGTTAACGTCTGCACTATGCCAGACCCCACAGATTCAAGTCCTGCTGTATTATGTAATGTAGCAGAACGTATATTAAAGGCTAATAACTTAGCCAAATGTTGCTTAAAATAATTTGATAGGAATATTCCATCTATTGTAAAAAATATATTATAATTAAATTTGGTGATGTCGAAAAAAATACGTATTTGCATCACTATGACGTCATGTCATGTTAAACATTAATATATTTAATTTAAGGACATGGTTGAGTTGCTTCTCCGTTAAGCCATAATTTAAGGCTGTTTTGATGGGACCATTCTAGAAGGCCGGTAAAAGCAATAATAATATCTTTTCTATTTAAACTAAAACAATTTCCAACGAATACAGTTATTGTTGTTTTTATTATATTTATGACTTAGATTTTTATTAATAATGTGATTATATGAATGTCTTTTCAAACCAACCATACACATAGCATCAACTTATTATGAGTTAATCCGTGTTTCGCTATAGGCTGTAGAGCTTGCTTGCCTTTTGACCATAATCTTTTTCGCACGTTCTTGTCGTAGGTAATCCATTTTTCATCACCAGTGATCAATCTTTTCAAAAACGGTACGGTTTCGTTACGTTTCTATAGAAAATCGCTAATGACAACCCGATTCATTGCATTTCTTTCAGTGAGCTCGTGTGGAACCCAAGTATCGAGCTTTTTGGATATCCAGCTTTTTTTAAACAGGTTAAAACTGTTTTGTGCTTAATCCTTCTCTTCAGCTATGTCGTAAGAACTAATATTCCGATCTTGCTCTACGTTTTTCAAAACAGCATTGACTTTGTCCGTAACAGGTCGACCAGAGCGAGGATTGTTTATGACGTCAAAATTACCGGATTGAAGACGCTTGAACCAGTTTCGTGTTACTCTTGCCGACACTGCATTAAATTTGAAGATTAGCAAAAATTGAGATAACAAAAGCTTAAAGTTTCCAAAAATTTAAAGGAGAGAAAGTGTTTTGAATAATTTACTCTCTCGGGTGTAATCAGTTAATCCACTTAAACATTATTTTAAAACAACTTTTTAAATATTTCTCCAAAGTTATTTCTAAATCAAGGTAACCGATTTCGTATGTGTTCCTTGCATTAAATGTAGCTTTGTTTCGGTAATAGAGCTGATTCGTTTCCGAATACTAAACAATTTTGATAAATTGATTAGTTTGAAAAATATGTACAGAATACTATTAAAAAATATTTTTGAGATTGCTCAGAATTTATTTCTAAGGTGAAAGCAGTGAACAATCATACGCTTTGTATTTTTCATGTTTTGAATGTTAATAAGTATTGTGCATTATATTTGTCTGGCATTTATTTTGTTCTTGGTTTATTAAAAGTAAAACATTGCAACTTTCGTGTTTCTTTCGACAAGTTAAAAAAAACGATCTATCCCTTTCGTCTTGAGAGCTTTGCTTGATGAAGGGAAACACGGATCACGTGCTGAATGTGTAGTCTGTTAGAAAAGTTCAGAACAAAGCATTTTCTAGAGCAAGACGCCAATTTAAGCTTCAAATTGCCTACAGTATTAACATAGTCGTTGTATGATCATTCCATAATGAGCAAATTGGCATTCTAGACTTTGAATACCTAACATTGTTACGATTTTTTTTTATCATTAGGCCAAATGTGCACAATCGTTGTAAAATCTTAACGCTAATATGATATTTATGAGAAGAACTCAGAGCGACTTTGTGGTAATGAATATTGTCCGCCGGGAGGAGGTGCGTTCGGGGCGGCGGGCGGCGGGCCTGGTGGATGCTGTGCAGCGATGACGTTACTAATTACAACAGCTTCCCCCATGAATTAGGTTTGGCTTATAGAAATATGGATGCCTCACGGAATTTTCGATCGTTGCTTACTTACAGTCTCGGGGATTCAAAATGTATTAAACTATTTCATTTTTATCACAGAACGTAAATATGTTGAATACAAAAAATGCCACCTTTAGGCCTTTATCATAGGGTTCTATATTATTTACTGAAAAAATTACTATAAGGGTTTCCTATATTCTTAATTTCTAACCGGACAGTCGTAATGAACAGACGCTGATGATGTCATTAGTAGTCATATGTATAGAGTGTCTTGTTTAGTATCAACAATCATAAACGTGACCTCGCAAGTAAAGGTTACAAGTTTGTGATGTGTTTGTACCACAGAATACGGTACATTAACTATTTTCCGATTATTCTGTGATTGCTACAAACGTTTTGCGGCTACGCCACTGACAAGAAAATGTAATAAGTTGTGAGTTCGAGAAACGCCTTGCTTGTAGAAGCGACACGTTATATGAGACTCGAAATTGGCTGGCAAATAGCGGAAAATTGAAATTTTCCCATCTGGCAGATTTTACGTGAGTCGTGGCGCCCCCTCGTGATCCCGCGGTAATAACATACGTAATCGCTCAGCCGTCGTATTCACAATTTCGAACTAATTCAACATTGTGGATGTAGCTATTTGGGCCGTTCCACGCTTGGCGTATCAACAAGACAATATTGCTCAAACGTGTAGCATATAATTAAAGTTCTAGCATATTATTACTTATTGAGTGCCATAAGCTCCTTCTAAATCCATTTTTCATAAAAGGTTATTTTTGAAAATTAATTTTGACCTTAAAATTCATCTATGAAGTAAATTATTGTCAAAAGTAAGAATAAAGATAGGCCATGGAAGATATCAAAACAATCACTTATTAACCTATAATTATGTGTATACCATAATAAAATTTTCATACTTGTTTATTTTATTAAGCTATAGTATTGTTTACGCGTCACTTAAAATTAAAAATAATGATTTTATAAGAACTATTTTTTTGAACTTAATTTTTAATCCAAAAAACTTCTAGGATCAAGAGGTAATTGAATCATATTAGGTTGGGGAAAAGGTTTTTTTTGTATTTTATAAGTGAAAAAGTTGCAGTAAAATCTTTTTGGTCGTGCTGTTTGTATCTGGCTAATTTTGATACCATTAAATGAACGACAATTTAAAAAAATAAAAGTAAAAACGGTATCCCGCTACTTTTCTATTGTCTTTCTTTCCACCAAAATGAGTGAATCTAATGTTGAGATTCGATACATTTTGAAGTTTACAAAACAAGAAAACTGCGACACAAGCCGCGAAAAAAAAATTGTGACGTTTACCCATTAACGGAGAGTCGGAATGAGTAGCATAAAATCGATTCAAGCATTTTTAGTCCAGTAATTTTGATGTCAAAGTTCTTAAGTTCTATAGTTTATACAACATTGCTGAAGAGCTGGGATTGACCACAAAACAGTATTAATCCATTTTCAAATTCAAATTAAGTAAATTTGCAAAAATAAATTTATTTAATTTGACTTTCTTTAACAAGCGTTTGTGGTTGAGATCCAAACCAGTATGTTCCAGTTTGTTGCCTTCGAATCAGAATGTGCTAGTTTCGACTTTTAATTTTTACCCTAACTTCTGAGCTGTTACCGACTACCGAGTCACCAGTACTTATCCATATTTTTTGATATTCTTATAAATATTAGAAGTTGTCGCATGGACTAACATTCTCACAATATTCCGACATTACTTACGTGTGGGTTAATTTTCGTTTTTCAACATGTTTTCTACGTGTGATCATTTTCTGCAATAAAAAGTGATATCTATCTGTCCGCTTCCAGCATGCAAGTAGCATCCAGCAGCTCTAAAAATTACGTTTTTTTAGTACTCTATATCCTTTCATTCTTTATATTACATTTTGTTAAAGTTGGTTAAACTATACGGATTATTAGTTATTTTAACTGAACATTAATGAGTAGCCTTGACAGCTTTCATCGTATACAAGAATCAAATGTTCAAGGTACAAAACTAAAAAACATTCACTGAAATCGACGTGGTTTCACGCATAAAAACAAATCTAGGTATCATTTCGTTTATTCAGATTTTCTGGATCATAATACGCATTTCTCAGAAAGATCACAGATCCCATATGATATTATATTTGCATACCTCTTGCTTAATTGACACACATCTATCACTTCAAGTGCGCTTGTCGTTTTGGTTGCTTGAAATTTGGCCCTTTTTCAATGTGCTCCCTATAAGATTTTATAGGGGACCCTTGTCAACCCTTTTAAGACAAACATTCGCCTTACAGATTTCTTTCATGGTCTACTTTCATTTGTGCTTTCTAAATGGCCAAACGACTGCATATACTTTTTTCTATTCTATTTCAAATTTTTTTTAACAAACTATCCAACTTTTAACCTGTTTACTTTTGAACCACTAGATGCTCAAAAAATTTCACTTTTATATGTATCTTGCAGAAGTACTCCACACATACTAGATACGTATCGCGTTTATTCTACATTTATCCTACTTCCATCTATTTTTTGTTAGACTCAATTTTCAATGAGTTAATAATGTAGGTAGCAGAATTTCATATTGGCCAGTTTAAAGCGCTTGTCGTGAAATGCTTTTATTAGTTATAATAGCAAGCAAGGCTCCATTTAATTCATTTTAATCATTAGCTTTCTTTTCAATGTCTTTATCACGTTTATTATCATTTTTCATTAAACTACCTAAATAGACTATATTTTATGCGAAAATCTTTATTGAAAGAGTTGTGAATGGAACTTAAAATAAGATTTAGAATAGCTGTCTGCGTGGCCTGAAAAAGTATGAAGCTGGACTAAGAATGGATGAGCTGTCTGCAAATTTTCTCCTGTATGTCGACGAACAAGTAATTTTTGCGCGGACAGCATGCAAGTTGCAGGCGATGATAATTAAAATGAACGATTTTGTTACGAAAATAGGTATGAAGGTAAATATTAGCAAAGCTAAGGTGTTTGAAAGAAGCAAATGCATCGAATGCGTGTACCCGAGTACAGCACGTTTGTGACTATACCCGTGATCTTACTCAACTAACGAAATCTTATCATATTCCGCACCTCATCCTGTTTTAATAACTTACTCCTTTCTGTTTTTTTTTACTTTATGGTCATGTACGTTCTATGTATATGCATAATACTAGCAACGGAACCCGGTGTTGCTCAGGTTAAAACACATCGCATGTTTACTGGCATAAAAATATTTAAGGATCCATTTTTTAACGTAGATGTTATAGATTTCTATCTTAAATACTGAGAAACTTATTAAATATACGGCTTACATAGAGTATATCAAATTAATTAACTAATTAACGAATTGAAATAATGATAAGTTAAAAATAGAAACACCTTAGTAAAAGGAAAAATTATGTTTTATTAACACAATTATTTACATATTACAAATGCATATACATATTACATATTATATTACACATTTACACTTTTTATATTAGTTATATATTTTTAATTTCTTTTTACAATACTTAGTTACAGACGACATTATTATTTTATTGTCTGGACTGTAAATGAACAAATTTCGAAATGATCCTACTCGTGAGCGTGTGACGTATAATTGGCCGTGTGCAAAGCGCGGGTCCTTTGAGTCAACGCCACAGCGTTGGAATGTTCGGCCTGTGCTTTGTTTGATAGTCATGCTGTAAGCAAACTTCATCGATGATTGTAAGCTTTTAAAAGTAAAGAGCAATCCATTTGATATTAGAGGTTTCCGTGGTGTAAATACTATCCGTCCTTTTTATTTACCAGTCATTATACTGGCTTCGATGATGTTATTTTGTAGCTGTTTGATGCAGAGTCTCGTACCATTATACAGTTTCGGCGAGTTCAGATTTCGTAATAAAATAATTAGTGAACCAACTTTTAATTTAAGACAGTGTAATGGCATTCCTGAAACATTAAATTTATTTAAAAATTCAGTATGGAAATTGATGCTTTCTCGTTCATCAGTGATTGTATCTATTGACATGTAGATTTTCTCTTCTTTCGGAATCATTTCTTGGATGATGTTCTTGACGCCGTTCACAATGACGTTCTTCATGGCTAGAATAATTCATTTTCGTAACTATTCTGAATTGGTATAATTTTCACCAATACTTGTATATATCTACTTCATTTATAAATTGTTCCGGTGTTTCGATAATATTACATAACTCATTAGTTAATGTGATTTGGCCAGTATTTTCGTCTATTGGATAGGTGCCCTCTCCTATTCGTAAAAGTTTTTCAGAAAATTCTTGTGCCTTTTCATCTCCTGAAATTTGCGTCCTCACATTCGTTCTTAATTTAGTTATTTTTCTTGTTCTTAGATGACTGACTTCTTTAAGCAAGCGTTAATTTCATCGACCGGCGTTGATTTTGGAATGTCCGAAATCGGTATTAATTTAACGTTCCATTTAATACTGAACTATTTCCTCATGCTGATTTTCTTTGGTTACCGTAAAAACAGTCATATGACTGCCTTTATATTATCATACATACTTTATCGATTTTACACAACTGTAATATTAAAAATGATATGGACATCGAACACTTTAAATAAAAGTAGTTTATATGGAACCGCCCATTGATTGTTAATTTGAAAATCTTCATTGCCTCGTATTTAAGTTTTAGTCGTAAATCCACCTTGTTCTGGTGATCGACGTCTGTATTTCGGATATCCGTCTTCGCTTGTGACTGTTTCGTTCAAAAATGGTTTCAGATAACGTTTCGTACATTTTTTATCTTTTATGCACAGAGAACTTCTATTTATTTCACCACACGGGTCATGAATCATGTTTTTTTACGATTATTCGATAAAGATAAAGATCTTCTTCCGGGTTTGGAAACTCGACCTTGATGATATCATCTAATTAATACGATTAAATTTTATTTTGAAACCAAATTAAGTTGTGAAAATGTGGCAGTCCTCGTATCTGCTTTTCAATTGAAAACATCCAGCATGTACAATCCAGTACTAAATATTTTATTTTTCACGATGGCGTCAATAAATTTGATTTCTTTTTGACGAAAAACTCGGGCAACAATATCGTGTCGATCACTGGCTGTTTGTCCATATTGTAATTCTTCTTTGTCTTTCACCCATAAAGAATTACATGTAAATGATATAAATAAATCTAAACTGCTGTGTTTTCTGACACAAGTTATCGTATCTTGATCATATTCATGCACGTAACATGGACTTCCAGTAAACGGAGATAACAAGATGACCAACTTTTCCATATTATCGACGTTTCCATCATTTATCATAGGATCTTTTAAATGGATGTATTCATCTTAACGCTACTTTCGTTGATTATAACGAATACATTCTAATTTTTCCCTTGCAATTTTAGCATACACATCTACAATACACTGCTAAAATAACTGCTGACAATTTAAAATATGGTTATAATCACCATTTCTAGTCATGATTCGATAAGCGTAAAATTGCATAGCTGGTACTTTTTTGTTAGTTTCGACATGTGTAGCTGGATCAATTTGTTGAATATTAAAGTGATAACCGTCCTTATTTTGCCAAAAGATTAGCCGATACCGTAGTGCATCATAACTACAATGTATTTTGGAAATACGTTGCAATTTATTACTTCGGCGTTGAATAATAATATCATGACGACTACATTTGTTGTCAACAATTACTCCGGCAAATTTGTTCGTTTGAGGAGCATCGAACCTTCGTTGGTGTTCGCCAGCTGACCTTTTATCTGGTCGAATGACGATTTTATAATTATCTGAAACCGTTTGGTCTAGAGAAGTCAAAGCATATCGATTAGTTGATTATGATCATGAAGTAGATGCTGTAATTTTTGAATAATATCTCGTTATAGTCCTTGAACGTAAGAGCAACGTTGATCTGTTTTAAGTTTTTCGTTACTAACGAAGTAAACTTGAAGAAATTTTGGAGTTTCATTGGACATAGGCAGAACAAAGTCTATTCGTTAATAAATTTGGCATTGAACCTAAAAACCGGGCTGAAATTTTCTTCGTGGCATATTAATGAAGCTCCAAAGAAGTCATTTGAAAACAACAGTTGTATCGACTTATATTTTGTAAAAAATTATTGGAATCTGGTGTTTTTCCATTCATTTGTGCGAGTAATTGTGCAGGTGGTACATCCAATGCTAGTAAATTGACTTTACTACTCGAGCAGCACAAACCAGCAGCTAAGCCTTTAAATTTCTTTGTATGCCAATACTCGCATATAGTATTATTTTTTCCCATGATAATATTTAAATGTTCACTGTATTGTTTTTTGCAATTGTAATGGAACGCCTGAAGTTCTAAATTCTCTATTTTACTTGTTACAGTTCGTTTTTTGCATAACGTAATCATTCTTTCCTTACTTCTTCCATTTTGCACTTCACGTTGCTCAGCAGATTGACGATTTCTAAAAGTTCTCATTCGGGATAGCACTTGTTCGTTAATATGTGTTCTTTCTTCTTCAGTTAAATTTTCTTTGTTTCTTTTCACTTTTTTACGAAAATTCGAAAGCCGTTTTTCTCGCTGTCTATCTATTTCAGTTCGATGTGCTATTTTTCTTCTTTTTGAATCCACTTGAGGTTTAGTAAATATTTTTTTGGACCTTGACATTGTATATATGTAACGTAATAAAGTTACACAAAATTAATCTTTTGATTGTGGCACTGACGAAGTCACTGAATTTCGGTTAATATATCGTAATACACCGAAATTTATAGCATCAGAACACTCTAGAATATTCAGATAGTTTGTCATTTTTTTTTGTCAAAATCACTTGAATTTGTTTAATTACTGTTCACTTAACGAGGTTGTGACGGTTGTTTTTAACACTCTTTACACCCTGGTGGATATGATTGTCTGCAATTTCCTAAGAATGTGCCTAGTGGGCATGAAACGTACGTAGAAATTATCATTAGCAGACTAAGATAATTATAAAAACTAAAATTAACACTTGGTTAGGTGTTTGACATCTGTCAATCCTCTCGAATCAATATTCAATTCTTGAAATAGAGATTCGTAGTGGAGAGGCAGATTCGAGGGTCAGCGGTGGGTTGCATGCTGCATGTTAATGTATGTTGCAGGCAAGCGCCTTACATATAGGACATCGATATATGTATATATAGGAAAAACCGGACGTTGTTCAGAAAAATGATACAAAGAACATACTTCGGTCTTTAAAAATAATAAATCAGACAGATCCCATTTTGCTAAACATCTAATAGAAACCGGTCATAAGCTTAATAAAATCACAAATTCAATCTTATGCATGTGTGTGCGAAGGGGTTACGTTTAAATACTTTGGAATCTATCGAAATTTTAAAACATAAAGATAATAATAATATACTCAATGATCAAATTAACATTTATAAATCACCATTATTGGACGCTTGCCTATTTGGGTAATGATTGGTGATGGTTAGTCTATATCATTTGACAGGCATGTCTATTGGTGGTAGTCTGTGGCTGCTGGTAAGGATGCTTTCGTCGTTCTTTGACCATTACATGACAGCGGTTCACTTAACGAGGTTGTGTCGGTTTTTTTTATTACCCCTTACACCCTGGTGAATGTGACTGTCTGCAATTTTCTGAGGATGTGCCTAGTTGGCATGAAACGTACGTAAAAATCATCATTTAAGATTATTTCCGATATTGACAGACCATCCTGGATCTTTGTAAATTTTTTTTGATGATAGTAGATCATTCTAGAATATTCAAGAATATTATGCTAAAATCTACAAAATTTGAAAAGTCCTTATGATTTAGACAATTAATTAAATTAATAATTTTTTTAGAACTTATCAGGACATTCCTCATTGATTTTAACAGTCGCTCACGTATTGGAGATTTCTAGATCATTTCCAGAAGTTCTCATAAGTTAGAAAAGGACAGATATTTTTGTCACATTTCCGCCACCCACAACTACCCACTTTTACACACTGCGACCAGACACCCTTACTCTCACCATGAGACCAAGGGGTGTTTACCACTCCAACGGGACTTTGATTGGAAAATTGTGATGATAGAGAAAACCCTGTCTTTACAAACGATCATAGCATTTTATATATGTATTTAGATTAATAAAACACAAACGTTGGTTAGGACCGAGTGAATTAAATTTATTTATTGAGTGTTCATTTCGTACATTCAAAAATAGTACAAACTCAATAGATGGAGTTGCAAATCCAAATGTCACAAAAAAATAATAGAACATATATACAATACTTTTAAATTGGAACTAAGTAAACAAATATAATTTTCTTATATCGTGTATACCCAAAAACCCCATAAAATAATAATGCTTAGTATTATCTCTAAACAGGTCTGCTATCATTTAGCTGTTTTCAAATATTTCAGTTCAACAATTCTATCAATTACACATTTTTTACGAAAATGGTAACAAATATCTATGTGTTTGGTTCTTTTATTAAAATTATTATTTGAAAGCAGGTTTAATGCACCTTGGTTATCATTAAATACTGTTATGGTATATGACTTATTAATTATTGCCTTTGACAAATTAAACAAATGAACAACCTCCCTACAAGCTTTAGCTACAACCGTGTACTCAGCTTCTGTTCTTGATAGTGCAAATTTTTTCTGCTTCTTTGCCTCCCATGAAACCATCCAGCTAATTTAAAACATAGACCCGTATAAGATCTTCTGTCTAACGCATTATTTCCCCAATCTGAATCAACAAACCCTTCTAATTTTGAATTACCACTTGTAGTATATTTTAATCCAAAGTGTTTGGTTTTTTAAGGTTTTTCAAAATTCGTTTTGCATGCCCAAGATTTATTATTATAACAATTGTTGAATTGATTTTAAAAAATACTGATAATGCTGTGTCTGGTCTAGTTAAAATTGACAAATACATTAATCCACCAATGAGTTGGTGATAAGGTACTTATCTATCATAGTCCTTATTAGTTGGATTTATATTCAATTTGAGCTCTAAGGGTGTATCAAGTCCCTTATAATCTGTCAAGTTAAACTTATTTAACAACTGGTAAACATAATTATCCTGGCCAAAACCCAATCGTTTCAGTTTTCCCTGCCTTTTAACTTTGGCAGTTTTACTAAGTAGTTCTTTGTCAGTTTTGTAAACTTATATTGCATTAACTAAATACGCATCACTAATTATGATTTGTAACTTTTTTTTACAAAGACTAGATATTGAACAATTAAATACTGGAAAAAAAATCTGGGTTCATAACCTATTAATAAAACACGAGAGTTGGTTGATGAATAAAATTTATTTGTTGAGTGTTCATTACATATGTTCAAAAATAGTACATATAAAACTCAATCGATAGAGTTACTAGTATTTAATTTTGATACAAAATTTAACATTTAATACTATATATATAGAGACTACGAGAGAGTCAAACAAGTGAAAGAGTTTGTATACATAGTAAGTCTGTTTACAAATGATACTAAACAAGATAGAAATATTGAAAGAAGAGTGAATGCAGAAAATAAAGTGAACGGAGCCTTGCTGACACGATAAACGCATTTCGCTATACACAATAGGGTCTTGATCCCAACTTTTATGTACGGCAGTCAAAGTTAGGTATTGTAGAAGAAAAATAGAAGTAGAATCAATGCGGTGGAGATGCGATATCTGTGTGATATGTATGGAGTGTCTCTGAAAGATAGATGTAGGAATAGTGATGTCAGGGAGCGGTAAGTTCTTAAGAAAGATGTAATGACTAGAGTGGAAAAAGGTATGATGCGGTGGTATTGGGAAATAGGTAAGAACTAATAATAATAACAATCATAACAGACAGTGTATGTTCATATATTCTAACGCAGGTTCTAAAGCATCTGTATAGAATTTACAATGCCTTTACAGTCCGCTACTCACATTATACATAAATCTATTCTTTTCACTCTATTGTAAGCCTTTTCCAGATTTACAATTTTGTAGATATGAGAAAAATTTTGGAATGTCTTATAAAATGTATTCGTTTGTGGCTGAAAATTCGTCTACAATGTTTCTTAGGGAAAATATTTGATTAAGACATTTCACTCTTTTTGGAATCCCATTGTACATCCTAGATCGAAAATTAACATTACGTATTTTTCATACGTAACTTTAGTTTTTGGAAACTTGCAGTAAGCCTTACCCTATGGGACACTTTTATAAATAACGGGGAACGAGGATAGCCTTGCATCAAATTGCTTTTTCCAGTATTGGTTGAAGATCTGTTACAGTAAGATCTTATTCAATTCTAACGAAATCTTGTCATGTTCCATACCTCCTCCGGCTTCAATGCTTTTTTTTATTGCTTTGATAATTTACTCCTTTTAATTTTTTTACTTCATTGTCATGTACTTGATTATCTATGTATATAAATTGATGTATGTATGCGCTAAAAAATATGTACGCGCATCACTTCCGAACACCTGCATCAAATTGAATAATTCTTTTTTCGTTATGTTCGTTATTGTCAAAACAATGTTTGTATGAAAGAAAATAACCCTTCCCATCTGTCTGTCTATTTGTCCAGGGTATTTTCTGGGCTACACTTATGATACTTTTTATCGTGGTATTTTTTAGGGTTCCTTCTTAAGAAAAACCCTTAAAAATAGGATAATTTATTAGAATTGAATTAAAAGTGGAGCCGGGATAGAGATTGAGAGAAAAACTTAGATCGAGACGAAATCAATAACGAGCAGCGGGATCGGAGTCATGCTGGATACGGCGCCCTCGGGTGGTACGAAAATGTAGGAAACCGTTCTATGTACACAAGGGAGTAACCCCGGAGACAGCTATCTATATATTTAAATAAAAATCAATGTATGTTTGCATTCCTTTATGCATTCCCAATCCATTAATCTCATTATGTTGAAACTTTCGTAAAATTTTGTAAGCACTCCGAGGAAGGTTTCTAAAAAAAAAAAACTAGCTTCTGTCCCCGGCTTAATCCGTGTATTTGTACTATTGATCCGAACCAATACACCGATCCTAAAAATTCTTTCACTAATAAATATTGGCACTATTATTGAGTAGAGTGCTAACATTAACCTTCGGTTTCATCCATGAATTTATATTCCTAAAACAATTTCAATAATTGTTTAATTCATAGAAAGCAATTCTATTCCCGAGTAATGTAGCTTATATTTTATTTTGATATCACTATTTGCCCCCGGCGTGGTTCAAATTGGAATTGGGATGGGAAGCAGAATCAAAATTGAAAACTGAACAGAAAGTAAAATCGAGAAGGACATCCGAATCAGAATCAAAAGCGGGACCTAAACTGGGAATTGAGAACGCGACTGTGGTCGAGTGTGGGGACGAAATTAGAATCAAAATGTGAGACTGGGATCGTAATCGAAAACAAAACCGGTATTGAAATTGGCATCGATATATACAAAAGAAAAAAATAAATTCTACGTCCAAGCTGATGCAGTTGCGGGCTACAAGAACTACACGGGCAAGTCACCTACAAGAAAGCGCAGAACAACTCCTGCCACGTCGGCTAGTTAAGTATAATTATAACCTCACATGTGAAAATGCTTTCAAAATATTTTTGCTTACACTCCTTTACACAGTGTGTTTTGTTCAATAGACATACATTATTGTTTCTAACTATATTTATATGTTAATGTTTAGGGGTTGAGTCTGGCTCGTTACACAATATTGCAGAAAAGTTAGTTTGACCCGAAATTATGCAAAGATCTTCTATCAAAGACATCGCCTATATTAATTTTCGTATTTTCATATATTCTTTAGTGTCCAATTTTGCAGTTTTGTAGGTTATTTTAGCCTCTTTTAGCTTATCTTGAAAACTGTTTATTCTTTGTAGTCTGTACTTTTGCAGATACTAAATATAATCACGTTTTCTCCTTTGAATGTTAATACATTGACTAGTTATTTTTTCAGCCGTTGAAGGTTCACTGTCCTTGCTCTATATTGTTATGACGTAAGGTCTTGGGCCACCTTAACTAATGGTGACCCGTGGCGCTGGTCAGATCAGCAATTCCTATAGGAATTGCTGATCGCTGCTGATTGCTGATAGCGGGAGGTCGTACTACGCTGCAAGAATCCAGTTCGCGGTCGCCATTCGAGAGGTGTTCTCTCCCAGCGTCTATCGGTTCTATAAACAACCTGGCCTCTACCCATTTCCATTTCAATTTTTTGATCATCTCAGCTATGTCGGTCACACTAGTTTTTCCATGGAATTCTTTGTAGTTCATTATATGTATTTCAACTCCCAGATTAATACTCATTTCGCTGACACAAAATGTCAAGAAAGTCCACGTCTGTGTTTTAATTATTTTCTAGATTTAAAATAAAACTGTTCAACTTAAAAGTATTTTTTTTTTTAAATATACCTCATTTTTAGAATGTACAAATCGGTCAATTGACATAATATCATTCTATAGGGTTTCACAATAACGATAGTGACATCAGTACCGGTTCAAAACGACATACTATTTCGCAAAGAAAAAAACTGAAATAAATGTACATGTCTGGAGGAAAAAGTTAAGCTCGAGGCGGCCCTCGCAGCAAATTACGGAGAAATCTCAAATTTAGCGAACAATAGCGAAGATGCTACGCGAAAATATTTCATCTCGGAGGTCTTCCACGACCTCCCGAAAATGTTTTAATATTGCGCCGCACACAAAAGCAACGAGAGAAGCTCCCCGGGGCCGGCTTCTTGTATTGTGCAATCAAAGTTTAAATCGTCTTTGCTAGAAAATCATTTTTTCATAGCGCCGGCGCCTTTGAGTCCCATAATCGGAAAACATGTGAATTTTCGTGGATTTGTTCAAGTCGAGGAAATATTTAAAAACACGTTTGTTGGTATTTAAAAAAATGATAATAGAATCGAATTAATTTAAATATTTGTTGTTGTAGAACCATCCTGTGTCTAACTTGGCTGAAACATTACAGTGGACCGGCCGGCCGACCGGTGAGATATCTCACTCTTACAGAATACAGACGCGAAGTTGCAGCTTCCGCTGTTGCTTTTCATCCAGTAAGAGTAAGTTCCGGTAGCCCACTTCCTCTTTCATCAGGTATGCTTTTACTTCCTAAAAGAACTGGTAGTTCAATTCTAACCCAATCAAACAACATATTCCTTCTTAAAAGGCTGGCGATGCACCAGCGACTGACTTATCTGCGGTTATTAGCATCATGGGCAGCGGCCATCACCTACTATCCGGTGGCTCGAATTAGAGATAGCCATGCGTAAATTTGTACTTGTGTACAAGAATTACTTAATTGAAATAATAAGAAATGTGTATCACGCTCTACTCAATATTATCGATGCGAATTAATACGCTTATTATTAAAATACCAGGAATACACAAGAAAACCACCAAGTGTGGTGTAGCGCAGCGGCAACGCGCAATAGAATGGTTCTGGTCCGTTCGGTTAAACTTTGCTCTTCCAATTTACTCGAGTTTGTTTTCTTCTTTTTAGGTCGGTTGATAGCAATTTTTCCGAGTTAATAGTTTAGAGCGTGACGCATTAAACTCATTTAGATTTTTATTTGATAAAAATGTGATTCATATTCTTTATTTGTTGTGTGTAAACAAAGCGCTTTTATAAGAAATGTATGTATGTAAATAACCCTTTTTTATGACATGTGTTTATTTTACATCAAATTATATATCATGGGCTAGAAAATAGTTAATACGACACATGGTCTTTTTAAGATTCTGATGTCTGGTACGATATCGTTAAACATTTGCAATATTCTCGGGTTGAATGCTCTCGGCCGTTTTGTGTCGCTACGTCAGAACAATAAGTAATCGCCTGGAACTTTTATCCCAATAAAATAAAGACATGGGGCACGTTCAAATCTCTCCTTAGGTGGAGGTTAGAAACACCTTTTATTCAAGTAAATTGTCAAAGTTTTTAATACCCATCTAGAATTACAAATTTTTATGCGGTGTAAGTCTCATTGAAAGCTTTATAACGATGCTGTTTCAATATTAGAAGTAGAGTTCTAAGAGTAGCAAAGGCAAGATTGATAGTGAAGTCATGGCAACATGTCTATTATTTATGAAATTCTCATATTTCAATTGCCACCTTCATAAAGAGCTTAGTGTCCCACAGCAGA
The DNA here is from genome assembly GCA_005406025.1 of Eumeta japonica. Taxonomy (NCBI): domain Eukaryota; kingdom Metazoa; phylum Arthropoda; class Insecta; order Lepidoptera; family Psychidae; genus Eumeta; species Eumeta japonica. Next base: position 108,829 of record BGZK01000092.1, on the reverse strand, counting down.
TGTTTGTTGTTATCAGGGTTAGTTCGTTTACAAAAATCAAGAATCAAGAATATCTTTATTTCGTAGGTAATTAAATTACACTTGAAATACGTCATAAATAAATTCATTTCGACGTTACCGCCCATTCCAAATCTGATTCACTGAGAGAAGAATGGACGAGAAACTCGAGGCTTGCTCTTTTTACTCATCAATACAAAGGAATTAGTCATTTATAATTTAGTGGACATTTAAAAATAATATGAAATAACCTGATAGGCGAGCAGCTCAATCCCAGGGGCTTTTTCATTACGATATTCCAAGACGGTATATCTTACGGATGCATTTGCCTTTCAGATCATTTAATATGCAGTTGAACTAACGCTCATATCATCGATATCACTAACCCTTTTTTACCTGTTAATTTCTCAATGTCTGAATCTTAAATACGCAGTCGCTGCAAAAATCTTTTGCGACTGTTTTCAATACGGCACAGTGAACAGAACTCTACTGGATATTATCGACTGTGGAGGCCCGTGAACAAAATTATTGCAATTTATGTACCTACCGTACATAAATTTAACGACAAAGTCGCTATTGGATAGTCATGACATTTTAAAATCAACTGAACAAAAAGTCTCACGTTTTTGATAAGTACTACTCCTACAGCACGAGGATCAAAAATTAAAATTATCATGACTAATAGTAATGTTGTCATAGGAACTAATTTAGTGTTCAAAGTTGTATAAGAGTTTGTTGAGTCGACCTAGTTAGAAAACCGTCACAATATTTGAAACAAATATACGAATCAAAGCTAAATGAAACCGTTTAAAAATTGACTATTTCCCAATTTCAAATTACTTACTATCCACCAAATGACTTATTAAAAATAGAATAATTTTATTAATGCACGGATGCATAACTTTACTTCACTCTGCTTGTGATTTGTTTTATAATACTTCTGTTTTTTTTTGTCAAGATGAAACAGTTCTCACCACGGCCGGGTGCTCGGGTAGTTTCCATTACGATAATCTACAAATGAAAACCACAGTTTCTATTTAAAGAATTACATTTAATTTCAAACTATTTTATACGGCGTGTACATTTCTACATATTGATCATTTTTGTTTTCCATTTAGATTCAATTTTAGCGTCTGCTGTTCTGTAGTAATGTAAATGAGAACTATGTATAATTTCTTGGCGAGTGAATGTAATAATGTTCTTATGGAAATAAAGATTCTCTAGACTGATACTCTTAGATAATACGCACTTGGTAGGATTGTATATCCACTTCTTGTATTCGAACGTGTACTTGCAATAAATTTAAAAAATATTAGCCTTGGGTCAGAGTAGTAACGATTTTTAAATCTAGCATCTTCATTTTTAAATCAAAATACTAGCAAAACCAAAGTGCTAATCTTCGATTTAGAAGGACGAGTTCAACCCTCATCGGGTTAGTGTGGTGGTTCTAAGTTCGAGCCCATCAATTTGAAATAAAAAGATTGTGAGAAGGTGTGCCTCAGCAGTGGTGTAAATTAACATAAAAATTTTTGCAATACCTGTGCAATCTGCAAACTACGGTGACAATCGATACGCAACAAAAAATCACTTAATTAGGCATTTGCAAAGGACACTATGAAATATCACCTTTGAAAACGGAATCGTAAAGATCACTGCGCTCTAAACAGGACTTTGAGCTATTTAAAGCGAACTTGCGTCTTAATTTACGAGTTTGGCAATTTAAATTTAGGTACATTATCATGCCCTAATTAACAACGGGACCTTTTAATATTTTAAGATTTCTATATTTGGGCGACGCATGTGCGATGACGTCAACGACCTCCATTGAAAATACTCATCCGCGAATAATGCGTTCAGTGATCCCCGCTAATTATCTGGATTATTTATGTTTGTAAGGAGATAAATAAATAAATAAAGTAAAATTTTCTCTTGATAATTTATGGAGCTCTCAGACCTGTCTAAAACACCTTGAATAGTCAAATGGACATAACTCGGCAATTGCAATACGATGTGAATGTTAAATTAAAGGAAATAATTATTATATAAAATCAAAATGGAAAATAATCAAAAATTCAAAATAACTTTTTCATAAGTCATATAACACTTAAAATATGTCAAAATATTTTGTGAATTTCCAACTCACTACTCGTTCAAGAAATAATTTCTGGCAAACAATAGAAGCTAGTAACTACCTTTGTAACAAAAAATTTTTGACCTTCTGATTTAAAAAAAAACTATGATTATATTTTGCCTTTATATCTTTAATGTATAATATCTTCGATTTGTATGTCTATTACACTGATACTTCACACTCATTAATATACTTTTATAACAGATTAGCATAAATAAATACGTACTTATTTCGATGTGGTCAAGCCTATGCGCGGATGATTATATCATGTCTATAAATACTATGCACCTTCTGGTAAATAAATAAATGAGTGCGTTCATCTTAAAGTACTTTGAATGCACTTATAAATCGATATTATTTCTTCAATATTATATTTTGTGGGATGTTAATTTGCAGAAATCCATAATTATTTTATTGCCTGCAACATTTAGCATGCGTCCCACCGCTGACCCTCCATTCTGTTCTTCTACTCTAAATTCCTTGTACAACGAATTGAATATTAATTGTAGAAAATTGATAGATTTCGAACACGAGTGTTAATATAATCAGTAGTATTGTTGAATGAATAAGTGTACTTGATTCCAATTCAAAGTATCTTTCCCTTATAGGTTATAATATAACACTTGAAATACGTCACATTTTTTTTTGACTGGAGAAAAGTTCTTTTGAATCAAAATTATATTGAAATAGAATAATATATAAAACCATTGTAAGAAAACTAACTCTGTTGAGAGTCGAGCTAGTTTTGTCCATTAATTCTGTAAATATTCAGAAATTGTATAATAAATACCTTTTTTTACATAGTGTTAACTTAATAAAACTTTAAATTATATCAGTGTAAATTTTGTTTATCCTCAGGAGTCTTATTAACATGGACACGCAGGGCCCCCTAAATGAATTGACCACCTTGTGCAGTCGATTAACATGGAAATACACTTTATTATTATTTCTAATATTCAATTTATGTCTATCACAATTTTTATTAATAAATTCTAATTTTCTTTGTACATACATTAAATTTTGGTAAATAACCTCAGATTCTAAAATTAAAATTTCAATTTCTTCGAACTTACTTCTAAGAGGGACACGAGCTCCCGGCCTGTAGACCCGCTTTTGCAACATGAAAATTCTGTGAACATCCGCAGCATGCCCCCTAAAGCAGGATGTGCCATATGACATCAAGCTATGGAAATAGCCAAAATAAACCAATCTGGCGGTTTATTTTGGCCGGATAAATTTTTTATCTTTTGAAATGAAAATGCAGCAAAAATAAACTCTTTTACCAATTCAACTATATGAGGACGCCATTGAAGTTAATTATTTAAAGTAATTTGCAGGAATATAGCAGTGTCAACATTCTCAAATTCGTCATTTTTTATTAAGATAATTCCATTTTTTGCATTTGGTGTGAGAATTTAACACATTTTTATTTCTTCTTATTAAGAAGTAAATTATTTACGGTAAACCATTTTTTTCAATTTTGGAGATAGCCATGTTTATATCGTCTTAATCGTGTTAATGTCTTTTAACTTTGAATAATAACGAGGTATCATCCCGTTAAGACCCGTTAAGTCATTATTTCAAACTAAAAACAAAACGGATCGAGGATCGTGCCTTCTGGCGCCCCCGTGCAGGCTACCGATCTAGACGATATCACGTCATTGACATCGACTCTCTGAACCCTGTTAGTCAAATATTATGTCAGAAGGTCGAGTGCACGGTCCCTAACTTCTCTTCCTGATGAGTGTTTTGTGATTTAAACAGTCAAACGTTTTGGAGAGATCGCAACTATCTTTGGAGAGATCACTTCTATCGCAACCCGCGAATCCTCACAGGCTTCAAAAGTTTTTCAACGAGCTCAACACCAGCACCCATTGGTAAGCGATCCCGTGTGACATCGAACTCTTTTTTGGACATTAAATTATCGCTGTAAAAATGCAGTAGAAGTTGATTTAGGATTTACTTTATAAAATTCTACTTAATGTTGGTAGTTATATTCTAATCATAAAGTTTACTACCATCTTTGAATAGGGGAACAACTTTTCTTTTTTTCATCAAGTCTAGGTACAGGCCAACATTCAAACACATATTAAAGACAAACGCCAAATATGGATAAGATTGGGAAACTCAATTGGACATGCTTGAGATTGAACCGCTAACCTTCGGGTTGAAAATTAATTGCGCCACCACGGAGTTGCCAGTTTTTTCTAATAATTTCCTATTCTTTTTAGAACCGAAATTGACATTGTCGTGCTTGTCAGTGACAATAGTATGCAAAAATGTTAAAAATCATCGACAACAAAATATTTTCGGAAGTCTTCGTCATTTCAGGTGGATTTCAGAAGCACACGTTCATCAGTCGAAATGCAAAATTTTTTCGTGACCGTTATTAGTTCTTATGCTCCTAATACTTGGACGCACAGCGATGTTCTGTCTAGTTTCTCAGATTATAACAATTTACTCCACCAACTATTTCATACGGTCAACATTCTAATACAATTTTTTTTAAATCGTGATTTAATAAAATACTATTGCAATTACTTCGAATCTGTTTTCTGATTTTTTTGCTATAGAAATTTTAGTTTGAAAATAAATAAACTATTATCGACGACGTACGTATGGAGAGAGTCGAGCGCGTTCGCCTCTCGTGCACCAAATCGACAAACATGAGAAAATATACGAGTTCCGCTTACGCGGCCCCATATATTCATAGGTGGCTGCCGGTCGTTGCGCGAACGCGCGCGCAAAGTACGTGAGATGGCAGGAAATGAAACTTTTCAGGGCTCACAATAAATTCCGAGGGCGCGCCGCGAGCGACCGGGCCCGGCGCGGGCGCACCCCGTGCCGCCACGGCCGAACCTTATATTACTGTTTTTTTTCCGTTCCCGCTTTATTGCGTTGCGAGCGCTTTACTTGAGCGTTTTTGTTATGGGTAGCGTCACGTTTAATGAAGATCATTGTAATTCAAAGCGTCGTGTTGTTTGAATTTTATAATGTCGGAATATTTTAATTTTTTGCAATATTCGAGAAAAGTAAAGTCAATCTCGAGCTTTGAACTCAACGAAACAGAGACGAGAGGTACGAGATATTGCGGCAGCAACAGTCACGAATAATCGAATCACGAAGTGGAGGAAAAAAAGTCGCCTGAAGAAAGAACTAAGTGACGTCTGAACGACGATTTAAGCATGATTAAAAAATAAAGTTTAGTAAAATCTTATGATTTCTCAGCCACAGGAAATACCTACTTCGGTCGGTAAGCGTTACGGACGACTTCGTACTTCGCTACCGTTTATTTGATATCGCAGCTCAGCCCAGTTCTAGTGTAATGATAAAAAAAATTATAATGTTCTAAGGGAAAGACTATTGTGCTAAAACAGTGGATTATAAATATTTGTTACAGTAACTATATATCAATGAATTTGATAGCGTTAAAAAAATAAGCCGCTTTTTTATTTAAATAGTTGTTGTTTCCAAAATAATTAACTCACGTTCCATCTGGGAATCATTTCCTTTGTAGATCGCAAATTAAAACAATTTCCAAAGTTACAGCGAATAACACATGTAGTTCCACGTCCCCCGTAAAGGTATCGACAAACAGACATTTCTGTTGTTCGGCTTCAACGGCGTTTACGGTATTCATACTCGGCATCCGAATGAGATAGGCGATTTATTGTGAATTTTAATTATGGTCAATCACTACCTACCATTTTCTACTTCGTAATAACTTTACAACGGACGAGTCTAAATTACAGTTGATTTATTACAATTACAGTCAACCTGCAAGGGCACAGGCTTTTCCTACAGTTAATTGCTGTATAACTTTAGAGTCTTTGAGATTTTGAACAAAAAAGGCTAAATTATCTTGAGAAAGCTCGAAGAAATTCCATCTTAAAGGCACTGAGCTCAGGCTTAAGGCTAGACGCAGTAGAAAAGTTTTGTCGTTCAGTGCCTTAAAAACGAGACTTACGTTCTCTCCTCTTTTTAATTTTACCAACTGAAGTACGTTCTACTTTTTTAATATAGTTTTTCAATACGGCTTCTTATAGATGGTTCATTGCACAATTATACCAAATAAATAAATAATTCAGTACTGCAGAGGTAGGTGGCAGGTCGGCACGCGCCCCGTGTTCTTCGCGCCGCCCTCCGCCGGCGGGCGCGCGGCGGCGATAACACCTGACGTCCTTAATTTCCGCCCACCGAATACATTTCCCGTTGGGCGAGAGCGGTCGTTTTTTGTTAGGCGGTTCCCGAGGAGTCCGGCCGTCGTCACGACAACTGTCTACTCGAGTTTTTGTCCTGGGTACTTTATCACTATCACATTCTTTTCACAAAATGATCAATAAAATGTAGTCGCACCGCTTCATATGAACATTCATTTTATTAAATGAGTACAACAATTTAAAACTATGAACTCGGCCCAGATTGACCACACTCTTCAAATGCTTAAACTTAATTTATACATATAATAAAACGGTATAACCGGGTGTGTCCGTCTGTACGTACATAGAAGTTATGTATGAAAAATGGAGATGGGACTATAAGAGAAAAGTATAAAAGAGAATAAACAAAGATTTTTTAACTTTTTGTCTGAAAGTAAAGAACAGATAATGTGGTTATTATCGTGGTTAATTAAAACAATTTTCAACTTTTTGTCTGAAAGTAAAGAACAGATAATGTGGTTATTATCGTGGTTAATTAAAACAATTTTCAGGGGTAGACGGAGTTTGACTTGGAGCAAAGCCTGCGCTTTACTTAATTTAATTTAGATGTCGGAAATAAAGTTATCCACAAAGGGGGGTTGTGGAGTTGTATCAATTTTTTTACACATAGAAAGCGACTCTATCCCATAATTATATAGTCTATGTTTTATTTTAATACTACATTTCGTCTTAAATTTATATAAATTGTAACCGTAAACTGTATCGGAATTGAAATTGGAACGAGGAGCAAAATCGAGAGCCAAAACCTGGATCTAAATTGAGATAGAGCCTGGCGTCGAAATCGAATATTGATCCGGAATTAGGATCGAGATTATGATCGGGATTGAAATCAGGAACAGTACTGGGATCAGAATTCAGAGCGAGAAGCAAATTGGGATTGACAGCAAGTTCTTTCAATATTAAAGATGAAAGAACCATGGGCGAAACCGTGGACGGAAAGCTAATAGATAATAAATGTACATCTAGTTTAGTTTAAATTGAAATTACTCAATTTTTTTATGAGTTGAAATTCTAAATTAGTTTCAGATTTCTCAAAAAGTGTTTATTTAAAAAGGTGTGGTGCTATACATACTTGCGCACGTGCGTATGTGCGTGCATGCGTGCCTGTTTGTGTGCGTGAGTGTGTGAGGGTTTGTGTGTTATAGAATAAAAATAAGTAATACACGCTTTTTTCTAAGCATGGCGCTTTGGTGCTAACTAATTTGACAACTTCAGCATTTTAACATTCAAATTGGAGTGTATGGGCGGTGCTGGCGTGACGATGGCGGCGAACTATGTCTTGATTAAGTTTGTTACATTTTATCTTCAACGCCTGGAAACGAGCATAGTGCGAAGACTGTCTTGTCATGAAAAATTCTACAGTTTACATTTACGTTGCAGTGGGATACTGGGTTAGTGTATATTTTTTGGACATGCACCATAAAACAATAGGAGGAAAGGCAAAATTCGTGCAATTAAGTTTTCTCGCACAAAGGTCTAAGTTATCATGCGGAATACCTGCTCCGGGTATCGGATCGCACTTGACTGATTTCCTTAAATGCAAAATTGCCAAATGACACTCTCCTCCCTTGAAAATTACGGCGTACGCGGAGATATTCCTCCTCCGCCCGGTCGCCGTGTTTCAATCTCGAGTATCGCAAATCGTGCATAAACAAAAACGCTCTCTTCTGCTTCAGAGAATGTCAATTTTTTTTAAAATATCTGTAAATTCAATAAACTCTCAAAATTAATTGTATAATGCATTTAAATATAAATGTAGAAAAACATAATCCATTAACATTATCGCCGAACGAACCCAAAAAAATCTATACGTACTAGGAAATCAAATGAAATTTTAATAGCTTGTATTTCTCTGAGTTTTGTGCGCGTTATGGTGGTTCACCCTCTAGTAGTTGACATTTAAGCTAAGTCTGTTTAGCGGTCGTGATTTTTCTGTTAACGGTACATAAAGTTGTACGAGGGTTATACGCCAAAATTATTCAGATACAGGAAAACTATATAAGCAAAAGATACTAGACTTACATATTACACTTCTGTAGACTAATTTTCCACAAACGAATAGCATTGTGCCAGTCCATTTATAGGAACAAAGTTTAAATATTCAGTAATAGCGGAATTGATTTTTTCTGATGTATAACGGCAACAACGAAATTTTTTATAATTTTAAAACAACCAGAAGTCGCACATTGCGAGATCCGGTGAATAAGGCGGATGCTTTAAGACTGCAATGTTATTTTCCTCCAAAAAGACGACAGCGGTAGAAAACGTGCGTTGTCGTGGTGCAGCATTAAGCCTCTAATTTTAAGAGTCTGGCACGCAGTGTTGTGTGTACCAGACACCGTGGCAGTTTTCTGTTTTTCTAATGTAAAGCTTTGACCTATCCTGCAGTTCTGAAAATTGCGGCATACATAACGTTAGCACGTTATTGCACGTATTTTTTTCAACGCCAACGACGGATGGCGTTGTATAATCTTTATGTACCCTACATACCCTACTTTTCCGACGCAGGCAAGTCATAAAAGGGAACGTAATTTCATATCCTGTTATAGTTTTAGATAATACGGTGACCGTCATTGTTCAATAATTTTATTGCCTGTCGGCTGATTCTTATACACTTGGATTTTTGATGTTGTGTAAGATGACCCGGAATCCAATAAGAAACGATCTTTTTCATTTTTAGTTCGTCATCAAAGATCTTGTACACCGTTGTGGACACAATTCCAAGAGTATTCTGAGTGGGGTGGTAGGTGTGTCGATTGTCATCTTCTATCATTTTAGGAGGACGGGCGACATTGTCCGGAGCGACTGTTGTAACAGGCTTTCCCGTATGTTCTTCATCTTGAAGTGAGTTGTGTCGGATATAAAATTCCTTAAGCCATCGAAGAACAGACGGCGCTGCATTATTAAACCGCGACACCGCTGCACATCGATCTTCGAATAGACCAACCTCAAAATCATGTTATACCGTAGCTCGCTAGTATTCACGTTTCAAATACATTAATTGTTTCACAGACACACATACGTACGTTTAAAAAAGCGGAAAGTGAGTAGTGTGCGTGTTTTTGCAATGAAGCGGACTTACGCGAGTATGTGCCAACGTAACCGCGGAAAAACCGGCACTTGACTGTACCTCAATAATAATAGAATGTCCCTCGCATGTATACGTATAGTATACTACATTATTAAATAGATTGTAGGGGCTATAATTATTAAAATCCGTACTTATCCTAATGTGTCACTATGCGCTAATCTTAAAGAAATTTTTTCGTTTCAAACTTATGTGAACAATACAATAGTCGTCATTAACATCGTCGTGAAATAAATACATCTGTCACTATGCCACTTACTCCGTATCTTTTTCATAAGCTTCAGGATTTTCATTATCGTTTGTGTACATTACGTTTCCCAGTCGAGTGTACACCATAAAGCCTTTGCCAACATTTATTGCATATATTGTAAAAAAATCAAATCATTACATTACATAAAATTACAAAAATTAATAAGGAAAACAAGTCATTGTTTAATAGAACATTCTCCATGGTTATGGCTAAGCATGTCTAGCGTTTCATAGGTGGTACGATGTGAGCGATTGACGTACGAGGCGGGAGGCGGCTCGGATTTAAGAGTGTGTGTCGTGTACTTGTAGGACACACATTTGCAAAAACTCATTATTTATGCATGATAATCTGTCAGTACACGTGCAATTTTAGGCGCTACTTATTTTTAGTAAAAGATAAAATCAAATAGTCTTGCAATCTGAACGCTTGTGTGCTTTAAAATAGCGTTTTATAATTAATAGGTAAGTACGTCATTGCTCAGTTTAGCAGTTCACGACGCTGTTGTTTTCGTGAACATCACGATAGTTTAATATTAATTGTTATTATGACGCGAAAGTAGTAAAAATGTTTAGTTACAGATGTGAAATTTGTGGCGGAAATGTTTGCTTATTAAAATTAAACACCAGTATAAGTGCATTTAAATAGTTTTCATATACAGTAAAAATACAATTTCTGCAGGCCGGCCGGCCGTTACCGAATATAGACTTGACTCTTATATTTAGTTTTTTTTCTACAACGACGATCTTCCTTTACCGACTAAGTCTTTTTAATAATATAAACAATATCTGAAGCGTATATAGGATTTAGCTGTTTCATGCCTACCTTGGCACAAATTGCTATGACCGCCACTAATGTCTCCATATTTTTCTCGGTGGGACTTTTTCAAATGAAGTGCATGGATTATATCCCGCCTTCGCTTATTGAACAATTCGATTTTATATGTGGAGTTCAATAATTTTTTCAGAATTCTACGTAGGTCTCTATAACATCGCATTAATTTAAAGGTTTTACCTACAATCTTACTACTTACATGTACCATTACCGAGTCTCCTACACGAAATTTCTAACATTTCTTATCCCTATTGCATGAAATATTCTGTTTTATCTGTTTCTCTATAATGTTTCTAAAAACCTTATTAATTATGTTATTTACAAATTCTTGTCTCTGAGCCACGTTATAGTAAAATCGATTTATATTTCCTAGCTGAGCATTATCTGCCGTCTGCCCTATCAGAAATGCCTGGAATCATCCTGGTTTGATATGATTTAATTTGGTTTCGATTCAGATCCCTCCAAAACTCTTTAAGTCTTACTAGTCGTTCTCGATTAATTTTTTGAAACATGTCTACTATAGAAACACAGCTTTGTTACAGTTTTATAACAATATAGATATTTTATTTGGTTTAAACTCTTCCACTAAGTCTATACATTTCTCATAAAATAATAAAAAAATATTGCGCTTATGAAATAAATATCTATTAAAGTTTACTTTACTTATAATTGATAACTATTTACTAAAAGTTTCGATAATACTGAATTTTATGCTGATATTTCAATTAATGAGGAATACAAATTCACGAATTTGAAATGAAGTACCATAATATTGTAAATTATCTATTTTCACGGCTTGTACTTGTGAAGTTTTTTATAGCACTTTCGAGGAACAGATGAGTTTGCTAACTACCAGAGAGTAGGTGGTCATCGCTGCCCAAGGACATTTGCAACTCTAAAAAAGTCACTAGCGTATTGTCGCCCTCTTGGATAGAAAAATAGAGTTAAGTCTCCAATTTCCTTAAACTTATTTTTAAGAAATACACGACCTCCGATCTTGTAAATCGCTTGAACTGATCACTTCTGCAGCACAAAAATTCTATGAATAACTGCAGCAAGTCCCCAGAGTGAGATGCCATACGACATCAGGTTATAGAGACAGCCAAAATAAACTAACCTGGCACATTTTGTTTTAATTTCGTGTTATTTACAATAAACCATTTGTCTACCTTAGAGATAGCATTGTTCACATCGTCATAAGTGGGCTGTTGTCTTTAAACTTTGAATAACAAAAAAGTGTTACCTGCAAACAGTTCTATCTCATGAACATCCTTAAAGTGTTTAGATAAGTCATTTATATAGACTAAAAAAAGAAGGGGACGAAGAATTGCTCCATGTGGTAAACTCATGTGGACTACAGATCCAGACAATCTCATGTCATTGACGATAACCTTCTGAACTCTGAAGCCTGTTATTCTATAGTGACGTAGTTTTCCGATCAGAGTTTTATGATAAACACAATCGAATACCTTGGAAAAATCATAAAATATGCCAATCGCATCTCGCGAATCCTCTCAGGCTCCGAAAATATGTTGCACAAGCTCAACGCCAGGTCGATTGTTGAGTGAGTCCGAAAAAAACAGAACTGTTTATTAGATATTAATTTATGAGTTTAAAAGTGTACTAATAACTGATTAAAGATTAATTTCTCAAAAAGTGTGCTAAGTAACGGTAGTATACATATAGGTCAAAAGTTGTTAGAGTTTTATGCCCTGTCGCCTTTAAGTAATCACCTGCAATCAATTTTTGGCAGTTATTTTCAATGCACACATACCACAGTCCAAATTTTTGTTATATGCATAGATCATATTACATTTACTAGCTGACTCGGCAGAAGTTGTTCTGCACTTTCCTGTAGATGACTTGCCCATATAGTTAATGCTCGCAGCTGCATGTAGACTTTTTGGACGTAGACATGAACGTACAATTTATTTTTTTCTTTTCTATAGATCTATATCAATTTCAATCCTGGTTCTGTTTTCGATTTCAATCCCAGTTACACTTTTTGATTCTGATTCCGTCTCCAGACTTGATCATAGTCGCATTCTCAATTTTAGTTCTGATCTTGGTCCGTTTTCGATTCTGATACCGCTTTTAATTCCGATTCCGATACCAATCACAGTTGCGATTTAAATGAAATCGGGGTAAATATTTAAATAAAATATAGGCAACATTACTTGAGGATAGTATAGCTTTCTATGGTTAAATGAATTTTAGAATCGATATAGCAGCTCAGTTGAATAATACAAATGGCCGAAGTCGGGGACAAACCCTAAAAGTTAATACACGAAACACTTTAAGTTTTAATTTTGTCTTCACGTGTTTTCGAGCCCAATCCCATTCTCAAGTTCAGTCTAGGTTCCTCTTTCGATTCTGATTCTGATTTCTTTCTCGATTTCACTCTTAGTTCAGCTTTCAATTTTGATTCCGCTACCCGTCCCAGTTCCAATTTGAACCACGCCGGGGGCAAATAGTGATATCAAAAATAAAATATAAAGCTACATTACTCGGGAATAAAGTTGCTTTCTATGAATTAAAGAATTATCGAAATTGTTTTAGGAATATAAATTCATGGATGAAGCCGAAGGTTAATGTTAAATAATAGTGCCAATATTTATTAGTGAAAGAATTTTTAGGATCGGTATCGGTTCGGATCAATAGTACAAATACACGGATTAAGCCGGGGACAGAAGCTAGTTTTTTTTAGAAACCTTTCTCGGAGTGCTTACAAAATTTTACGAAAGTTTCAACATAATGAGATTAATGGATTGGGAATGCATAAAGGACAAACATGCTTACATTGATTTTTATTTAAATATATAGATAGCTGTCTCCGGGGTTACTCCCTTGTGTACATAGAACGGTTTCCTACATTTTCGTACCACCCGAGGGCGCCGTATCCATCACGACTCTGATCCCGCTCCTCGTTATTGATTTCGTCTCGATCTAAGTTTTTCTCTCAATCTCTATCCCGGCTCCACTTTTAATTCAATTCTAATAAATTATCCTATTTTTAAGGGTTTTTCTTAAGAAGGAACCCTAAAAAATACCACGATAAAAAGTATCATAAGTGTAGCCCAGAAAATACCCTGGACAAATAGATAGACAGATGGGAAGGGTTATTTTCTTTCATACAAACCTTGTTCTGACAATAGCGAACACAACAAAAAAAATTTGGTTGCCTGTAAAGTCGGTATACGGGCGAAAGTTTTACGTGACAACGACTTTGAATGGTAAAATCATTTTAATGTGAATATTCATTCGTATAGTAGGAAGAAGGATGAAATAATAGTAACAATTTAAAACATTTATTTATACAAAGAATTATATTTAAAACATTAATTTATACAAAGAATCTCGCACTGAATTTCATATTAACAAAATTTTATTTTTACCTTTACACATACATACGTATTTATATACAAATATACATACAATAACTTGCAATACATTTGCAAGCTATGCACTAATTCTCTAGTGCGCGCGCGGAGACCGATCATAGTTGAGTGGGAGAGAGACGCAAGGCATTCGGCGGGCCTCTCTCGTTCGGTGACTCATCGTTACGTTACCGAGCGTTACACTTTTTCAAAGTGACTCCCAGCCGCAACCTAATTTAAGACGTTGTCGTCAAAAGAATTATCCAATTTGGTGCTGTCGTTCGGAAGTGATGCGCTTACATATATTATAGCGATCCATTTTTAAATACATATGTATTGTTAGTAATAATTATAGTGACTCATACATCCCAAATGTCTCGGACACAAATGTATTAGGTCCCGAATGTTGCACTTTTAGCACGGATTGTTTTTTAAATAGCTTTGAGGTTCTAATGCGCATCGAGCTGTAATTGTATAATACCCTCATTACGCAATCTTAGCTTGATGTGTCTTAAGAAGCTTGCTTAAACTAAAAATCTGTTGACCTTTCACCGTTTCTAAACGCAACTTCTTTAACAATCTTTAACTATTACTTTTCTTCATAGGAAATGTGCTAACATTTCGATTATAATATTTTTTATAAAAATATTATTATATTCTTCCTTATCTGTGCATCGATGTCGAAAACAGGAACTAAACTCACGCAGAAGTTCAGTATTGGAAATCACTTTTACGTTTTCTATTACAATAGACCGCGCTCGTCAGATATTTACTAAGTGAATGGGTTTTTGTCGCCTTTTCACATCGCTCGAACCGTTTCGGGCGATGAGTCAGAAAATCGCTAACGCGGTTCGGCAACCTCTGAAAGCGTTCAAGCCGAAATGAAACAAAACGGGCCCGCCGTAGAGAGCGCGCGGCGGCCGAGGGGGCGGCACGGGCGGCGCGCGCGGCGGCGGGCCGCCGAGAACCGGTGCGGCTGCTATCGTTTCCTTCGCAGGAGATATTGCGGCTGCAAACTTCTAGATAGTTCTAAGCTGAGACGTATAAAATCTAGGTAGAAAGTTGTAGCTATATTACGCTTGTTAAGTGCCCGACGATATGCGAAAGTTGAGTTTGTGTAGTCGGCGGTGGCGAAGTGGTCTGCGCGTTACCAGCGAATCGCAAGTTGTATGGGGTCTCGATTCTTGATGGGCTTTTGACTACCATGATATGAAATCAAAGTTTTTGACTTAAGTCGAGTTCGATCCTCGGCTCCTTGCCTCGACGAACAAGGCGTTAAGGAGAGTTTCCTGAACGTCGTCCCAGCGTCGACGGCAATGCGTCGGCTTGGAGGGCTTGGGGGGCTTGGGCTATACAAAATATTGTGAAAAGAACTGTTTTAACGAAATAAGATTGTGATATTTATATCACCAATTCGATCATCGTCTCCAGTCGCAATTTCGTTCAATCGACTTCTCGTTTGCGTCATTTTGTGTTTTATTGTAAATGAAAGTAGATAAAATTGAAGACAAGTATTTTTTCATATCAGTCACTTACGACGTGGACTCGAAGAGGAAAGCTGAAGAGCATTTTATTGTTGGTCATTCTTCATGCAAATGAAATACGACATGATATTTTGGAAATAAAAATATTGAAAGAAGGCATGGCTGCGCAGTAGGCTGATTCAAATCTGAAAAACTACAATCATTTTGAAACTACAGATGGTCACTAAAATAAATTGTATAGATTGAAGCTAATATTGACCTAGTCGTACTTTCGCTATAACATTATATGTTAAGCGAAACAGAAATACTCATTCTTGTAAATCTTCACACTATAATTTATAATTATAATGAAATTGTAGAGACGTCATGTCTTACCGATTGACGATATTTGCCAAACATTGATTTCGGGTGACGTAGGAAGTGTAACAGAATAAATACAATGAGACTGTTTTTAAAAACTTTGTTTCACTATTTCATCATGCTATTCTCCAAAACAATTAGGCCAATTTTATGGGGTTTATAAAGCGCTGGTAATTGCTAATAAACAAGTAATTACAGCATAACTTGGGGAAACATTTAAGCTTTATTAAATTGAAATCAGTTCATGAAAAAAAGTATAACACGTTTAATTAAATCGATCTAGGACTCAAATTGAATTACACACATTTCTAATTATCAAGTCATCATAAAACTTGGCAATTGTTTGTAATATTATGATAAGACATTGATATAGTATCATTGAACTGATATTTTGATGGACCTAGCAGGTAGGAATTCTATACCAAATAACATATCCAAGCCGTCTTTGGGCATGTTGGAATGGTTTTGAAATGTATTCACATTATTATATTACTTATGGCCAGAAATGATCATAAATGATTTTCAGGGTCTGGTGATGGAGTCGAAAAGTAGGCAATAGAACTCCATAACGAAACCATAGCAATATTTGTGTTTCTTGAAATTCATAGCATTCTTAAGCCTGTTGATGAAATATGAAGGTTAAAAATAGTACAGGAACACCAGAAATGCTACAAGGTATCCTAGTTATGTACGGGCTTGGTGAAATGGTCTTGAGATGTGCTTTTGTTATAACTGGTTTTCAGGGTGTGATAATTGAGCTGCAAAATTAAACCTGGAACTCCATAATAGAGCAATGTATTCTATCCGTGTGAATAGTTTTTCTGAGTCAAAAGACAGATCCAGAAAGTATGGCATTGAAATTCCATAACAGAATAACGTCTCTTAGCCGTGTTTGGGCTTTTTGAAATTTTCGCAGTGTAAATAACATTTATATGGCTTACTAAGAGGCAAGCGGTTTAGAATTAACCTGAATTCTATGATCTTACCCAAGCTAAGATGAAAAATGTGGTGAAAACTGTAAGGCATGAGGGTGGTTAAAAATATATGTATATAAATTTTTTAATTGTGACTGTAGTATTATGACTTACATTACATACGACGTTCGGCCATAGTAAGGAAGCGTTATTGTGTTTTACGTGCGCAGCATTTCGACTGCTTAGGTTACTGCAGCCTCCTGTTGTTCAGGTCGCTGAAAATTCTTTTAGCATTAGATGTATATCAGGTGTCCTCGAGCGAGTAACGGAGGTCCGCTGGTACGCCACGTAGGGTGTTAAGTTCTGGGGGGTTCATATATTATGTTGTGGTATCCGACATGATATGAAGCAAAACTTTGTGTCACGTTCACGTAATTCTGAAAATTTTGCGGTTGATGGTTTGCGGTCGCTTTACGAGTTTGTGTGTCGATATGGCGCCATCCAAAAGGGCGTCTCCGGCGATGTGTTACAAGTATTTGGATACGTTGTTCAACTATTTGATTCACACAAAACATATCTTTAACGGGAATACTCAGCTGCCAAATTGTAAGGGTCATTGTATTGTTTTATCGTAGAGGGAGTAACAGAGCATCCTTGTCATGGTTCAGTAAGCGATTTCTTTTCCGCATGAACATCCATAACATCGAGAGAATTACGAAAGTGTAACAACTGATAGTCATTTTCAGTGTAGTCTTTTTAAAAAGATATACCTATATTTTTTTCTTCAAAGTTGCAATTACTTTAATGAATTTCTACAAGTGACGCTATACTCGTATATTGATATGACGGAAATTAATAGTTAGTATTATAGGGGCCAATCAATCATAGCATTTTTCATCGAGCATCAAGTTATTTAGGATATAATATGCAATTGTTGTAAAGTTCTTTTACAAAGCCAAACGTCCAGACCAACCGAGGATTGTTGAA
The DNA here is from genome assembly GCA_005406025.1 of Eumeta japonica. Taxonomy (NCBI): domain Eukaryota; kingdom Metazoa; phylum Arthropoda; class Insecta; order Lepidoptera; family Psychidae; genus Eumeta; species Eumeta japonica. Next base: position 91,190 of record BGZK01000092.1, on the reverse strand, counting down.
TCGTTGAGATTCGGATAGTTCTACGTTGTCTATGTTTGAGTGTATGTAGTTGATATTGAAGTATCTTAGACCAGAAGCGAGAACAGTAGATCAATTCTGTAAAGTTAAAATTATTTGATCGGTATCATTACAACGTCAATATTACGTCTACTGTGGATGCACGACGTCAGCCCTTCTTGCCCTGACGTAATATTGACGTCATAACAATACAGACTTAAGTTTACAGAATTGGTCCGCAACGTACTCGATAATTATATTCATCATAATATATGAGAGAGCGGTGGTTCAGATGTATTGCCTCGTTTTATTGCACACTCTCAGTTTTTTTCAAAGTCAATTTGGTTTTACTCTCTGAACATCTGTCCACGATTCAACACTAAGAACCCGAGATTAAGCCTCATATTTAGGGGAGCGCCCTCGATACGAGGGATAAGGTTTAGGTCTTTTTTTTGAGTGCGGGCGGGTGTTTCAATGGAGTTGAGTAGCTCTAGGTTAAATATACTCCATTGCCTTGGAAACAAAATTGAATGTAATGTACTCGAATGCATGTATTTGCAAAATAAAAAAGAATTTCTACAGGTAAACCAAAGTTGGTGAACACGTTTGTTAACCTGTATAATTACGTACGTTCTAAAGTAAAACATACTATTATTTCCTTTTGCTTTAAATTCTTCGCACAACACGATCACAGGTGATTAAATTTGATGTTTTCTTAACTCGGGATTCTTTACAAACAATACTGACATAGCAAGACTGAGTGACACAGCAATAGTTCCATAATTTAATACATAATTATAATTTTCTGGTCTGTTTTTGTACTTAAAACATGGTCTCATCCACGTGTGATACAGACGGTATTCAGCGAGTATAGTTTAAATAAAAAATGTTCAATAAATCCTATATTGTTTCGTTCCGATTTATCGATAAGACGAGCAAATCTTTAACACGTTATGTCGTTTTGATGTAAGTTTTTGCAAACGGTAAGTAGGTTTGTTTGATTACGCAATGTTTTTAATATAGGTAGCATAATGCAGGCAATGGCGATCGTAAAAATTTAAGCCAAGGTAAGGGGCCAGGGACGAATCTACTTAAGGGTTTTTTGGACTGCAATCCAGGGCCCCTTGGATAAAAAGGGCTACCTGCCCCCATTAGCTAAATGAATTGGAGCAATTCGATACTAAAATTTCAAATGTTTTTTGGGAAAAAAATTTGGGGAGATTTAATTTAGTTAATAAAAAAATTCAGAGCCCTGGTTTATATATTTGTAAAGGCAACAAGTAGATTGTGTCATTAAAAGAGTTTGTGAAAAACATACTAATCTTATAGTAAAGGAATACGAATTGGAAGCTGAAAAATTAAGTACTAGTGTGTTGTGTACTAGTACTAGTACTAACAGACTACAGTGACATAAACAAGAGACGCATTAATTCAAAATATTCAGATAAATCTACAGATGAAGTTTCAATGTACGGCACAGAAGAATTTAAAAGAGATACGCAAACATTGCGTTCGATAAGCTGATTATAGATTTACAAAAAAAGCCGTCTATGAGACAATCAGCAAATAATTCAAACTTTTAATATGTAGCTTTTTAAGACAAAAATGTAGAAAACATTGTTCTTGAAAGTATACGTAATATTATTGATTATTATCCGGGTGATGTAGATCAAGAGTTCCCAACCAGTGCGGCGCGCCTCCCAAGGGGGGTGTGGAGAGATGTCAAGGAGGGCGCAATGCGTTTGCATTTTTGAAAGAAAAAATAATCTGGCGCGTAAATTAATCAATAAAATAATATCACAGTCGGTCACTGTTTCGAAACGCGACGTCGTCAGTCTCTAGCGCTAACAAGTTTCGACATTTTGTATAATTTTGAATTAAAATAAATGTAAGTCCTTAAAATAATGTGCGTTTTTTTTCGTAATGTAAGATTGAAGGGGGGCATGAAAATATTGCTAGAAATCCAGGGAGGCTCAACGAAAGAAAGATTGGGAAACTCTGATGTAGATGAACATTTAGTGAATGATTGCATTTAGTTAAAATTTTACTTACTACAGTCAAAGCCGGAGTCATACATCTCTTGTCGTGAAATTTTTATTTAAATTTATGACAAGAAACTTGTTGATGTTTTCCCAAATTGCTATACCATTTTTAAGATTTTTTTAACTTGCCAATCACTAGCCGTGAGGCGGAGCTCTTTCTACAGAATTTTGTGTACAGAAAACAAATATAGAACATCAATTTCCAACGACCGAATAAACAATTTATTGGTTCTTTTCATAAGTTGTGTTTTGACAAAGAATTTACAATGTAATGAGCAATTGATAGAAATTGCAGCACAAAAATGCAGCACTAAATACAGAAAGAATACCTAAATCACTATAGAAGACAGTTTTTTGACAAAATGACAAGTAGCTGAATAATCAGTAAGCCTCTAAATAGTGTTAGATCAAGGCCCTACAAATTCATGATTCGCCCTTGAAGGAAAGAAATCATCAGCTATATCCTGTATACTGTTCAGCTATTCCTTGCTAAGTATATAATATTATACTTTTTTACAAACGGTTTTCTACATTTTACTACATTTCGTTTTCTTTTAGACTGGTCAGAAGTGCTCACGGTACTATTATGAATTTCCAAAAAAAATTATCTCAAATTTCGAACTCATACGATTACTTCGAACTCATAAATTTTTTGTATGCGGCAAACTATTTTATAAGTTTTTTTGTATAATTTTTCGCAAAGAACATCTGTTTCTGCCAAAATATTGCCGAAAACTTCCAAAAAAAAAAAGTTAAATTTAAATGCTTTTAAGCTATGCAAGAACGACACGGGCTTGAGCTGTCAATGTGCCACCGCACAGACTTACAATACGCCAATTGTAGGACTGACGTATTACGACGACGCGTGGTATTTTGGTAAATTGGCCGCAATGAGCTAATCTTTGCACATTACTGTGAAATATTTCGTTTTGCTTTTAATAATACAGAAAAATCGCTTAGTTTTGCTTATGCTTCAACACGATTTAGAAAGAAACTAATTTGAAATGTGGGCAGAACATTAAACAAAAAGAGTAATGGACATCGTTGTTTAATTTTATCTTGAACACCGCTTTGCTCCTAAGACACAACTGCCGCGTTATCATGTGTTTGGGCTATTATTTTGGATAAACAGTCATATTCTTCGAGGACACACAAAAGCGGTGAACTCAGTGAAATAGTTGCGATATTCAAATTTTCATCCATGTATTTAATAAATCGGTCAACTACTTTGGAATCTAAAAAGTATCGCAATATAACTACAAACTGTTCCGTTCCATTGACATCCGATTTTTCATCAATAATAAAATCAGTATCCTGTGTTTGTTTTTTAATTCTGCTCTATATCATAGTGGCAGTACTAGAAATTAAATCATTTTGAACTCTTCTACATAAGGCCGTAAAAGTCTGAGTGGAAATTTGTAAAAGGCTTCTGAAAATATCATATTTCGGTAACAAATCTATGATTTCTAAATGATTGTATTTTATTTAACGAAAAGATTATTTCATCATGTCTTTGAACAGGTAATTCTTGTTTACCCAAAAAAACATCCTATATTGATTAAAAGTTCAGAAATGTTATTTTTCTATCCACCTTTGAATGTCTTGAACGTCTAATTTACATTAACTACATAATTTTGTTTCGATGCGGGTTTTACCAAAAGCATATAATTATAAATATGACTCTTAGTGTTTTTCTGGCTGGTCTTGTTTTTTAATCGCATTTATCAAATTACGCAAATTAACATACCCGTAATAATTCCAAGCGGATTTCGTAGTCGCTAATAAGAATGAAAACGAAACTATATAATAAAACAAATCACATACGTTTACATTAATGTTTAATTTTCATAACTAAACATTTTTATCACAAAATACACAATTGTAACGAAACATTTTTACTAATTGCACGACAGAATAACATCTATTATGAAAATAATGTAATTATGGTTATTATACGATAACGATATAATGGCGTATGTATGTATTAATTGTAAAACGCTCTTTGAAAGCACAAAAGTGTTTGAACTACAAAACGATTTAATTTTGATAAAATTACGTCTGTTTGCTTAAACTTACTTGTATAAGAAACCGATTTTTTGCATGTGTGCACACGTAAAAAGATCTGAATGTAGTCAAAAGCTTGTTTTGCCAATCTAGGCAATCACCCTCTATGGGTCTGCTTAGGTATCTCTACTAGGGATGCTTAAACATATCCATAGAAGGCGTTTTTATTAATTAATAATTAATAAATATTACGTAAATTTAATTTTTGTTTCAAATAAATTTGTTAACTTCTCGTTAAGAAAATTCTAAATTTTTTCTAAATTTTTTTTATTTTCGGGAAGTTATTGGTTTCACCCCATTTTGCAAAAATCGAGTTCTCATCAGATCTCGACGTTCTGAGGGTCTACGAAGCTTCCCTGATCATCCCTGAGATGATGTCCTTATGTCTGGGTGGATATGTGTGTGTGTGTGTGTGTGTGTGTGTGTGTGTGTGTGTGTGTGTGTGTGTGTGTGTGTGTGTGTGCGTGTGTGTGGATGTATGTGAACCTTTTATAACTTGAAACGGCTTGACCGAATCGAGCCCACTAAACGGTGTTCCAAAGAGTTTTACCAAACTTAGATTTCCTGAAAGTTTGGGTCGATTTGCACCGACAGATTTTGAGAAATTTTCAAAAAACTAAGAAAAAAATTTTTTTTAAAGTGGTTTTTTTCAAAATAACTTTAAAATAGCTTGACCGATTTCTAGCTAGACCGAGCTAGAATTCCAAAATCTAATCAGCTCTTAACCTATTAAAACACGTCGATTGCCGCAAACCGGGTCAAAATCGGTTGATTCGTTTGTGAAAAATCGTTGCCGAAAGAAAACGAAAAAAATAGTTTTTTTGGAATAACTACGAAACGGCTTGACCAATCGATTTTAAATTCTAACCAGCTCTTGACCCTGTAAAAACATGTCGATTGCTGCAAGCCGGGTCAAAATCGGTTGATTCGTTTACGAGAAATAGTTGTCGAAAGAAATCGAAACAAATCGTTTTTTTACTCAAAAAATCGCGTCAAATCCTACAGGATTTAATAAAATATACATATACATATTTTCGAAAAAATATACATATTTTCGAGTGTTTTGAACTCGAAAATAGCGGGAAGTTTCAGGATTGGCCTACAGGGTTAATCTATTTTTTTTATGCAATGACTTGGATATTTATGTACAGTTTTGATTTTTTAATGGGTGTCAGGGTACGCTGTGCCTTCGAGTCTTTATGAAATGTACGCGCCCGAATGTAAACGAACGAGATGATTTAATAATATATGGCTGAGAGCCACGGGGAAACAAATCTCCGGAGGGTCTCTTGTTACTGACTTTTTTATTCTTGCTGTGCATTATTACCATTATATAATTGAGCTTCACGTCTTTATTTGCTGTGTCTATTAATTTGTTAATTGTAAAGCGCTGCCATTTCAAAACTGTCACTTAATGAAGATTTAGTGCCTCTTTCACGAATTGGTTTTGACAGGTCACTTTTAGAGGTCTAATATCGAAATTAATATTCCAAGTGACTTTTTGCCAAAAAACGCGTATTTATATGAACAAAATTGGTTATTGTTTTTTCCTCTACAACTTAAATCGGAGATATGAAAAACAAAAAATTTTTTATATCAAAAAAATGTAATTAATACAAAGTGATGTCACATTTCAAGCACGTTCGTATTAAAAGTGGTACTATTATATTTATATGATAATAAAGAGTACTAATTATACATATCGAATTCAATATAATTATGTTATATACATAATCTAATCGTACCTACGTAATAGTACAATGCTCTAAATTTGTTTGTCTGTTGTTTGTTATCTGCCAGAAAACTGCTGAACCAAAGAAACGTGCGGAGAGAGCGGGTACGAGAGCAGAAGCGAGAACTCTCTAAGGAGGGTCACGATGAGTTCCGAAGACGCAGGCGGAAGATGTAAAGGACGCACCGAGGAAAGTAGACATTGGCGTGCTTGTGTCAGTGAAAGTTGTAAGTAACTTTCACTTATACCCCCTAACTAAAAGCTAGTTTTTGTAACCATTTGCCATATACTTTATTTTATGTGTATTGTTAATGATAATTTGAAAGTTGACTTGAATACATGTTAGACAACATCATGATTAAGAGCAAATTCTCATAAGACATTTGATTTTGTCTCCGGTTCAGAGTCTATTTCTGACTTTTTTCTAGTTTGTGTAATATTTACAACTTCCATTTTATTTTTAATAGTATCTTAAGAAGCAAACATGCCTGTGAGTCACCAGAGAGCAGATGGTCTCTGTCGCCAGTGTGTTGCCGGCCTTTTAAGGAGGAATAGAATATCTGACGGAGGAGAAAGTGGGTCATCGGAATTTGTAGGATGGAATAGGATTATCAAATTAAAGGGAAAATGTGCCACTGAAACACTCACTCACTAAACGAAGTACAACAGTAAAACCGGCTACTTCGCGTCTGTATTCTGTGAAGGCACAGACGTGAAGTAGCGGTTTCCGTCTCTCACCGACCGCGCCGGCCCAATTTCCTGCTGCAGGCAAGTTGGTCACAACATGACCGTCCCACATAAAATATCTTACAAGTATAAATATTTTCCAGTATGTGCTTATTCACATGTAAGTAAATAACGGGGTGCATGTCGATTAGATTATATTTATTGATTGTGGAGCCTTCTGTTGGCTCCGTCGTTAAATCGGATCGGTGTTACCATACACATTTTCTTATGTCTAACCAAAGAATAATCCATTGTTAAACGGTAAAGTGAATCAACTTATAGGATTTCATGATCTAGAGACTGGTTAAAGTTTATGTCCTGAATAAAATAAAAACCGTTAATGTATAAATCTATATTAGAAGAAACTTTAAAAATTTTGACAAAATTACAAAATTGAATGGAGCATTGTCATCAGAAACCAGTAAAAATACAACAGCATCAATAGGTGCTTACGTGTAACGAAATACAGGTGAGTTGCGGTCTACTTATGTTAGTCAATTTTTAATTAATTTAATAAAAATTCATCAGTTGTCCGTTGACACCCCGACAACTCAAGTGACTAGTTTATTCAATGTACTCTATGATGCTATGTATGTAGAGCTTTACTGGAGGTTTTCGACTGATTTTTTTAATTCACAACTTGTTATGAAGATATTACCTAGATTGTTGCATTCATTTTCTTAATTCAAGATTTTATTTTTTATTTTTATTTTTCATTTTTTATCCACAATCATTACTGCAAACCGGCTGTCATAAACACAAAAACTGAAATTGACAAAGAAATGTTCCGTTTATGTTATTTTGGTACGGAGCATTAATAAAGTCTTGTTTTTCTTTCGGAAACGCAACTGGAAGAGGTTTAATTAGCAAATGCGGGAAAGATGATTTGTGATTCTGAACGAAAATTTAAGATTTTAATAAAAAAAAAAACCGGCAAAGAGCATGGCGGACTATGCACAGTTGGGGTTCCGAAGCCTGTAGGTACTACAAACAAATGCATTACACCTGTAAAAAAAACTACGTTGTTACAGTTTTTTCCATGTTTTCTGCACAGAATAGGAATAAGCACTTCAGTCGCCTATACCTGGAGAAACAAGTAGGTATGTCGATTATTAATCTAAAGGTAATGTAAGCAAAAGTGCAGCAGCAAAAGAGCGTATCTTCATATCATTTACGTCCTTTTGTTGAGAAATGTAGTTTTTCGACAATAACTCAAAAATGGTATATCCAATCATGTTTAAAATAAAGTTTAAAATATTTTTTTTTTTTGTTGAAAGTATTTATTAAGCGTTACCTTTGTATTATTTTGCACATTTTTTGGTCATACTGTTTAAAAAAATAAAAGGGGAAGAGACAATTTTTTCTACTTTCGGAACGATTATTTCCGAAAATATTCAATTAATCAAAAAGATTACTTAAAAACACATTTTTTTTTCTATAGAGCTGTCGAAATATGTATTACAAATTGCTATTCGCTAAAATTTTTTACCTTCTATGGCATGTATGGAGTATATCTGCCCCCAGAAATATTTATTATTGTTATTATTGAAATTAATATCTTTAGCGCAGTTTTATTTAATTATCTTAAATAAACCAACAAAGAGATGTCATACACAATTTGACATTTTCAAACTGACAAGCAATATTTTTTTTTTTTAAATAAATTTTAAATAACAAGACAAAATCATAATATTAATTAAAACAAAATCATAATATTAATTAAAAGAACAATAAAGAACGTGTCTTGTAATTTCAACACACCCCTCAAGACATACGTTATAATTATAATTTAAATAATTTTAAGTCCTAATCCTTGAATGCATTTATCATGTAATTCTCTTTGAAGTGCCTTTGTTAAAATATCTGCAATCATTTCACTTGTAGATACATGATGTAATTTTACAATTCCTTTTTCAACTACATCTCTAATAAAGTGATGACGAATATCAATATGCTTTGTGCGTATGATAAACAGGATTAGAAGCCAGTTGTTCAGCTCCACAATTATCAATAAATAATTCAATATTTGAAAACTTTTCTTGTTCAATTTCAATTAATAATCCTCTTAAATATATTAATTTTTCACAGCTTCTGATAAACTAACATACTCTGATTCAGTAGATGAAAGAGCTACAGTTCGTTGTTTCTGTGATTTCCACAGCACCCCTGCTAATATAAATACATATCCAGAATATGATCGACGATCTTCAAGACAACCTCCCAATCAGCATCACAATAACCAATCATAGATTTATCCTTTTTGTATAAAATATTCCAAGTTTTAAAGTACCAGCTAAATACCTCAAAATCCTTTTAACTGCTAACCAATCTTGCTGACATGGTTCATTTACAAATTGAGCTAGTCTTGAAACAGTATTAGCAATATCTGGTCTAGTTCCAACCACCAGATACATCAATGCTCCAATAACTTCTCTATAAAATCTATTATCTATTTCTTCTTTGTTTATTAAATAATTTGTCTTCTTCTTTGTATTTCTCCTGGTGTTTTGACTGGATTACATTCACTCATTTCATATTTTTGTAAATTAATAATATATCTTGATTGATTAATAAAGATATATTCATTAGTTTGATTTATCTCTAATCCCAAACATTGTTTTGCATTACCTAAATCTTTAATCTCAAAATCATCTTGAAGTTTACATTTTATTTCATCAATCCAACATATGTCTGAGGATGCAACCAAAAATCATCAACATAAATTAATAATAATAAAATATCTTTACCACGTTTAGCATAATACAAACAACTCTCTGCTTTTGTTGATTTGAGTCCAATACTTTCCAATTTTCTTGATAATTTTTCATTCCATTGTCGAGCAGCTTGCTTGAGACCATAAAGAGCCTTTTTAATCTACAAATATCACCCCTTCCTCAATACATTTCAACATTTTTATAGCTTTAATTTTAAATCCTCAGTCACTTGATTATCATCAATAATCCATGTTAAAATTTGATAAAGCATTTCCGGAATTTCCATAAAAACTGTTTCATCTAATGTTCCATTTAGGTAAGCAGTCACAACATCAAATTGTCTAATTTCCAGATTTAACTCCGCAGACAATGCAAATAAAAGTCTCACTGATTCCATTCTTGCAACAGGAGCAAAAGTTTGATTATAGTCAATGCCATATTTCTGACTATAACCTTTTGCTACAATACGAGCTTTTCTTTTTTCAATTAATCCATCTGATCCAAATTTATTTGTTAAAATCATTCGACTTCCAACAACACTTTGACCTTCAGGTAATTTAACAATATCCCAGGTATCATTTTTAATAAACTCATAACTTCAGATTGAATTGCTCTTTTCCAATCAGTACTCTTTGAGAATTCATAGCATCATCTAATTGAACTTCAGTTATTCCAACAAATATATTATTATCTTCATTAAAATTACAATCAATCCTTTCTTGAACTTCACAATTATTAACTTTGAAAATAATTTTCTGGGACGACCTCTCAAACCTGTTTTAATTAATTTTGGTCTTCCAGGTCCTCGTTTTTCTTCTTTAGCTTCTTCTCTTGACTCTCTTCTTGAGTTTCATGAATAGATGATTGAACACCTGATGACTTTTCATTTTCTTCATTATCTTCTAAATCTCCTGGTATTTCTGCTTGAGCTTCTATCTCATTATTATTTCCAAATCCTGTTATCAATTCAACCCATGGTTTATTTTCATTTTCATAATCATTAATAATCAACTGTTCAATCTTTTGATTTTTAAAATAGTAGTAACATTATCTTCAATAAATTTTACATCACGAGCAACAATAAATTTTCTACTCTCTGATAACCAAATTCTATATCCTTTTGTTTCACGTGGATAACCTACAAAGATTCCCTTCATTGATCTATCAGATAATTTACTTTTGCTGGATTTTTATCAAGAACATAAACAGTTGATCCAAATGCAAATAATTTAAAGACATTTTGTCTCTGTTGAACCATCTCTGATAAGGAGTATCCCTGATACTTTTGAAGGACATCTATTTCTTAAGTGACATGCTGTAGCTAGCATCAGCCCAAAACATGTCTGATAAACTTGACTGAAGTAACAGACAACGTGCCATTTCTACTATCGTACGATTAAAACGTTCAGCAACACCATTTTGCTGAGGTGTTCTTACAACACTTAATCGACGCTGAATACCTTGATTACGCAGGAAATTATCCATCTCAGCATTACAATACTTTACCATTGTCACTTTGAAGATATTTGATCTTCTTCCCTGTAACACGTTCTGCTTGAGTTTGATACATCTTGAATGCTTCTAGTGCACCACTCTTTTGTTTAAGAAAGTATACTTCACACCAACGAGATCGATCATCAATGAATGTAATAAAGTATCTTGCTCCGTTTACTGATTGAGTCTTGAACGGTCCAACAATATCTGTATGTACTATTTCAAGAGTTTCTTCACTTTGCCGTTCACTTGCTAAAAACGGTAACCTTGTCATCTCGTAAACATACTTCACATTTTGACAAACATGTCAATTGTTCAGAGGTTATTTTACTTGTAGTATTCTGATTAATAACCCGAACTAAATCATTAGCATTCAGATGGCCCATACGACAATGCCACATTAAAAATTCTGAATTAGTTTTATCTTCAACAATATCAGCTTCTTCGTTTCCTTCTTGCAAATAATAGAGATCACCACGCCTTTCAGCTACAAATTTAATATTTCCAGTCGAATCCATAATCATCGCTGAATCTTTACGAAATAAAACTTCACAATCCTTATTAGTAATTTTAGCAACTGAAACTAAGTTTGATCTAAGATCTGGTACAAATAATGTATTTGAAAAACCTACTGACCTCAGCTGTTTACCATTGCTAACTAATAAATTAACAGTTCCCTTTCCTTTGATTTCACTGCTAGCTTGACTAGCCAAATTGATTCTTCCATTAGTTTCTTCATTAAAAGACTTAAATAATTGCTTATCACCACATAAATGTGTAGTACAGCCACTGTCAAGTATCCAAGGTCGACTACTTGGAATAATACTAGCAAATTCAGTATTATATACTGCAAAAGTATCATCATCTGCTTGAGCACATTGTTTTTCTTGTCTGTATTGTTTATTCTGCTTATCTGGTCCATTTCTTCTGAAATTTGGTTTGTTTGGTTTGGATTGTGTTGGACATTCAGGAGACTTATGTCCTTGTTTCCCACATTTAAAACAATACCCATTAAATTCATATTTATAACTCTTCTGATTTTCTTCTCACACTTCCAGCTAACTCAACCACTGAATTTGAGCCTACTTCACTCTCTCTCAAGTATTTTACTTTGAGAGCTTCAACCTCCAATAGTTCATCACGCGATTCAATTGCACATTTAAAACCTTCATAGCTATCTGGGAGGCTAAATAATAACATTATAGATAGTAAATCCTTGTTCACTTGAATGTCCATAGCTCCAAGTCGATCAACTATATCAGAAAATTTATTTACATGATCCCTGACATCACCACCTTCAGACATCTTGTGAAGCATAAGTTGTTTGAGTAATAAAGCTTTTCTTGCAGGTCCTTTAGATGCATAAACTGAAGCAAGTTTTTGCCAAACCTCACGAGAAGTATTACATCCTCGAACATGCTGCAATTCCGTTGAACTAATCGCTAATATCACTTCTGATTTAGCTTTACGATCAGTTTTAATCCAAGCATTCCTTGCATCAATACTTTTCTGGTTATCTTCAACAGCAGGAATCAATTTATCACCATTCACATATTCCCACAAATCATTTTTTATTAATAATGCCTCTACATGAATCTTCCAGGCTTCATAATTATCTTTATTCAAAAGCTCAAATCTCGTAGCACTCACTGTTGAAGTCATATTAATCTTTTTCTTATTCAAAGCCTGGGCCCATAACCTATTGAAATTAATATCTTTAGCGCAGTTTTATTTAATTATCTTTTATTAAATAAACCAGACAAAGAGATGTCATACACAATTTGACATTTTCAAACTGACAAGTTAAATATTTTTTTTTTTTTTTTAAATAAATTTTAAATAACAAGACAAAATCATAATATTAATTAAAAACAAAATCATAATATTAATTAAAAGAACAAATAAAGAACGGGTTCTTGTAATTTCAACAGTTATTTAATCATCAAAATAAGTATTATCCTGTAGCATCAATACGTGTAGTTTCTGAATAAAATGCCCGTGGCATACAGACCGACTAACGGATGGACGGACGGACGGACACGACGAAACTATAAGAATTCCGTTTTCATCATTTTGGCTTGGAACCCTAAAAAAAAGATAAAGCATCTATTTCCTTGGTGGGCGGCGCGTGATGGCGGCGGGGCCGGGGGGCGGGGGCGGTCTCTTCCCGGACTGCGACTTTCATTTATCAACGTCATTAAAATTCTCGAGCTTTCGCTTTTGATATAAGTTCTATCAAATTTAGCGAACTTTCCTCTTTTCGATTCATTTAGTGTAATTGGAACGTTTTAAGCCAACGACACACTACGGAAATGGTACTACATACGTGAACTGCACATAGAGGACGAATTCTTATTTATTGATGGTCGAATCCTCTCAGCACTGAGTCATGAATCGACTCGCCACGATCGCCGCCCGAGACGTATTTACAATCAATCAACTGCTATACCTACTTTAAAATATAGGAGTTTTCTGTTATGCTATCATCTGACTCTAAGCTAAGTAACACGACAAAAAGATGTTTGTAACGAAGTCGTCAGAAATCGCAACGTGCCAGGTGGTCGTGATCGTGGTGCCGCAGGTATCGATCACTGCTGGGGCGCACACTTTCGCAGTATTCTTATTTCGAATCGAGTCTGCGCCGGTGCACTGCGGTCGGGGGCTGTTAACCACCATTGTTACTAGTGCAATAGCTACACTCTGGACTGACGGCCCGATGCAGTCCGAAGCATGCATCGCGTGGTCACATTTTACTCAAGTTAAATATCATCAGTCGATGCGCCCGTGATCAGGATTCGGACCCGCTACCTTCCGACTCGAGGCGGCGCTCTTAACGACTGAACCGCCTCGTCTTAAATCGATAGTAATAACATCTAATTTGCGCGATGGCGCGTTCGTGTCAGACAGCGCAGGCACCCGACCGACGCGAGCGATCGGGTACCGTTCTCTGTCGCTGCTCTGCGGCAATAGTCGTTACGAAACACTTCTCAAAAGTTACTACGCCATTTCGACGAAAGGGCGCGCCGCCGGTGGCTTATTTCTTATAAAAAAGTTTAAGGTATTTAAGGTTTATATCCGCGCTCTCATAAATAGCGCTTATAGGGCGCGCTCGAGTATTACATGAGCGGTTCCCTCGCTCCGGCTGGATTTAGGTTTGGCTTACGGAGGGGAGAGGGGACTGGGGCAATTCTGAAAGGGATTTTTCACTTCGATAGACCTTTTCGTTTTTTTCACACGCGTTGCGTAGCGTTTTCTCTTACCTATCTCTTTTGAAATATTTTGTCATGGTTATGCAATTTCTAGCTGTGGAACATTCTTCTTCCTCGATTGCTTCTGGTTTGAATAATGTCTAATGAATATCTATTTGTTTTCAATAACTTTTATTAGAAAACACTTTAAAGTACGACCTTGTTTTTGACACGACAATGATTTTATATAAATAAACGGAAAAATAAAGGAAAAATCAAAAATAAAAACGAAGTAAAAAACGAGAAAAAAAGGAAAATGAATACTAAGCTTCACCACCGAACGCAAAAACGAGGAGTAAGAGACGACTAACCCTGTCCTCGGGGCGATAGGCAACTCCACCTCGATCATATTAGCCATATGCGTAATCCTTTCGTAGTGTTAAGCTTTTGTCACTTCAAGATAGTGACATACTCTCCCACAAAGTTTTTATTTTGGAATAAGCCACAGAGAGATGCTACACTAAACTTTTCACCGCAGTATTTGTTCAGTTTTAAATTGAAACAAAACTGGCGTATTGATAGCGAATGCATCCATGATTTTATCATTCGATCACTTAGAAACATGGAAAAATAAAATTTACGTGTTGTCCGCGTGTACTGTCATTGAAATAGGTATACGCCCAACGAAATTATATAATACTTCTCGATTTCGCCGGTCAATACATAGCTATTTTTTTCATAGATCCATTCGTCTATGGATACATGAAAACATATTGAATGAAGAAAATACAAGGCAGGAGGGACAAAAAGCTCTTGTTTGTTAATATAATAACATTGCATTTGTATTATTCTCATCGAATGATTCGTTTCATTTATATTTCGAAAAAGATGTTATTGAAATTAGAAACAATCGTGTTATGCTTCGGTGGGAATTTACAAACGTTTCCATGTAGAGGCTTTTCCGTGAAGCACTCGTACTGGTCGGCGTGTCGACGAGTCTGTGTGGAGACTCGAGGAATGTGGCCCCCCATGGAATAAGTATTAACAGTAAAAAAGAGCTTCATAGCTTACTTTAACGAGCCGAGTCCTCTCCTTTTCATCACTTTAATTGGTCGATTGTACCGAAAACAAGGTGAGTTCTTTTTGTGGACATCTGGAGGCGCGTTAAACAATCGCTTGCTATGGCAATACTTACGCTGGTAAAAGAGTTATAGATCATATTTTAACTCAGAATGTCATTCACCTTTGATTTGCTGATGGCGCTGTTGTAACGAAGAGCCACTGAATGACCCACACACCGCGTCCGTCCAGCCAGTCTAGACACGACAAGACAAACAATGTGTAATGCCCATGTAACGTCCGGTACGCCTGCATAGTCGAGAAGTTAAGGATTGGAGTTATCATGATGAAATTTATTTAGGAACAACTCCACTTTCGGTAAAGAATTTGTGAGTCTGAATTCTGGTCTAACTTCAGTTCGAGGTGGAAAATGAAATTATTGTAAACAAAATTAATTTTACTATGAAAACATAATAGTATCGTGCGTAGTAATAAAGCTATTTTACTAAGAATGATAGTGGTCCTATACTTTACGCAACATGTAAATAAATACGTTTTATAAGTGGTAGAAAGTCTTTCTGTGGTTAACTTGGCTGCAGCATGGAAATGGTTCCGCTCAGTCTGTAAGATTCATACTCACTCTAAATAAACGCAAAAATGCAGCTACCGCAATGCGTTTTGTTCCAAGAATGAGAATTTTGATAGCTTACTCTCCCGCCCAATAGCCCTTCCCCCTCCGACAAATATCCTCTATTTTAATTCTCAGCCGGCACCGCACCGGTGACTCCCGGTTGCGGACTGCGGTTGCGAGTGTCCATAGGCGATGATGACCACCTACTTTATGCTAGCTCGCATGCTCGTTTACGCTTTAAAAATGTTATACAAAATAAGATCCTCGGCATCAAAGGACGGTTCACTTTGATTGTTCTTATTATTAAGAGAATTAACTTTACAAAAGTCTTGACAATTAATATAATTATAAATCTTGTAATTTTATAAAGAATTAATTAGTCATTGTGTCGATTTCAATTTAAAGGCAAATATATTTTTATATTAGAAATTAATATTTTCGATTTAATTTAGGTGAGATATTTTTTTAGGTCACTAATATAATCATAGTCTAGCGATCACTGTGGTACTGCTGTTTCCAAAGGTCTGCGTATTCGTAGATTGATTCAGAAGAACGAGCAAAGTCGTGTCTCAACTGGAAATTTTAGTTTACGATTTTAATTTAACCCATTTACTATAGATAGCAGTAAGCTTACAAACTGAACCAACAGTTAATTTATTTACAGCTTCATTTATCTCTCGACACTTACAAAATAATGAAATAATAAGGCCCCAACTGCAATATTTCACCGCGCGTTTTTTTTCTCGCAATTCTGTTACACATTGAAACTTATGGGAGTAGCCGCACTAGCGGGTAAAAATTCAGGCGGGGAAAATTTGTGATTTGATGCAAATTGAACGCGATACGGTGCGGATTTATTACTGGGCGAATTCTTTTTCGCAGTGCGGACAGAGCCAACTCCATATTTTAAAACTCAAGTGTTTACACATTTTAGTTATAGATGCAATAGATCGTTAATCAAATGTACCAACAGAAGTATAAATTCCAACAGAAATTCACGATCAATTTGTAAAATACTGAAAATAAAAATTGTAAAAATGTGAAAACTGCAATAAGGAGCCATCCATAAATTACGTCACACGATTTTCATGATTTACAGCTGAAGCCCCCCTCGTCCTTGTCACTGGTGGTAACATTTTTGTAACTCCCATTTCCCTAGTCTTACGTCACAATTTTGTTTAGCAATTTTAAAATAAATTATTAATTAAACAGCACGTCCAACATTATTTCTATATTACCATTTTTTATACAAAATCGTCAGTAAATCAAACATTTAAAGTTTCTTCGTTAAATTTGAAATCGCGAATTTTATTATTTTACATTTACACACTTCACGATGCGTATGACTCGCCGCCCACCTTGTCACATGATGTCACACTTTGTTGGTCACCTTTCTTCCCGGCACCACCGATAATACAGGCCTTCCAACTAGCTTGGTGACGTCACGCGTAATCGGCGGACCAATCGTTCATTTAGTAATTTGAAGTAAATCATTAGGTGAATAGGTCAACATCAATGGAACATAAAAATGTTATTTTATAGAAACAAAATTAAATTTATACAAATTCTTTAATAAAATAAAAATGAACATTATTTTTAATTTAAAATACGTTTATTACGTAGGTTACATAATAACAATTGAAAATGCCATAATATTTAAAAAAAATCTATTATTTGAAGATTTTAACACTTTTTTCAAATTACCACTCGTTCATCTCTCAAGACGAACGAGCAAGAAACTTGAAAGTAGCTCTTTTCAAACCATGTTATACAGAATTACAATCAAATACAAAACAATTATAAAAATAAATAAATCTGTAGAAAGTTGAGCTAGAAGTTATACAAAAGCCCTACAAAAACATTAACAAATTTCTATTATCACATATAAACCAAAAGTATAAATTAATAAGCATTCAAGATTAAGGAAAAAGAGAAAAAACTTTTAAAGAAGTAGAAGAAAATTTAACACAGAAAAAGATAAATAAATTATTCATTAATTTTAAAATGAATCTTATCTTATTCATTACAAGAGTTCATTTCTAAATTTATAAAATATAGTGTATTATTAATATTACAAATTTATAGTAACCAGATTTGATTATACTACTATTGTATTACTATTAAGTAAACATCACTTTTATAACTCAATGGATTAAAATTTCTTTTGTAGAATGGTTCTTATTAATTTACTGATTAAATGATATCTTATATAGAAAAAAATTAGTTCCACCTGCACTTTGAACATAATATTTAAGAAAAATAGAAAGTAAAGAGATATTTATTTTAAATATACATAATATATACTAAATATGGATTTGATGAATAAGCTAAATAGGTGTACAATAATATTATGAATGCAAATGTGATACTTTTTCCACTATAATTTACAACAATGTAATTACAAATTATATAATATTATATAATAAAATTAACAATTAGCAATAAATAATTTAATTCAATTATCTACCCTGTTCAAACTATAGTAAAGTATACTAGTTATAGCATTTGGCTCGCCCGCTTGGTCATAGAAATAAATTGTTCAACTTTTCTGTCGAGCAATCTCTGCTAATCATGATCGCGATCCCGTTCCTGTATTCGATATCATTTCTAGTTTCACTGTCCCTTCCCATTCTGGTCACATTCCAATACCTTAAACTCCAATACCTTCTGCAGGATGGCATTGAAATTTAACTTATGTAACTTGGTGCACCAGGTTCCGATTCCAGTTCTGTTATTGGTTACACCTACACCGGTTCCAATCTAGATTTATGTACAATATTGATTATATTATTTACACACCTATAGGGGTTTCAATATAAAACTGGCATTAAAAGTAATGGAATCCTGTACGTTTACCCACTAAATTATTCTTTAGAAATTAAACTCTTCTTTATTAAGAATTAAGTTCTAGACTCAACAGTTTAAGCTTGTTTTATGGTTCAGTCAGTCAAGCAGTCGCTTTTCCTTTGTTATTCCTTTATATTTATATACATTATTAAATATAAAATATTGAATATAAATTATAAATATATAAGTATAATCACTATGTGTGATACTATTTTAATACAAATATTTACATAAAGTAATTAGTAAGTCAACGTGAGCAGTTACATTTAACAAAAAATGTCTAATCATATATTGTATGATTGTATAGAAATGGTATTTTTATTACTATAGAAGACATGATTTAACTAAATAATTTATATTTCTAGTAAATAAAAATAGAATGACCATGTAGAATACAAATGCATATTCATGCTAATTTAGGTATTTATGTATCTACTTATTAACTAATCTATAAAAAATAATTACCTATATACAAAATTCATTGTTAACTTCAAAAATATAATTTAATAACTAACTTCATTTGCAATTTAGATTTAAGTATTTCAATAAATATAAAACTAGGGATTAATGTTTGCTTTAGATACATGAACATTAAAAATAAGTTTAATTAATAAGCTAAGTAGGCATATAATTAAACCTTTAATGAAATCTTTTTGTTGTATGCCTATTTAGCTAATTAATTACATTATCTAAGTAATGGAAATGTAATGCTACTTTTGTCAAATAATTTTACAATTATCCAATTAAAAAAAAAACTATATTAATAAATATAATATTTATTAATATATAATAAATACTCTTATTAATGTAGGGCACACTTTTAAATTCAAATATGTGTAATGTCTGCATATATAATATTACATATTTAATATATTTATATACATAGTAATTAATAATTCGGCATGAATTAGGGCATTAATTAATTACATAAGAACGGTTTTGGCTATTTTGACCCCCTACCCGCATGTATGATCTCAAAAATTTCGGACTTCCCTCCGCCTCTTATGTAAGATTTTATGGTTTTGAAAACGGACCAATTGCACTATTATGACTTAAATCAAAGATATTAATTTTAAAAAGTAAGTTAACCTATTTTATGTTTTAGATTTAGATTATGATTATATCATTATGAGATAATTATCTAGCCTTTGAAAAATCTGTATTATAATTAATAGAAAGTTTTCAAATAATCGTAAAGTAAGAAAACAAATCAGTCAAAAAACTACAAAATGAACAATCCTTTGCCCAAAGTAAGGAACAAGTAGAATTGAAATAACGAATAATAATTTATTTTAATAATGCTCTTTCTGTTTTATATAATGAGATAATATACATTATCTACTAATTTAGTATAAAATAATGATCAAAATCAGTTAACCCAGTTGAAAGTTATGAGGTAATGAACATAAAAACAGTCGAATTAAGAACCTCCTCTGATTTTGAAGTTGGTTAAATATCAATACATACCACAAAATATATACCACTAATTGCCTAATGTAATTCAATAATTAACTTTAACTGCATCTGCATATGAGTATTTAAATAAATTATAAATGAGTGATTAAATATAAAACAAACTGAAAATGAATTAATTTAGTAATTATAAAACAATAACGGCTTGTGCTGTTTATAAGAGATGTGTGAAGTTAAATATATGAAAATGAAAAAATTATTGTATATACATTATTCATATAATGTGATAATATATACTATTTACTAATTTACTGTAAAATAGATATACCATTAATTGCCTCACTAATAATGTGATTTATTTACATCTGCATATGGAGTTTAGATACGAAATATAAGGACAATGCCCAAAAATTATATTTTTGGGTATATATGGTCTCCATTTGCTTTGTTTATGTGAACGTTGGGCATACATAATTTTAGTAGCATTACATTATAAATCATAAAAGCAATATAATATAAATTTATATAAAAAAATAATATGGAGAACATGAAGAAATTGATATAGAAATGTGATAACATATTTTATAAATGTTATTTTGAATTAAAAGTGTTCAATTTTCTTTTATTTTTCTTTGACTCACTTACAACTTCATTGCATTTCTTAACATAATTGTTTAAAAAGATATTTGTTGAAACTTTTATTAAATGATACAGTAAATTTGAAATACTATGCTGATTTGATTTACATGAAAAATCATCGAAAATGTGTAGTTTTCTGAAATAATCTTTGATGTTATATTAATAACTGTATTTCTTTGATTTGAATTGTTTAAAACTTATCTTCATTTTCTCCATTTATCAATTTATTTACAACCAAATAGTTTATAAAAATTATGTTAATAACATCACACTGTGGATATAGTAGTCCACCCTATTTAGATTTTTAATTATTGAATAGTTTCTATTTGTGCTTTCACCTATTATAATTTGTCTGTCAGTAACTAAATGTTTCGAACAATAATCACACTGATTTTTTATTGCCGAACGAGCACAATAGCCTGCTATATATGTCAGTATAGGCAACACATCAGTCTTATTTAAAAATCATCTGATTCAAGATAAATGTCGAACTGGGCATAATTCGAAATTGGTTCAGTAATTTCATCTGAAACTGATTCAGTGTCTAATGATTTGGAAATATCGTCTATAGTAACATCCACTGAACCACACAATTCTGAATTTAATTTTAAGGGCAATAAAGACTGAGTTCTTAACTTAGACTCAACTTCAAATACTTGTCTAATAGAAACTAAATATTGTGAACCAGCCATCATACGATATTTACCAAAACGTGTTTCTAGACAATCTGTTTGAATTTTGCCTGGCAAAATATATTCAAATTTTAATATTTCAACACAGTAATTTGTTAATTCTAATAAACAGTGAATTGAATGTGAAAAGAAGTTAAAGTCTCGGAGTCAGCTTATGCTGTGTTTGTTGAAATGAAGCCCAAAAATCTAACCATGCTAAGCATTTCCTTAAATATTGATAATTTTCATGGTTAGGTGCAAGTGGTTTCATGAGTTCGTTATTTAACCTAACGTCTTTAAACAATGTCTTGACATTAACAATATTCCACCATTTCAAAATAATTTCAATAAAATCGGCAGTAGTGTTATGATGTATTAAGTTATGTGAGTCACCTAACTCCCGTAAAGCATTAATAGCAAATTCATTGAAAATATTTAAAACAAGTTTTACATTTTGACGTTCAATACTAGAAGGATTTAGAGACTTCAAGTTTAAAGTGTGACAATATTTGACTAAGTTATTACTTTCTTTATGATACAAATCTTTTAAATTTGAAAAGTTTGCTATCGCTTGGCAATCTTTAAAGTCATTCAGACTCGGATAAACAAATTGTTGATCAACCTGGTTTAACCAGTTATTGCGAATACATTTCAATACATGGACAGAATCAAATGTGCAAAATAATGGTTTTTTATCATCAGCTGGATGTTTATAGACAATTTGCAATTTAGGAGGTGATATGAAGCGCGACATAGCGTTCCTATTGATTGAGTTATTATCACTCACAACACAAATGACAAAAAAGCCAATAGAATGTAAACTAAGAATTACTTTTTTGATAAAATTGTATAACATTTCCCCAGTAAATTTGTTTACAGGTAAGATATGAACTACATCTTTATATGAACTTTTAAGCTATTAATCATAAATACTTGGGCTGAAGTTGCTGCTGAAGAAGAATCATAAGATTTACCAACAATATCCCTCCTTTGTAATCAAAATAGGGTTTTAAATATATTTCGTCCACCATAAGAGTAACTATATGATCTTTGGGTTGCAAAATTTAAATTTTTCCTTGATGTACTTTAAAAAGAAGATTCATGTTGCTCATTTTTGGATTGAAACTATGTTTAGAACAAATTTTATGCAAAGTATTTGGACAAGGTAAAGTAATTATATCTAAGCTACGCAAGTAACGGTATGCATGGGGAGAAATGGTGTAATATACTACAGAAAATTAATAAATCGGTTGAGTACCTTTCGCCATTTTTCTTGCAAGCAGTAATTTTATTTGTTCTATTAAAAATGAAACTTTAGTGTCTAAGTAGTCATTGTCAGTAAGTAGATTTTGTAGAAGTGAACATGCATTTGTCACATTATCTTTGCTATTAATTTTATTATTTATGTTATTCAAAATTAAATGATCCAAACTGTTTTGCAATGTGTTTATGTCATTTACATTCATTGGATATTTTACACCACAAAATTGCTTTAATTCACGTATCTTTGAATATGCGTAGTGATAGGCTTTGTCCACTGTCGCTGATATTGAAATGGTTGGAATATCACTAGTATCAATCACCATAAATAAAACTTTGTCGCTAATTTCGATTTGAGACCAATCTTTAAAAGTATGTTTGGATAAACACTCTTTAAATTTACTAAAATTATTAAATGAATGCAATCGCTTATATTCATTCTGTGAACATACACTTTCACTTAATGCTAACTCTAATTGTTCATTTTCCAAACGTTCTAACCTTTGGTCTCTACTTTCACGAGAATGAATAGGATTGCTTAAATATTTTGGAATGTTCTTAAATACACATGGTATAGCACCGTCCTTTAAATACAGTCTTTTCAATGGAGCCACAATTTTTCTGCCGGTTCGCTCGTCGTAGGCCTCCGCAGTGCGCCGAATTTGATCTTCAGTAAAATGTAGTTGACAGACCTTAAAAATAAATGTACATTTAATTTGTATCAACATGATAATGCATTTGTACATCTAAATAATAATTGTACTTACTTTGAATGTGCTGTAGGGACAAAATCTTTTCTGTGAATAGCACGAATCCATTTTCGACGAAGATCCTCGTCTTTCGAAAAGAAAACACTGAAATTATGTTTTCTTTATCGTAGTTGCTTCTACAATTAGGAACACAGCATTTGTCATGATTAAAAGTTTAATTCAAATTTTAAAGGAGTTAAATGAAAATTTATTAGTAATAGAAACAAGCAATAATGACAAAAGAATAGAATATATGTATAAGTGTGTGTCATAGGGAGGCAAATATCCCACATCGTTGGATATCGTATCGATCTTACACGCAGTATCGAAACTGGTTGTCTTATTTACAAACTTATTAAATTATAAGTTTAAATTATGAATGCTAATGATCTCAAATATATGTTGACATACATACTACATGTTTTATTTGTATCTACTAAAATAAAAAATATATATATACATTAAAGTATCGATTATTAGGTGACGATAATATCGGTTAAATCGAGTTGCCACATTACTACCGACTAAAACTGTTAAAATTCACCGCTAGAGGGTCAAATGTCTTTGGAGTTAGTAGTTGAACCAGTGATGATGACGCGAAACGCGTCATCAAGGATAGTTGGATGGCCTGTATTATCGGTGGTGCCGTTCTTCCCCATAATGTGTGACGTAGTTTCTGATGGCCCCTAACAACAAATCACTGAATTTTAAAACCAAAGTATTTTAGATAAAAACCTTGAACATTCCATTTAAAAATGACAATATACAGATATACTACATTTCTTTACTGTGGAGCACCTCTTAGGAAAATAAGCAACATCTTGAAAAAATTATTTCTGAAAATCTATTTGAAATTCTGTATATATATATGTACAAGTGAAAAATGTATGACTATTTAGTAAAGTATTACTTCGATGCTACAACTCGACACAGTTCAAAACGATAATATTTAAATATGTGAATGCAGCGTGACGAGGCCAAAGAAAAAGAACAGTGACAAAGAAACAAAGATCACGCGGAGATTTCAGCGCGGCCGAGAGGGTACGGGACAAGTCTTTGATGGCGTGTGGGATGAGACGGTTTGTTAATGGTCTTAACCAACTAGTTCAGAGTCATTTGGTGTGAGAGAAAAACAATACTCGGTAATTTCTAAGAGAACTTTTTACAGTCGTCTGAAAATCACTATGAAAGTGCCATTGATATTACCTAACGGAAAATGCATATTATTTTTAAACGTCAATTTTAACACGCACTGCTATTTTTTTTGAAAGGCTATCAAGTATTAACTTGCCGCCAGCTGGCCGGTCACTCGTACGAAGCATATGAGCTGATGGTCAATTAATACGATCGTCAGATTAAGGTTCATATTGAAATCCGGACTTAAACAAACGACTCTATTTCATTCATGCAAATTGTAATTGCAATTAGATTTAAGCTCATTTTCTGGTGTGCACCGTCGCATAACAGCGGAAAAATAACTTCGTTGTGCACATGACAACACCTGAGGCCAGATTTATTATCTGTGAGTGAAAACACTTGTAATGATATGAATATTCGAATAAAAGACGTCAGCGAAGTATTTTCTTGATGTCAGTAATCGATTTTAATAACGATCACTAACATGATATCTAAATATAAAAATAAAAATAAACGTAACTGTTATTTAAAGTGATCGACTCTCGTGGCCGCACGTTCGTCGTGTCGGTGGGCGGGAGGACACGTTATTTGTACTCGAAGCAAACTTTCGCTTCGACCTGTGGTCGATGCCGAGATCATAGCCGCGTCATTATGATCGATACGTCATAGAGCCGATAATGCATTCAGAGCGAGTCGTGCCGGCAGGGAGTGCGGGGACCGTCAGGGACGTCTCCGGAAATGTACGGGGCGCAGGAAATCGAAGACGGCGCCGGCACGCGCGCGGGCCTCGCACCCGGATCAAATTCAATTATTGTCGTGAAGCCTCCCCCTACCCCGCCGGCCCCTCCGATTCGTTACGTGTCTGTCGCGCAGCCTCGTTCGTTTCATCAGCGTTTATTAGATCACAAATTCGCACACAAATCGTATTCCATGTTTATTGTAATTCTGTTTTGTCGCCGCCCGCTTGTGGCGCACGCGTCGCGGTGCCGAAGCCATGGAAGTGATTAATCTGTGTGTTGGACGCGCTCGCGCCGTCCTCCTAACGTGTTATTTCATTTGAACGAAGTGCTATGTGATGCTTTATGGAGAGACAAAACAAATGATTATAGAAATACTTTTTTTAATTATTATTACTTACTGTGCCTTACAACTTTTCATTTACTATATTCTCGTATCATATATAATGTACACGTAAAAACTGTTGATGTTAAAAATAACAATAACATTCTTTTATATTCTATATTTCCATACTAGGATACACAACACACTCATACACACACGCACGCACACATTTTTAATGCTATGTATTTTATTGAGTATTTTGATTAAAAAAGGACACACAATTATCTATAGAACAAAAAAGACAATTTTTTTTTAAATCAATCATACAATCTTAAATTGGTGTTAAAAAATGACGACGTCGCCGCGCGGCCGGAACGCGCGCCCCGCACGAAAAAAGAACGATAATTTACCCGCGCTCACATTAATAACGGTTATTGCGTTTCGGCTTCTCCTGGGTCCTGTTTAATTAACTGTGGATGAAAAATGCTCCATTGCCATAGTGGTAGCCGGCGCGCGCAGCCGGCCGACGCCGCGCGCCTGAATAATGGTCCATCTCGCAAGCGAGCATCCGTCATATCGCACGGAGCGCCCGGCGCCGCGTGCGGCAGACTTCGTCAGGGAGAGTTTGTAACGAGCGGGAATCGGCTTTGGACTCTATTTCGTGGCCGATAGCATCCGACTTCGATCTATAACATCGGGAGTTTCATTAGTAAACCGAAGTGTCAGCTGGTGTCGTCGAAATAAGGATCAAAATCGATCGCCAGGTGCTGGAGAGCGTACCTCCGAATATTTGTCAAAGGAGATTTTTCCCGCGTATGTGTAATTTAGTCCCGTCGTCACGCGTCACGTATTTTATCGAATCGTCTTCGTGTGTGTTCGGGTGTTATTTTGGAAATAACGTGTTTGCGTTGTTTTGCTCTTTGTCAAAAATCGACTTTCGGTCTAACCGAAAGACTGATGCCTTTGTACGACTAAGCAAGACCAACGTTCCTTCGCGCTGATACATATGTGAACAGAAACTGAAAGAACACTGTTTGTTCAGAATACACTATCTTCTTATTCTGGTCTTCAATAGCATCATAATTTGCAATAGGTATTATTTCAAAATTCGTTCCTAAAGAATGGGAACCTTTAGTGGACATATTTTGGATAATAAACGTGGTTTTGTTCTTGGTCTGTAAGCCACATAAGGAAAATTGTCTGACAATATTTGAACTAGATACCCATGTTAGCGCTGTATGAATCGTAGCCCTAAGTACTTTCCCAATATTTTGGTACATACTAAGAGGTTTGTGAAGGATGTAAACGGTTATATATGTTGTAGCACTATAAACAGTAAATTTCTGCATTACCCATCATTTATTACACTTTGAATTTTTTTAACAGCGCGCAAATATTTTATTTATTAACATTTGAAATTAGCCGACATAAAAATACATATGCTCTATATAAAAAAAATGATGAACTGAAGGAACCATCAGTAATCTTAATTTTGATAACAGTTATATCATAAAGTGCATTGTTAGTCATTATAAATCGAGTTGACGAGCCTGGAACAACAATTTGTTGTTAACTGCGTACAATTCGTGGCTTCTTCCAGGTGTCGTTGAAAAGCAGTAATTTGCTCTCTGAACTGATATCGACGCCGAATTGTCTTTTTTGCATCGCAGGCGCACGTACATAATGTGTTCGTGGACTACGATCCTCTATATTATTGTTATATTGATTATACCCACCTGATTTAAATGATCGTACTGGAGCATCCGTTCGGAAAATTATTCGTAATCCTTATTTTTTTTATCGGGCTAAGGAGGTTCTTCTGATTCTAAAAGTAGTACATGACAGTTGATATCTATTGACGTTGTTGTTTAAATTATTTGAAACAAATAGAGCTTGAAAAAACAGTTTCTATTTTTCAAAATATTCTCTAATATATTTTTGAGCTATTTAATTCCAAAAAGGTTCGTACATCTATTATATTATTTCTACGACTTTGAAATATCAAAATATCTGAAAATACAGGTTTTCCTCAATCAAATTGTATACTTCACAGTTATAATATATATATTTTATTTTTCATTGAATATTCGAATAATCATTAACAATACAGTCGATCGAAATTTTTAGTAATTTGTTTTTTGCTATGTTTTTTATGGTTTATAACAACATTTTCTTTGCACTTACCTTTCTCTTTTGGTAGTGTATACATTACCAAAAGAGAAGTGTCACATTACAATGAACTATATAAGAAAAAGAGAGGCAGATGTGGCTTTTCAAAGTTAGGTACCAGTATGTCCTGCTGTAAACCCGAAGCGTCAAATTTCGTGATGCTAACATTGAAACTGGCTAAATAGGGCCAAAACGAGAACTGGCTATGTGATAGTCTCAGGGCTATCCCATAGTCGACGGGTTTAGAGCCTGTCTCCATATTTTAGATAACCTGAAGGTGTGTTAATAGCGAAAAGTGTTACACTTTTATTTTGGAACTTGTTGAACCTACTCCAATTTTGATTTCTTTGTTTCTGATTGTTGGTAATTAAATATACTTAAAACTTAACTTCATTATTTTTAAAATTTTATAATTACTGTTAAACCAATGCTATTTATAAGAGCATAACATTTAAGAAAAAGACATTAAACGGCTTTAGACTGGTCGACGTACACCCGTAGAGTCGACGTGTCAGTCATAAGCATATTCAATTTTTATTTATTAGCTTTGAAATTATACTTATATAGAAAGTATATCAAAATTAAATAATTTAATATCTTCATAAACAACTTTTATTAATTTCTTAACAAATATAAAAATACCCTCAATAGATAAAAAAATTTCAATCCGATGTAAGATCAACAAAAAAACAATTTTATGGATTATTAAATATTTTTCTGTGTTTTTATTGCAAAATGCTAGTTTGCATATATTTTAAACGACAACATTTACAAACCTATGGTTTACGATTTCAAAAAATGAATTAAATTTTTTATTCATCGAGTAAATATATTTTGGCTCTATTAACATTACGTTACGAACGAAAAAGGAAAGTATCCTGAAAATGATGAAGGCCGTTGCCGGATACTAATGCTCGGCGGTGCCTGGACAAACCGCACGCCATCGACATACGGCGGTCAAAGGAGGGCTCGTCCTTCAAGAAAGGGAAGGGCTTTTGTATCCTGGACATCTCCGAAACGTAGGGCCTGACGGCCGAACGAAAAGGCAGTATCACGCCACTCCGTCGGGACGCGGGCCACTGCGACGGCGCAGTCGGCGGGTTCACTGGCGGCGCTTTGGCTGTTAGCGAAGGAGATTAGGCGCGACGACGTCCGACGCAGGCACGACGCGGACTGACCGTCGCCGTCCGAGCCTAGAAGTGGTGCCGTCAAATAGATTATGTGTGGTCCGACTGTTGTTTCCTTTGTTGATCTCAAATGATTGGGCTTGTGAACTCGGTGGTGGTCACTTCGTAGTAACTCTTGTGAGCAGGCAGAAGTACAGACGAGGCCGGGAGAAAAATAATAGTAATACAAAACTATATATAAACTACATACAAAACTTTGTATGTGTGTGCGTGCGTGTGTGTGTGCGTGCATACGTGCGTGCGTGCGCGCGTGTGTGCGTGTGTGGGTGTGAGTGTGTGTGCCACATTTATGAAAAAAAATTCTTTTGAGAAGTACTCAAAACCTAAAAAATATTAAATTTATATTTCCAGAAAATATGATCAGCATCAGAGAGAGCGGCGTAAAAATAGCAAGGAAATCGATTAAGAATTGTAACAATTGAGTAACACTAAAACATCGGTGTTTTTTAAGTTTGGTATTCGATTTAAATAAAGCGAAATAGAAAGCAATAACTGCGCTATTCTTTTTGATGTTCAGCTTTTAGAGCTGGAATTTAAGAATAGTTCAAATAATGATGGGAAGAATAGGTCCAGTGTTGGAGTCGGTGTCAGCCAAGGAAATACTACAATATATCTAGCAATAGACACGGACTCCAAAAATAACAATAATTGTAACTACCTTATATTATCGTAATGATTTGATTGACTTTTAAGTAGTCTAATATTTTTCATTTCGTTTTACTTGGGAGAACCCTAAAAAATATTTTAATCATTGTTATTCATCGGTATGTGTTCAGTTAAATTTGAAGTGGACAGGTACCTAGTAGTACCTACTCACCTTTTTGCGTGGTAAACACATAGATCGCACCTACATATTGATGAATAGAAAAAGTAAGTTGATTATTAAGTTGTAGAAGAATTCGCAATATTTTTTTTCATTTTAGTGCATATTAATTTGTTTCGGAATAGGTTTTTTTTTAAATCGGTTTTATTTTTGTTAAAATTTTTGTTAATTTTTTGATTTTTAGTGAATCTGAAGTACAATAACTAATTTGTCTGAACATGGGTAGACTTACTAAACGTGCTGCTCATAGATCGCACCCTTACTGTAAGCCGTTAAGAAGTTCCATTGATCATCATATTCTGTAGGTGACTCAAATATCCGGATAGCCTATGAAAGACTCGGCCAAGTATTGTTAATTTGCTCCAAAGAATTGAAGATTTCCGTTACTTTGTCATAGATCCCATAATCAGAACCTAACCAAACTCTCTTCAAAGTACCCTTGAAGTACATCCTTTTCAATAAAAAAAGAATCATCGAAATCGGTTAGTGTGATATTGAGTTATTCGTCCATTTGTCGCGCACATACTTAATGCAAATTTAAGATTTATATGCTTTTCTCATAGATGCCATTGTCAGAACTGAACCAAATTGAAATGGGACCACACGGGAAGCACCAACTTTCTAATATAAAAGTATTATCAAAATCGGTTTACCTAGTCGAAAGTTCTGAGGTAACATACATAACATACAGTTGAATTGAGCACCTCCTCCTTTTTAATTTTGAAGTCGGTTAAAAATAGTTCACATCTCGGAACCCATTTAAACCACTCCGACTTTAAAGCTCTTTTTTCTAAATTTCTTTAAATGTTATATGCACAATATTTAAAGGAGTTTCAATTACATATATTAATAAGAAAGTATCAAAATAAAATCATTTCTTCAAAAAATACGAAAAATGCAATTTAAAAAAAATATCCATTCTTTTCGTCTTCCGGGCGATTGAACAGATCATTTACAACTTTCGATTAGCCTTAGAAATAAAAGAATCTATCTCTTGATTAACAATAACCTTAATCTGATAGGTTCATTACGAGAATATCGTTTAAGACAAAAATTAAATATACACTTTCCTTGATATTTTTGCACTAAATAAAACCGCCAGTCGTAGTTTCACGTCAGAAATGAAAACTTCTAGGCTTAACACTTTTGTAGACATTATTAAAAATATTTTTATCAACGTATTAATATGTTAATAAAATTTTCATTTATTGCATTGTTTTACACGAAAAAGAATATATATATATAATACAAAAAATATAAATATATATAAATTTTATAAAATTCAATTGAGTGGAATTTTAATATCACATACATCAATTTTCATCCATAATTTCAACAATTATCTCATTATTATTATTATCATTATTGTCATCATATTCCAAAACTGATACTGTAGACTTATGGTAATAAAATAAGAAACGAACATTACGCGAGTTCAGTGCGTTTTACCCATCCGACAAGAGATAATATATATACACACTATCATGTATGCGTGATTACACACACACCCACACACACACACACAGAGAGAGAGAGAGAGAGAGACAGAGAGAGAGAGAGACGCACGCACGCACATGTGAATACATCTAAGCGTGACAATCACACAAGTTCAGAGCTTTTTGATCTCAGTGGGTAATAAAACGTATAGATACCGTCGAAGAATTGAAAATTAAATCCGATTCAATTTTTTAATGCAAAATCATTAAAGGATACAAAATGATTTGACCTTAGGCTGGTCGTCAGTCTGCCGTCGATAGGAGGTAACAAAAGCTTTTCCTACCCTTCATGGCTTTGCTCTGGACTGCGACGAGAAGGGATAGGGTAGCTCGGTTTACATCGACAACTATTCGGACTAAAACTAAACGCTTACCACAGCTTAGCCTGTAAGGCCATAATATCAGTTCCGTGTAGGAAGTGAGTTAGGAGCGGTCGTAATTTCTATTTTATTGGTAATGAGCGAGTTTTACGCTATCTAAGTTTGGGTCGTTAACGAATTTTTCACAAAAGTTCCGTTTTAATATTTAGCCGGGCGGCGAGGCCCATAAAACCCCGCCTTAATTAATTTAAGCCCCTTTTACGCAGACTCGAATTAAAAAGTTTCTTCGGAGGTGGGCGGGCGCAAAGTGCTCTAAAACTGGAAATGGCTCGACCAGGGTCCTCATCGTTGTTCTACTTTCCGGATGCTGTTACTTTTTAGAGTTCCGTACCCGAGCAGTGCCAAGGCAATTTTTTTACCAGGTCTACATTCTGCTGTCCTAGTTGTCTTACCATTAGAGGATTATGTCTTCGAACTGTAACAGGGAGCAAATGAGCCTTATTTCCCCCAGACGATTCAAAAAATCCACCAGGAGCAGCACCGGCAGGTGGTACGTACACATGATTTCCCTGTTGACAGTAATGTTAAATCATTAAAAACATGCCGTGGTTTACTTGTCTCAGGTAATAAATGAAAAAAACTCATAGAAAAGTTTGTTATCGTTGACAATTTGTTATTACATTAAGAAACTCCTAAATTATTGTTATTAGTGCATTTTGAGATAAAATTAATTTTTGATCGAACTTTTTCATTGTTGTAACACTTTTATTAATATTTATTACAGACGCGAAGTAGCCGTATCAGCAGAAGAGCTGATACTGTTCAAGATCATCAAATATATTTTTTTATTACATCTATCAATTTTTTTTCCGTATTTATTGCATTTTTATTGTCGATTTTAAAAAAAATATATAAGGCAACACCAGCGTTCGTTCGGTATAGCCAGCAAGTAGTCAATTACAGTCGACGACCAATCGGAAGGAGGAAAAATAAATTTTACAACATTTCTTTTATGTGTTAGAGCCACACTGTGGTGAACTGGGCTGCGGCATGGAAATGGGCCGATAAGGTGTTACAGGTGTAAAGCAGCAGCCGTCGCTGTTAAGTCTCGTCCACAGAGTGGGAGTTGCAATAGCCCACTCCCCGCTCCTCTGAATATTATAAACCTTCCTAAAAGCTCCGGTGGCCCACTTCCTCCTCCATCAGATAACCTATTCCTTTCGAAACGTTCCGGTGGCCTACTTTCTTTCCATCGGGCATTTTGTTGTTTCCTAAAAGGCTGGTAATGTGTCGGTAACTTCTCCGGGGTTGAGGGGTTACGAGTGTTTATGGAGGATGGTAATCATAAACTCTCTCTCTCTTTTCATATATGTGTATGTGTTTTTATGTGTGTGTGCACGACCGGTCAACCTGAAGTATAGTCAGTTCGGGGCTCACCTGCGGTTCCCTGACGCTCGTCCCAAGTGTCTAGGCTCTCGAGTGGTGATAATTTAGTGACACTGTACTTTTATTTTTCAGTCTCGCAAATATATAACCTTTTAAACGTGTTTGTATTGTGGCTAAAACAAATTATATTAACACATTATATTAATAGTAAAATAAAAAATAGCAAAAACTTAATGAAACAACTTGGAGTGTCAATAAGAACAAAATTGTTAACATTAAAGGTTGTGATTTTGATTTTTAACTGAAGATAAATGATAAAATTCTAAAATAAAATATAGAAGTTTTGCTGAAGCTTTTGACACGTATTTTACTAACATTCGACCATCAAATCTCTTAATTAATCTCCCGCTCTTGCTGAATCATTACTGAAGGAAAATATTTCGCCTGTTACCATTAATTTAGAATTTAAATATCTAAATTCCGAGATCTTATTAAGGCATTTAAGTCGTTGGATATGAAAAAGACTGCGGATCTTTTGGTATGTCAGTTAATATTGTAAACTCCATTATTGATTATATTTCATAACTTTTGGCGTTTTAATAAGTGTTTTGATGATGTGTGTGTTGCTTGATCGGATAAAAAAAAAGTAAAGTTATTCTTATATTCGAAGGCGGCAGCAAATCGAACACTACTAACTTTAGGCTTAGAATATAACTGCCAACATTTAGTAAAATTTTTGAGAAGTTCATCGTAAATCAACTTCTACTATATTTTTATTGTAACAATTTAATGTCCAAAAAACAGTTCGGTTTCTCACGGGGTTACTTATCAATGGGTGCTGGTGTTGAACTTGTTGAAAAAATTTTCGAAGCCTGGGAGGATTCGCGGATTGCGATAGAAGTGTTTTGCAATTTTTCTGAATCGTTTGATGAGTGCTTGTGTAAATCACAAGCACTCATCAGGAAGAGAAGTTACGGGCTGTGTGCTCGACCTTCTGACATCACATTGTACTAACACAGTTGACATGACAGGAATGACATGATACCGTCTGGATCTGTGGTCCGCGTGGGGGCGCTACGAGGATCGATCCACGGTCCATTTCTGCTTTTAGTTTATGTGAATGACTTATCTAGCCTTATTAAGGAAATTCATAAGATGTCAAATCAAAAATTCATGTTTTCAGGTGATACCTCTTTATTATTCAAAGTTAAAAAACATCAGCTCCATTATGACAATGTGAATGCTCACATTTTCAGTTCACAAAATTTAATATGCCAATGTTGAAAAATCGTTTGCTTCTTAATAATTTACTTCTTAATAGGAAGAAAAAAAAAATGTATGAAATTTTCCCTTCCGAATGTAAAAAATAGATATGGTAAAACGTTAATAAGAAACGAGGAATTAGAGTTTGTTGACACTATTGTATTCCAGGGAGTTACTTTAGGTAATAAACGTCAAAGGGCCTTCATATCGGTGAGTTTGCGAAAAGGCTAAGCTCTGCTGCATTTATAATTTTGCTCTGAAATGGGATTATCTATGATTTCTTCGTTATCCATAAAGTTCTGATTAGGTATTTATAGATAAAAGAAGTATAAGATCACACCTTATTAAGGCATATAATTCTATACTTCAGGCAACGCTAATATTCCTAAGTATGTTTATTAACTGATTTCATTTTCTGATTGTATATGATTGTTTGGTCTTAAAGCTACCAATGCTACTCGATTGCTAATCTACATGCGCTAGGTGTCAAGGAAGATCAGCGTTGTAGTAGTGAACACTACTACAGTTTCTATTGACTGACAACCTTTTTTGATGATTATATAATATTGGTACAATTAAACTTAATGTATTAACATTTATATGTATGTAAATATAATAAATTTTTTTTCTTTCTTTCTTTCAATTAAAAGATAAGAAATTTGTCCGATGTACAAATCGCCAGATTGGTTTATTTTGACTGCTTCCATAGCTTGATGTCATATGGTATCCTGCTTTGGATATTTGCAGTGGATTTCCACAGAATTTTTGTGTTTCAAAACGGGTCACTCGTGCGATTTACAGGTTGGGACTTTGTGTTTCTTTTAGAAATGAGTTTAAAGAATTTGAAATGAGTTTAAAGAGATTGGATTTTAACTGTGGTATCGCAGTTAATTTACCAAAATTTAATATACGTAAGATAAAATTTAGAATGTTTTAATAAGAATAGTGATAGACATAATTTCAATAATAGAAATTAAAATAAAGGGTGTTTACATGTTAGTAGACTATATGATGCCGCAAGTTCTTTTAGGGGGCTCTATGTACGCGACTTTAATAAGATATCCGAGGATATTCAAAATTTACCCTTATAAAAATTTAAAGGATTTATTAAACAAACGCTCTGAATATCTAGAGGATAAATAAACATAACGAGTTCGACTTCCTACAGGTTTGTTTTTCTAGGAATAGTTTTGTATTTGATTGTATTCCTTCGTAATTGTGGTTTGAAATGACCTTAAGTTTCCTGCTCGTTCTTCTTAAGGGATATATCCTTTACGAACGAGTAATAATTTTTGGGAAAAGTAGTAATATTAAAAAAAAGATACATTCTTTAAATTTTATGATGTAATTCACGGGTTATATTATGATAAATAATAAAGAAGTTTTGAATTTAAATTTGAAGGAAACAACACATAGCCCATAATCATTTCGATTCCGTTCGTGCAACGTGGAGTGCTTAAGATTCAAGACTTTCAATCAAAATAAAAAGAGGTATATTTCAGTACATCACTAGTCTTAGGAGAGGCACAGTTAAAATTTAACACAACATGTTGCTATTATTGTTTCTGTAACCCACTACACCACCAAGCGAGATTTCTCAGTTGTAGCAATTAAGGTTTAAGGAGCCAGAGCTTTGTTGGGCTCGAGTACGAGGCCGCTCGCGATAGCACCAACAGGACAGTATATCTCGTTTATACCATTCTAATTCCAAATCAATTTAACATAATATCCTTACATACGAAACTGATATATAGAAAACGAGGCGGGGTGAACGCGCGGGAGAAGGAAGTAATCCAGAGACTATAGGCGGTGCACGAGCGGTAACACGAATGGCACGCGCGCGTATAATAAGAATTCACAAAAGCGGTCAATGGCGGGATAAATCGTATTAAATGATAAAGGATCGACAACAGGAAGAAAGGGTTATTGTGGGCCACGGTCGTAGGATGTCGGGAAGAACGAGGTCGGGGTGAGGTAGGCCCTCGTCTCGCTGGCTAACGATTCGCTCGTCCGGGAAGCGCACCGGCACAACCAACGCGCCCTTGTCCTACCCAACACGCACCGTTGGCCGTCCTAAACTGTGCCACACGAGCCGTCACCTATGTTTGTTCTTTTTACTTCTGTGATATTATTAATCGTCATATCTCGCCGATCGTAAATCGTGGACAGTAACAAACGAGTACTTAGAACATGTTCGTTCAACCGATTAGGAAGGCGGTTCTGTTTTCGATTGCTGAGAACTTCGGGCCGGTGGTGACCGTCCACGGTCATCGCAGGATTCGGCTAATAGGTCGTAAGCGACGAGGTTTCCGCGGACGCGCCGCAAACAAAGTTCATTTGCCCCTCCTCTGCATATTCCCCTGCCGATCCCGGCCTACATTAGCGAGTTACGCACGCACGTGCGTGACGTATTAATATTTTGTTACGTTAATTCGCAGAAAGGATGGCCTTATTTATGAAACGCGGGTGCTATTTACAGGAATGTTCCATTTTACACTTAATCATTGTTGTGCTAATTTTGCTATAGAGTAGTTTTTATTTATCAGATAGTTTAATTTATTAAAATACATTCTATTTTATGAAAAATAAAACGCCTTCTTTTTGTTTGATAAAGGTGTACCTATTTGCTTATTACAAAGAATATTAAAAAATAAAAACCCGACTGCAAAAAAGCAACAGATAAGCAACGCACTAAAAAGACCGAAACAAGATTAAAGAAACAAACTACTAAAACCTAATAAACTCTATTTCATTTAACAGTCTACATTATGAGCTGAAAGTCTAAGTACAAGACATACAAGCATACAAGATACAAAACATACAAGATACACGCGCAAAACAACCTTTCCTTGGCAGTCGGATAAAAATGAAAAAGGCTGAAAAATTATCGTATACTGGGAAGATAGACTTTTCGGCTCGAAAATCCAATTATTATCCATGTCTCTATGTGTGTCGCGTGTGTGCCACATGTATGCTTGTGTATATGCAAACGTCTCATAACCTTTGAAGGGATTAACTGATGAAACACAATTTGCGGTGTTTAAAAATGCGTAAGTGGTCTACTCAACTTACAATTGAGCCCTAAAGTTACTGAAAATTTGAACTAGTTCTACCATATTTAGATTGTTAAAAATATCAAAAATAAAGTTAGCCCAAATTTTTTTCAATGACTTTCAGTCTACTTTAAAGATCGATATAAAAATCTAATCAGCTCTTTTCCCCAAACAGTTGTATAAATTGCAGCCAAATTTTGACGGCAAACAAATCAAACATTCGTTGATTTGTTTGAGAAATATTGTTGGAGAAAAATTTTTCAATACGTCTTTTTGATTTACAATATTTTTAAGCTACTCTACTGATAAATTGTAAAATTAAACCAGCTTTTCTTAAAAAATAACATCGGGCGTTACAGATCGATCAAAATCGGTCGGTTCGTTAGGAAGATATCGTTAACAAAAATTATCTCCCGCATAATGAACCATCTATCGAATATTTGACCTGGTAACGCTCAAAAACTTAAAGAGAAATATATTTTTGAACTCAGGCGTTAAAAAATACAACGATAAATATCATATGGGAAGTTTGAGAAATGGTCTGCAGGGTCAACCGGTTTTCAGATTTTTTTATTGGTACAATTACGAATCGTAATGACTAATGTATTGTATTTTAAAATTGTATTGCATTTCCAAAAAGCTTCTTGTATAGATAAAACAGATACAGATGACATTGTCAAGTAATGTTTTAGCTACTGGAGAAAAATTGAATAATGGACGATCCTGCAGGCTGTTTCTGAAGCTTCTTACGCCTTTAGATCCTAAAAATGTTAACTACTGACAAGCTGTACACTATTGACTTCTTTGAGCTTAAAAGACCATTTCAGTGCTTTATTAAGCTCTTCGAGTTCATACATATAATATTTTTAATGCGTTTTGAGTTCTTCGAGTTTAAAAATCTAGATTTATTTAAAAACGCTTTTTAATTTTTTAAGATCCGTTTATAATACAACTTTTTGAACGCGTAAGTATTAGATTAATGAAAAAAAGTTGTTGTGTTAAAGTAGTAACTGTAATTCTTAAAACGTGTTTAGTGAAGATTTATTAAATCTTATCTACGTATTATATTTTACTAAGGCATATAACGATCGCACTGAGCGAAATGTTTCTTCAAATAATTCTAGTCCCCATTCATTTTCGGCTCTCCTGTACGAGGCTCGCGCCGTTAGTCTCCCGGGCGTGGCGTCGGAGGCGCGCCGCAGCGTCGGGCGATACAAAGTGTATAAGTCACGAAGACGGGCAGATATATTCTTCGGGCGGCGCTGCGCCGGCGGCGGGCGGGAGCCGGCGGCGTGCTGCGAAATTAAACCCATAATTTCTGGTTATATCGTTTCAAACAAGCTCGCCCCGAATACTGGCGTGCAATTATTTACTAGGTGTCGGTGCCGCGGCCGAGCGGCGGTCCGCGGCGGCCCGCGGCGTGCGGACTCAGTATGCTGTGATATATTTTACTGAGTACGACGCGAGCCGTGACCCGTGAATGTTTTGTCGACGATATACTTCCGAAAAATTAGCGATACCAGAGACTTGGAATTAAATAAAATTTAAATAGCTAATAGCTTTTCAAACTAGGAAATATAAAATGACCATTGAAAATGCTGAAAAATTTATTTTTGTAATCAACCACTATTGACGATAACGCGTTCAACCATGACATTTTTGTGTGTCTGATTAGAAGACATCTAAACTACAAAATTTTCTAATACACATTTATATAATACTTACTTATACTTTCACTTCTGTCTTTGGATCGTTAATTTATGCCTGTGTACCAATTTTAATTAAGAATACAATGTTTGAAAGATATTGTAGACAGTAAGCATCATATTAAAACATGAATTAAAATTTTGCTACCTTAAAATCCAATTCAATTTTTTTAGTTATGATGCTGCAACGTACTATTTATCTAATCGATGCTACTTCAGGAAATGTTAAATTAAAATTCATTTCAATAATACGGATTTAATTATTTGGAACTATTCAATTTACGATTAATGTCTGATACACATATGATACACACCGAAAACTACGAGCCGTCGAATCGCATACGTGAAAATCGTACGTCACTCACAATGACTTCCAAGACAAACTTAGGCAAACCTTGTTATATAAAGTTATACTCTTCTACGTAGTGGCTTCCTGAGTCTCGCCTCTAGTTCGTACATATCTAAGACCTCTCATTTTTTATAGAAGAAGAATAGAAGCCCATGAATTTTTGGAATAAAGTTCCTTATGGGGCGTTGCGGGGGTGCCCTAGCCGGCAACGAACGTCCGTTACGTTAAAAAACCGTAAGATTTTCACGTGTAGCCTGTGTATGAGGCTGTGCAGTGCCTGACGTGTAGTCTGTGTATGAGGCTGTGCAGTGCCTGACGTGTAATCTCTGTATGAGGCTGTGCAGTGCCTGACGTGTAGTCTCTGTATGAGGCTGTGCAGTGCCTGACGTGTAGTCTCTGTATGAGGCTGTGCAGTGCCTGACGTGTAGTCTCTGTATGAGGCTGTGCAGTGCCTGACGTGTAGTCTCTGTATGAGGCTGTGCAGTGCCTGACGTGTAGTCTCTGTATGAGGCTGTGCAGTGCCTGACGTGTAGTCTCTGTATGAGGCTGTGCAGTGCCTGACGTGTAGTCTCTGTATGAGGCTGTGCAGTGCCTGACGTGTAGTCTCTGTATGAGGCTGTGCAGGCGGCCCGACGTGTGTAGTGCCTGGTGGTATGAGGATGTGTGCAGTGCCTGACGTAGTCTGTGTATGAGCTGTGCAGTGCCTGACGTAGTCTCGAGGTATGCTGCAGTGCCTGACGTAGTCTGTGTATGGGCTGTGCAGTGCCTGACGTAGTCTGGTATGAGTGCAGTGCCCGACGTAGTCTGTGCATGAGGCTGTGCAGTGCCGACGTAGTCTGTATGAGGCTGTGCAGTCTGACGCGTAGTCTGTGCATGAGGCTGTGCAGTGCCCGACGCAGTCTCTGCATGAGGCTGTGCAGCGCCTGACGTGTAGTCTGTGTATGAGGCAGCGCCTGACGTGGTCTGTGTATGAGGCCAGTGCAGTGCCCGACGCGTAGTCTGAGTGCATGCTGTGCAGCCCGATCGCAGTGTATGGGCTGTGCAGTGCCCGACGTAGTCTGTATATGCAGCCTGTGCAGTCTGACGTGTAGTCTGGTATGGGTATGCAGTGCCCGGACGTAGTCTGTGTATGGGCTGTGCAGTGCCCGACGTGGTCTGTGTATGGGCCTGTGCAGTGCCCTGACGTGTAGTCTGTGTATGAGGCCAGTGCCCGACGTAGTCTGAGTATGGGCTGCAGTGCCTGACGTGTAGTCTGTGTATGGGGCTGTGCAGTGCCTGACGTGTAGTCTGTGTATGAGGCTGTGCAGTGCCTGACGTGTAGTCTGTGTATGAGGCTGTGCAGTGCCTGACGTGTAGTCTGTGTATGAGGCTGTGCAGTGCCTGACGTGTAGTCTGTGTATGAGGCTGTGCAGTGCCTGACGTGTAGTCTGTGTATGAGGCTGTGCAGTGCCTGACGTGTAGTCTGTGTATGAGGCTGTGCAGTGCCTGACGTAGTCTGTGTATGAGGCTGTGCAATGCCTGACGTGTAGTCCACGTGGTGACTTGTTGTTATGGCAGTTTGTTATTATTATTACATCACTCCACTGACGTTCCGAGATCTAAGTGTGGCTTGTGCTTTTTTTAAAGCTTTTGTTCAGTTTCACTTTCCCGTTGTCTGTCTGTCGGTTTGTTGCAGGTTAAATTTGATCCACTTCCCGGTTTCCGATTGAGCTGAAATTTTGCGTGCATGTATAAATCAGATGATAATGCAATATAATTTTAACATAGAGCTGTTCTGATGATGGAGCTGGAAGGTGGAATGTAGAAAGTGTGCTTTGTTGTGTTTGATATTAGTGGCTTAATATTTTATGACTATCTATTGGCAGGCACGAAAAAGTAAGCAGGAAACACCACACTTGATATCAAGCCAGTTTATTCGAGCGTGATTTTTTGTTATAACAAACAGCGATCAGACCTGCTCCGGGCTACTCGAGTTCTCGCTTCATCGTCGCCTCATGTTACATTTTATATTTTTTTTATATCTATTTAATTTGTATCGTGAATTTTTTATACAAGTTAAACATCTTAATTATTAATATATTCATTGTGATAATAATCAAGTTCTTTATGTATTGCAAAATCGTATTTAACGCGTTTTTTGACTGCGTAATTTCGATTCTAAATATTGTCATTCGTACTTATTTATCAACAATAAATACCAGAGAGATTTAATACTTTTGATTGCTGCTGTCGTTGACTATTTTTCAGATCGATCCTTCTTTCATGTGTATGTATTATGACGTTCTGGAATCTTAGCTGTCGCATCGCAGTTTATATATATATATATATGAATTTTATGTAAGTAAGAAAAATTGTTGAATTATTTAAAAAAATCGAGTTCGACACAATTTCACGTAAAAAAGGAAATTATACAACTTTTGTATTTTTAAAGCATAAAGGTTCATGGACGTAACAGCTCGAGCTATTATAGGTTTGTTTAATTTTATATTTTATTGTCTTGTGTGTAATTATAGTTTGAAAATAGCTACTCTGAAGTTTTTTGCTCATTTGCCTTTTGATGGATAACTGCCTTACGAACGAGCGGTAATTAAAAAAGTGATAAGAAATATAATATTATAGATTTTTAAAATTTTATGATGTATTTAAGTGTTATTTTATAGTTAACCTACGAAATGTTTTGAAATTAAAATTGACATTAGAATTTTCTTCACATTTAAATTAAACAATAATTCGTATTTTTAACAGGTCCTTGAGCACTGGAGCACTAGGCGCCAGGCCCTAGGTCTCGCTGCATCTGCTGCGTTCGGCCGTGGTTATCTTCAGGCTATTATTACGTCGCAAATTATGTCAAATAGTTAATATACCTTTGATTTTTTTATACTTTTTTGTTTAGTTTTTCAAAATGTTCTCTTTACGTGCGACACTAATCACACAAAAATAATTGCATTTCGCCGAAATTTTTACCAGTAACAAATGGTGTTATGTAAAACAAACTTCATTTTCGTTCTGATAATTACGTCCGTTAGGCTTGTGCACAGCCGACTTACATCCCGTTAGCTTGTTTTTCTAAGTTACCAGTTTGTAACTTTTACTTTGATGTGTTAAAGTGCGTTGTACATTTCCGGTTTTAGCTTTATTTGTTATTCATCATTTTTTCTGTAGAGGGGTCTATAAAGTGCTATATTTTTCGTTCTCCATGATAAAGCGCTACTTCTGCATAATAGATGGAGCTATTTCATGATAGCCA
Source organism: Eumeta japonica (assembly GCA_005406025.1). NCBI lineage: Eukaryota > Metazoa > Arthropoda > Insecta > Lepidoptera > Psychidae > Eumeta > Eumeta japonica. The sequence goes on along the minus strand of BGZK01000092.1, from coordinate 48,766 downwards.
TATTGAAGAGGGAAAAGGTTTGCAGTTCTATAACACGCTATAAAAATTACGTATAAATTAACCATATATAGAAATTTCGATCTGTGGCACCACGTGCCTAGAAACTCCGAAACTTATAAAAGCGGATGTCAAAACATCTGTCTGTTAAGTTTTTATAAAGGAATATATTGATATTTTTTATTTATTCTCATCTATGTTTGTCAACGAAAACTTTTGTCTTTAATGCTATTATAACACTATTAATTTATGAATGTCATTGTTTTTATTTAACATGATAATTTTAACATATTTAATGAGATCCCATGCAAAAACATAAATAAAGTTAGTTACATATTTTTATTGTGTTATATAAATCAAATTTCCATAGAATACAAGATATATACTAACTTATGATAATTAGAAATGAAATTAGCAAAAAGTGAACTTTCAAAAGCTTAATTTTTGCAAACAATGTTGCATACAGATACGAAACGTGGTAGTTTAACGGCCTCTCAAGGATTACGCGCTTAAAAAATTTTCATAAAGCTAGCGCGTAGTCGTTACGATCTCTTCTCACCTTCTTCCCTCTTCCGTATCAAGACTGATCAGGTTCGTGTTTTACCCCTCCATGTGTAGCTTTTATCACCAAAACTCTCACTATTTGCAATCGATTACTGCAAGAATGACCGGGCGCGCCCGGTGTTTTAAAAATGATGCCTTCGAACCAGGGGTAAAAAGCAAATCCTGCCCATCGGCGATTTGACCAAAGGCTATTTAATTCATATCAAAGTAAAGCGTTTTCTCGGTGCCTTAAAGAGAGCATTAAGTAGTCGCTCCTAAATTTTGTACCGCGTGGTGACCGCAGCCATCAGCAGTTTCTAACCAGCACTGGACCAGCATAGACGATCTTTTATTTTATTATTAAATCTCAAACTGAAATAAAAGAGATGTAAGAGGGTGTTTCAGCATTGAAACTATTGAAATCTGCCTCAAAAAATTACTGGAAGAGTATGATAAGGATTAACATCTTAAATATGTTATAGATTTAAAGTATCCAGTGCATAATGCTTGCTTTTATTTTACTTACTTATAAACTCAGATCTATTTCACAAAAAAGCAAATGGAAACTATAGATCTTCGTATGATACGATGCACATACCATGCATACCTCTTGTTTGACTACCATTCATTAACAACAGGTACTATTTCATGCAAGCTCGTTGGTTTCAGAATAAAAATGCATTTATTTGCATTTACATTCTACATTATCTATCTGTCCTCTGCTCAACCGGTATAAACAAAATTATTGAAAAGTTTTCTAAAAAAAAAAAATTTCTACAGAGCCCTGAGCCCCTGACTAGATTCCGTAGGGATGATCCTAATTAGCAAACATATAAAGCATACAGAACACAAAATAGACAAGCTTACGTTACACAACGCACCTTTAGCCAAGACCGGTAGGAGGCGGTCGCCGGGCGTTAATTCGCCGGCGCTGAAACTGGTTCCGAAGCCGTTTCCTTCCGTCCCTCCCCCTAGCCCCTCCCCCGCTGAACCCGGCCCTCTTATCTGATCGTCTGCAGGCCGTCCACTTCGTAAATTTTACAGAGTTACCTATACCATACCTATACAACGTTTGTTCACGGGTAGGTACTTTTGTGATGTAAATTTTAAGGGTTTCGTTATCGAGCTTTGTTGTTTGATTACTCATATTACCTCCACTAGATGGCGATGCTGTTGCGTTAGTGTGTACAAACAAGTTGCAACTGTTCCTGTAATATTTTCACTTATTTAATTTTGCTAATGCATTGTGTGAATTTGCATCATTTCCTTACATTTACATGAAAGATTTTCATAGCGATCATAATTCGCTAGTTAGTAAGAGACTAAGAGACAGAGAGGTAGACGGCCGAGCGACGACTTTGGAGTCTGTGCGGTCGCTTTGGACAAAGGGCGGCATCGATAGGAATTAAAATATATAGTTATATGTAAATATTTTGTCTTACATTGAAATTTAACGTGAATTTTTCAATGTGAGACAAACAATTTATGACCTTTAAATAAATGAAATACTTTTTCTCTTATATAAAAAAATAATTTCCAATTTCAGTCATATATGTAACGTACGTCTGTTACATACTTGGCATGTAATTATTTCAACATCCAAATTATATGCCAAAAGATTTACTTAAGCAGCACTCGAATTCGACGTAACTCCGAGCGCTCGGGGCTGTTTGTTTAGGACCGCGTCTAATGGAGGTACGAGTGCCGGGGCGCATCCCGCCGCCGCGCCGGTGCGCACGCGCCCCGTCGTAAATCACGCTATTCAGCCGTCGTCCTGTTTCGCGTGTGTGCCTTCATATGCGTATGCATGAGCATTATTCATATATTTTCCAAACACTCGCCTAGCAGCTCACTGTGATATACGTCGCACATGCAATATTCGATACGAACTCCTATAGCGATTCAGTTGAGATGAGAAATATGAGCATGTAATGGCACTAGGAGATACATTTTGGTTACGTAAACGTTTACTTTATTCGATCTCATAATTCCATGATGACAGTCAATACCTTATTTGTAAATTACCAAAGTAAAGATAACCAGATATAAATGGAATATATAATGTTTATAACTGGTCTTTACATGTCTCTATATATATTTCTGGAAATAATTGATGTGACGGTATTTAAATGTTTATGTCTTACCTCATAACTTTTAAATTTAACGGTTTAAATATGAGTTATATCGGTTTCTACGTTTGTTTGTGGATAAGAATTGAAACAATGCGATAATTAGAATGGAAATTTATTTCCTAAATGACGCCGGAAGCTTTACGCTGGTTTTACCACATACATATTCAAAGTAAATAACATATTTAGCACATTTCAATATAAACATGTGCTATTCTGTTTCTACACAACATTATCGCTTACATTGCAAATTAATAAATAGGGACCCACTTATTAATGTAACAGAACATTTTTATCAAGATTACTATGCGATATTAACGACTCAATTATGAAATAAGAAAGAACGAGTACTCATACGTTAATAATTCAAAAGATTCATACTTTGAGGTCGTTGTAGCGCGTCTAAGCAACACCTACGCTATGATCTGTCCTCGCCCGCTCGCCAAACGGACGGTCGCAAAACGATGAAAATAAAATGATTTCCCACGTGATGCCGTCAGAGGCCTGTGACAGTAGAAAGTGCATAAGCATACTGCACCCACCGTCGGCATCCAATAATTATTTCGTACTTTGGCCACGGCCAGAGTTAGTCCCGGTGCAAGTAGTAAGTTTCTGTTTAGTGAGAATCTAACTGCAATTTAAGGATAAGTAATTTTATAGTGCTCCGCTGCCTTAATTGCAGCACCGTGTTAAGTAACCCTGTGACGGTAGTGTCATCTCATCTAAGTACCTACACAGTGCATTAAATATAAGTAGGTACTTAGTTATATAGAACTATGACAGCGTTTGATCAAACATTTGCAAATGAATTAACGAAGAGTTAAGTAGTATTCTATGAATTTGTGTGACATTGTAATGGGCATTTGTACAAAACGTTGGCCGACTACATTTCGTTGAGGTCACCTAATAATTTAATTAAAGATAAACGACCGCTAACCTTCGAAGTTGCATATTAGTGGAGAGCGAGGTGCATATCAGCACTGTTAAATCGGGCGCGTTTGGCCGAGAACGATACAAATACAGAATTAATGAGCAGGGCCGGGCACAATGCCTGTGGAAAAATCGAGGGCGTGCCCCGCGTCGAGCCGCCATTGTGAGCTCGCTCTAGGGGCCATGCGCAGGCGCAGCAACCCGCTTGGAAACAGTTCGAGTTGTGGCCACAGAATAGATCATGATTACGCGTCCACGTGATCTAATACATATACTATTCATAAAATGAGAAATGATCGGATAAGTGTTTGTTAGACAGACTCGCACACTTACGGTTCCGTACAGTCATTTGTCAATTTGTACCGAATTATAATATTCTTTATATTAAAATTAAAAAATTAGAAGGTATTGAAAATAAAAAGGTTTCTTTATTTTCTTCAAAGTTTAGAAATACTAGAAATCTATCTAATTGTTAAGAATAGTATAGAATGCAATTTATATTTTTTTAAGACGTGTTTTCATTCCAAACTTTGGAAATATCCAGCGATACAATTTTCAAACAGAATTGGCAAAAGAAGCGAGTAAACCACATAGCTGAGTAGACAACAAATAAGTTGGAGAGGCACGAGCCACGTCGTAGAGCCGATGGCAGCCGACGAGAGAGGTCGTCGGGTCGACCGCGAGCTCGCCACATTGCGCTGCGGCCCTTATCAGGCGCCCTGCCTCCTGAAGGTCATGGGTCACCATAGGGTGCATTAGTCTAGGACCGTTTCTTGTGAAAATTTTTATGGCCGACAGTAGACGTTTAATTTAAGAAACGGTTGAACACAACTGAAGGAGGAATATCGTTTTAACATATTTTTTTAGGGTTCATTAAGAACATTCTGTATCCTAGAGCTAATTAAAATATTCTTTTTGAATATTGAATTTTAATTCTTACTTCTTCAAATGCCATCACATAAAGTGTTTACAGCCCCCACACAGCTCCCAATTCGAATTGGGCCAGCGTGAGAGGCCTAAGATTCAAATCCCTCAATTTGACACAAAGAGACTGTGGAAGGGTACGGCCTAATGATTAATGGCCGGACGCACTGCTGGCAGGACGTAGCGTCCTTCCGGTATGACGTGATTTTAAACACATTTTATTCCAATACTAATTCATATACAAATTTTAAACTTATACCACTGGATAGTTTAACTTTTTTTCTTTAATTTGCTATTTTTCGCTTCTCGATGAGTTCGTGTGGTCGCAATGGCCGAGGTTTGCGTACGCGGGCCTCGCGTGCGCGCTCTCGCTGCACATTTCGACGCTCCGGGCACTCAAAACGCCTGGAGTCGCCAACAATTTGGCGAAAACAGTATTTTGATGGTTTGCCAGTAATCAACCTAAATAATCATATGCACCAGGATGGTCTTACGTTAGAGCAAGCTTGGAGAACTCAAAACTGGACACATACAATTATCGCCTCGGTACTAGAAATAATAGAGACGAACATTTTTTAGCATACAATTATTTCTTGAAAGGCAACACATATAAAATTAGTCACTCACTTTACTGAATGTTTAAGTCTGAAAATGATTCGAAACGAATATAGACTCGTTTTATCCTCAATGAATCTGAACACTCTTACAAATCAGCCTATTTTACAAAGAAATCATACACTTGAAAGTCTTTCCAAAAATGATCACCGTGTAAGAGTTCACAGGAAGTGCATCATATATAACCGAGTATTTAAGCGCTAACAAAAAGCCAGTAATTTTTGCGTAAATTGTAGAATAAAGTGCGTACTTTGTTCACCCAAACAGGTAGAAATTGTTTCACACATTATGTATAATACGTAATCCCTGTCTTTTCTGAAGTATTATCAAAAAATTTAAATTTTGTAAATGTAGGATGTTTGTGTGAGTTGCGCTTAAATAGATCTTTATGAATATCACACAAAAATTGATTTTGTCAGGTATACCCCATTAACAAAACTTGTGATTATATAACTGTGTTTTTTATTTTGTTTAATTTCGCAAATAAACCGCCTTTTTCATAATTTTATTTTACTTTCAATAGTGTCAAATGTTAGCAACTCCTAATAAAATAAACTACTCACCCGTTTGGATGTACTGCAGGCAGGACGCGTTTTGTTTCCATATTAAATGGGCCTACCAGCAGGACGTGGCCGGCTTCTAGCAGGACGTGCTTCTCTGCCCGGCTGTCCTTCCGGAAGCTTCTTCTAGCAGGACTGGAACCCGGGCGATTAATCATTAACAGCGGAGCAAATAATGCCTGACACAACAACCAGTATGAAAATTTCATGGATAAAGAGTTTGGTTTTTACAATATATTAAGCGGTGGAGAAGTTTACTAAATAATGTAAAATTAAAACAATAATGCTATTGTTTGGTTTAAAACATTTTTGCTAGCTAAGAATGGCGAAGCGTATCTTTCACAATTAGGTGTAGGGGGGAGTATGGTTGATTATGTATAAAAAGTGTTTTCTTTGTGTGGCTAAATTATTCAACCAATTACTATAATACTGGCGATATGTTGTGCTCGGAAACAGGAGGGTTTCTGAAAAAAAAAAAAACTAATAACTGTTGCCGATTCGGTTTGCATATTCGTACTATTGAACCAAATTTCTGATCCGATTCTAAAAAATCCTTCGTGAATAAGAAGCTCCTTGAGTAAAAGGAACTATTAACATTTCGTTCCGACGTCGTTTGCACATTTGTGCTGTTACAGATTCTAAATATTTTTCCACTTATAAGAAACTACACTACCTCCGAGTATTATAGCCTAAACTTAATTTTGATACTAGTCCCATCAAAAACGGAGACGTGAGCGGTAGTGGAATCGAAATTGCAAAAGGGACGAAGAGCGAAATCGAAAGTAGAAACAGGAAAAGATCAAAATCGAGAACGAAACCAGATCGGAATCGAGTGTGGGACAAAAATTATAGAATCGAGACGATTAGAATTAGAATAAGGATCAGAACCTAGATCAGAACTCAGAGTGGGCTAGAATCGCAGTCTACTTGATCGAGATCGGGTTCACAATCAAAAACAGGATCGGGATTCGGAGTGAGAATTGGATAGCGATCGGAATTATGATTGAAATCGGTCGGTGTACAACGTGAAGGAACTCGTTCTATGTATACGCGGGCGGAGCCGCGGGAGAAAACTAATTAATTATAATTCGTTCGCAATATTCTGCTTAATCAGTGAATGGATCCGTCTAATGGTTGATTTAATTTCAAGTGGTTCGTAAAGAAAGCTACATATTTGACGTACCGACCCGAGGATATTGTTATAGCGGGGAAAAGCGCCAGAGTATGATATGTAAGAATTATAGTGACAAAAAATTCAAAGAAATTAATAAAGAAGGGTGTAAAGGAGACGTTTCATTTCTGGTTAGGTCTTATATCATTTACAATTTGGATGCTAATTGTTTAATTCAGCATGTTGATACGGAGGCGGTGCATTATAAAGATGAAAATAACAACTATACAGCCATGGACGACACCAGATTGTGATAATTAGTAGTGAAAGTCGTTCATTTGTTCTTGCTCAATGTGCGTGCGACGAGCTAGCGCAGGGCGCCGCACCTCACGAGTACTCACGCCACGTGTCCTTTACAGTTTCTCGCAACGATTCCCCAAGGACGTATATTTTATGATCGTCATAATTGCAAAACCACGTAGAAAGTGAAACAACTGTTAAGAAATCTATCTTAATCTTTTTGACGTGTCGATCTAATGTAAAGGTCGATCAAAGGTCAAAACTCTAATGATCTAATAATAAGAAGTAGGCCACGCCATTGCACAACCTCAAAAAGTCAATATGAATTGATTATTGTCTATTGCAAGCTTTTCGGAATGGTCAAAAACTACATTTGATTTGAGCTGACACTTCATTCAAGAAAAATTACCTTAAAAATGAAGCCTATGTAGGTTACCTTGATTCAAAAGTTATGAAAGTGAATTGATTATATTATATCATTTATATCGTCAAATGGACAGACATATAATATGTGCAGTACTAACGTGTGTGGTTGGTATATAAGCATAAGAGATGATTTACGCTCTACATTTTTTTTTAATTTTTATTGCATATTCGAGAGGCAAACGAGCATACCAGCTACCGGAGATTAATACGTGATCATCGTCGTCCATGACATTCTAGACCCGAGAGGAGTCACCAGTGTGGCTTTTATGTAGGAATAGGATATCTGATGAAGGGGGCATGGGTTGATGGAGGGGGAGTGAGTCACGAGTTGTTAACGTTTAAATAGTTTAACGGACAGATTAAGAGATTTTCTTTTATTAAATAGTACTAGCACTTTTCCGCGGCCTGCATAACCTAAACATAAGCTTTTTTGGGTTTCCGTACATACGATGAAAAAAATTAAGAAATTTAAAGAATCCGACTGCCTAAAAATGAACTGAAAATAAAAATAAGATGATGTGAAAAGTCATTAAATCAAATATGACAGACATTTGCAGTCAAAGCTATGCCGAGGGAAGAGTCGTAGCAGGTAAGGGACGTGAATCTGACGCCTCCGACGGCAAATATTATTCATATTTGTTTGGATGCTTTTTTATTTCATCTTATTTTTATCTTTTCAGTTCACATTTAAGCAGACTGGTTTTTCAAATTTTTAATTTTTTTTATATTACTTTTCAGTTCTGATTTAACAATGTCCTGAGATTGCTTTTTCGTCATTAACGACGTCAACGACGTCTCTCGTTGGAATAATCATATTAAATTGCTTTTAAGGATATATTGTTGTTAATTAATTATTAATATTATTCCTATTTTTTATTATTTATTCGTTATAGATTAGGTTATTAACTTCCCGCTAAGCAAATTGAAAATTTTCAAAAATCGGGAAGTTATTGGTCTTACGCTGTTTTTCGAAAATAGAGTTTTCATCAGATCTTGACGTTTTGAGGTCCTAGGAAGCTCCCCAGACAATTGTACGATAGAGTGTCTCTCTTTCTTTCTCTCTATCTATGTGTGTGTGTGTGTGTGTGTGTGTGTGAGTTGTGTTGTGTGTATGTGTATGGGAGTGGGGAAACCTCTAAAAATTTTTGAACTGATTTCGAACGGAACAGCACCGATTGGAACCAAACTTTCGCATTCCAAAGAGTTTAATCAAATTTAGATTTCCTGAAAATTTAAACCGATTTAGATAGATAGATTCCAAGAAATTTTAAAAAGAAACTAAGAAAAAAATATATAATATGGTTTTTTTAGAATAACTTTTAAACGGCTTCACCTATCGATTCCAAAAACTAATCAGTTCTTAACATTAAAAAAACTACTTCGATCGCTGCCAAGCCGATCAAAATCGGTTGATTCGTTCGCGAGATATCGTGAACGAAAAAAATTGCTAAAAATATTTTTTTCAAAACACTCCGAAATTTTGTTCCTAATTAAAAGTATATTCTGAGTACTTTTATGGAATGTAAAAACCCGCGTCGATCACCACCGGACAAAATCGGTTCATTTGTTCAAAAGATATCAAAAACAAAATTAAAAAAAACTTCTCCATCCAATCCACTGACACCTGGTTTCGTCTCGATTTCAGTTATATTCCCGGTTACAGTGCGAATTTAAAATTGAATTTTTATCGAAATTCAAATCTGAATTCGATCCCGTTCTCGATTACAATTGAGGTCCCACTAATGCACTTTATGATTCTGAAGATTTAATAAAGAATGAGTGAGTGGTGTTTCTCTTATACGCACATATAAAATGTATTTCATGTTCAAATAAATACATCAACTGCTAACCGTTACTCAACTAGAAGCGGTGGAATAGTTCCTAAGAGTAAATAATAATTTATTCTTATGGCATTAACAAAAGGTCACTTAGAGAACTATAGAAAGGGCAATGCTTGAAGTGCAGGTTTGTGATTAGATCTGATAAGACTCATAATAAAGAAATCGGTCGGGACTGAAAATACTGTTATAGTTCAATGAATTGAAATTGAATAATTTTAATATAGTTCAATGGATTCAAATTTCAAAATTTTGATATTGTTCCACGAACTACAGACCACAATTTTAAAAGCTGAAATATCAACAGTTCAATTACTTGTGCTGCGTAATCTAACGTTCAAAGGAATAAATGGGTTTTTATAGTGACAAGCAATTTTGAAATGATTTTATAAATGCTAGAAAAGAAGTCACATTTACAATTTAGTTAGATAAAGCTACAATACTGTAAGTTTAATTTCTGAAAGGGCCTACTATACTTGGCTTTCCCTAAAGGGTGACTGCGGCAAACAAATGGGTCGGCCTGACCGGCGAAATATAAAACTCTCACAGAGCGGAACTAAACTAGTAGCGAACGTAATGTCAGCGAGTGAGAATTCCGGTGATCTGTTACAATTAACCCAATCTTGTCCATTAGATATATCTCATTCGTTCCCAAGAGGCCGGCAACGCACTGGTGATTCCTCTGGAATTGCAAATGTTCATGGGCGACTGTGACTATCAACTCTCTGACGACTCGCTTGCTCATTTACACCTCGAATATGCAATAAAAATATCATACGATACCATCTCACACATTTATCAATAATTTTGTTGCTAAAATCTTTACATCACTATACATTTTAATAAGACAGAAACTGCATTCCATATCAGGTGTAACTTTTCCTTTTACATTTCTTTTTGTTTTGTTATTTTTATCTTTATTTTTCAATTTTTTCCCTTTCTTTTGCAATCTATACCCTATCCCTGATTTTCTTTCTTTTCTTTCATCTCATTTATTCATCACCACCACGGGTGGTAATGTTAATCTCTAAGACAATCGTTTATGACGCATTTGAAATTTAGTTTTTATTACGAAATAAAACTATTTTCTTAATATTTACTATTAAAGGCAGAGTTGACTGTCGCCTTTAGTACACCGTAAAAAACGATATATATATCATTACTATTTTTAATGAAAACAATTTAACCCTTTGTCAGCCGTCATTTCGTTTCGAAAGTGTGATGGCGTATAATTACCCGTTTTCGGCCACGCCAGCCGCGTACAAATTTAAACTAGAACTTCAAGCCTTTAAGTACACATTTTTGAAGTTGAAGTGAAATGTTGAACGCTACGCCGATACGTCGTTTCGAAAACGCTCGTGGATGTGCGGGGTGGGTGATCAAAAAGGGATTTATTTTGAGACGCATTTTTGAAGTCTAGTAACCTTCAGTTTTTTATTATTTTAATGTATGTGTATTTGCATTTTGTGTATTTTATATGTGTATGCGTATTTTAAGTACATAATTTAACATAGGCAAAGATATACTCAAGATGACCGGTAATAACAGTGGGTCACAGGCCCTGAATCGGTCCGATGGCGCATGCGTTTTGAAAGGATCTATTGACATCATCAATCCCGCAGGTCGACGGCCGTGGCAAGAATATAACAAAATGATATAAATGATCAAAGGCAATGAAATCATTCTTCCTATTTGATACTAGTTACTGTTGTACTCACGATACCGTACCCTTAGAATTTATCTTAAATAAAATTAAAGATTTTATTATTTATTAATAAAATGAACTAAAAAGCTAAAAATAAATTGACTCTAATAAGATATATAAAACTTTATAAGTTCATTGTAACCTTTAACGATAATTAAGCTTCTTCGTCTACGACAAAATAATTCCATATCGTACATAATTATATATTTTTAACACTAAAACTTTACGCCTTCATTATTAAATCTTCCCGTTTTTATCACAGTCCCAACTTTATAAATAGAAGCGTGTTACATTTTGATAGCTAGACGAAAAATAAGGTGCTAAATGTTCTTAATTATACCATCAATCATGTCTGATTAGATATAATCCACATTCTTAAAAAACGGAACGAACTTTTTTTCCAAAATTTGTTGGAGTTGCATATTCACGCCAACTAAAATGCTCGTCAAGAAAAATCAAACGAGCCCAAACTCGATGGGTTTGCGTCGTTTAATTACGGAGTTCCTATGGCCACCTTCCAGCTCCATCATCAGATCAGCTCTATGCCATAATGATATTACATTGTCATCCGATTTATACGTGCATGCAAAATTTCAGCTCAATCGGAAACCGTGAAGTGGATCAAATCGAACTTGCAAGATTTGATTACAGACAACGGGGCAGGTGAAACTAGATAAAAGCTTGTAAAATTAACTAACTTTTCGTGAGACGATTTGAATGAAGTAAAACCTGTATGTTTCTTCTGTATATTCATTAAATTATCTGTGCAGTCCCATGGAATTCGATTTTTTGGAGATCAGCGTGGTCTTTAAAAATAGTCTTATTGCGTTCTGTTACACTCCCTCCAATGTAAGAACACCAACTCTACAGTTTTATTACGTATGTTATAGTTAAGACCATGGTTTTCCATTCACGATACTCTTTATGACGCAGCTAGCTATAAATCCTACGTTTTGAACTAACCTTTGTGTAAGTTACGTCGTGTCGCTAGATACTTATGCTGCTAAGAGAAATCGCGAGTAGGGCACCCTCGCCCGCGCGCCCCGCCGCCGGCCGCTCCTATGGCGCCAATACAAATTACTGTTTCGTGTTGCGAGCCCTTTCTAATGACCCCCTGCTCTACTAGTGACGTTTCTCTATAATAGATGTTTGAATTCAACAGAATATACACCCTATACTTCAGTACTAGGTATGGTTCTCGTTCGGATCGCGAGCGGATATACGTCTTTTCGCCGCTGCGGCCGCCTGCTCTCGAATGATCTAACTAATGATAGTTATATCTGAGTAATGCAATTTAGTTTAAAAAATTGCTATTCTCCGTTTGAGTAACTTGAATTATTTTTCTCTACTCCTATCATTGTTTTGTTTTTTACTGTTAATTTCGCATTTAATGGACAATTTCCTATAGTTTTGTGTTACTATAATAATATAATACCTTCTATTATTATATACATGTACTTTTTTTTGTTGATGTGAAGGAACCGAAAACACGAGGTACTATGTGTTTTCGGTTGTATGGTATGTTGCTATGTTGCATATTTTTTTCTCATAAAATTGATTTTAGGTTTAAACAATTTTAATAGGTATAATCGGTAATCTTGATTGAGATTATATTTCATGTGATCATGTTTATGATATTTTATTCCTGTTTTCTGATGGGGAAATGGATATAAAATTTTGCTCACAGAAGACGGGACGTTTATTTTTTTTAATTCTAAGTCTAAGCTATATTATTTTTCATTTTCTCAATGAATATTGTCTTATATTTTACTACTCTATTGAATTAAAATTAAACGTTTCTTTCTTTCTGTAGAATCACATTTGCATTACATTATCTTAAAATTATAAAAATGAATATTTATCAACATTTTTTTTTCGATATTATTATACCAAAATAATGCGAATAAATATCCACATAAAAGCGAAGAAAAAAAAATCTTAAAGTGGAAGAGTCCAAGGTATTGTATACTAAGACAACAAATGCGGATTTCCCAAAAAGACTTACAAATACATATTAAAATCACAAAGCTAGTCAATCTAGTTTCTAGAGTGAAAATTGGAAAACGCATACGCGCGAGATAGAAGGGCTCGCGGCGGCGCACTATAGGACGCGGGGAAGGGAAATGTGCCAAAAATGGTTAAAGTCATTATTCTCCTTTATTCAAAAAAATGGCAGAATATTGTTGCCAACATATGAAGATGTATGATTTCAAAAATTATAAGTACCAGAAGTTTATTTAAATTACTTAAAAAAATAATTAAACTTTGACTTACTCTGCTTTTCTATTTGAGTGTATTTACGTACTACAGCTTCATCGTTATGTAACATAAAAAGTATGCAACCCATAAATTTAAAATTTATTTTAAATAATGTGTGGTTTATCTACTTTAAAACTATTTGTTTTTTTTTACATTTTATTTATAAATTAATTTTTAATCGGAATTTTTATCAAGAAGCAGATTTTTCACGCATTTCTAAATTTTAATTAGAGTTTTAATTGTTATCTCAGTTTGCCTCAGTTGGGAAATTTATTCTGTTTTGTTAGAAATGTATGTAACTACATAATAAAACAATTTTTTTTTGCGAAAACTTGCGAACTAACGATATACCTTCGAAATACTAAAGACAGACGCACTCGGTAAACGTCAAAGATACGGCGCGTAGTGACTTTTACATATTTTTAACTACTACTTTGCAATGATTAAAAATTTTTTTTATATTGTTTTAGTTTATTAACTCGAAGGCAATTAAGATTAAATTTGTAGATACATATTTCATTATAGCTAAATAGATTATTATGGAATATTAGGTTTCTTTGGAGAATTCCTCTATATATAAGGACTACGTGAAGTATGTTATCTCAACGTTTTTTGACGTGACAACGTCTTAAATTAGGTTGCGGCTGGGAGTCACTTATGAAAAAGTGTAACGCTCGGTAACGTAACGATGAGTCACCGAACGAGAGAGAGGCCCGCCGAATGCCTTGCGTCTCTCTCCCACTCAACTATGATCGGTCTGCCGCGCGCGCAGCACTAGAGAATTAGTGCATAGCTTGCAAATGTATTGCAAGTTATTGTATGTATATTTGTATATAAATACGTATGTATGTGTAAAGGTAAAAATAAAATTTTGTTAATATGAAATTCAGTGCGAGATTCTTTGTATAAATTAATGTTTTAAATATAATTCTTTGTATAAATAAATGTTTTAAATTGTTACTATTATTTCATCCTTCTTCCTACTATACGAATGAATATTCACATTAAAATGATTTTACCATTCAAAGTCGTTGTCACGTAAAACTTTCGCCCGTATACCGACTTTACAGGCAACCAAATTTTTTTTTTTATTGTGCTATGGTTAGAAGTCAATGATACGCTGTTAAAGCTATCGAATACCCACGAAATTGACCGCAATCGTTTGTTTTTGAATGATTGCGTTTTGGTTTAGATACGTTTGATAAGATTTAGGTTATCAAACATATATATTGTTGATGGAAATTATGGGAAAATATAAAATTTACATGGAGCCAAACGCTAGAAAAAACGTCAACTCTGATAAATATGATGAAAAACGAAATTCAGAATTTAATAGCTTCTCTAATAGTACAAAACGGAATACAAGTGTCAGTGAATTATGAGTTGTTTTTGACTATGATAGATCAAAAAGCTATGTTTTAACAGATACAAATGCAACCTCCGTTTGCGAGGTTTGTGGTGCAAAACCTTTCGAAATGAATAATTTGAGGCTAGTGCGAAATATGAAAAGGAAGAAACATTTAGATTCGGCTTGCCTACATTATATGCCTGGATTAGGTTTATGGAATTTGTGCTATACGTGTCCTATGATATGCTTTTCAAAACATGGGCTGCGGAAGGCCTAGAAAACCAAAAATTAAACGAAGAAAAGAAACGGTTTATACAAAAAAAAAATGATTCCGAAAAGAAATGGGTTTGATCATCGATAAGCCAAGACAGTTAGTTCAGTGGTAATTCAAACAATGGAAATACATCAAGAAGATTTTTTCTAATCTTACTAGTAGTGCCGAAATAACGGGTTTTAATGAGGATTTAATCAAAAGATTTCATACAATCCTCCAGTCTCATGTGGCATAAAAATTAACACAGAAAAATTCGGAGAATGTGCTTTAGAAACAGCAAAACTGTTATGTAAATCAATATAATTGGTACTACATGCCTTCTTCTATTCACAAAATATTAATGCATGGTGAAAGCATCATACGATATAATGCTGTTTTACCTTCTGACCAGTTTTCGGAAATGCACAGGAATCGAGACATAAGGACTATAAAAAATTTAGGCTACATCATGGGCGAAAATGTTCTAGAGAAGCTACAAACGAAGATGTTTTCCATACTTTATTATTTATTGTACATCCTAACCTTAAATTTACAGTCTAAGAAAAACTCCTAAAAAGATTACTAAACCTTTAACGGAAGACACAAAATTTATTCGATTTTTCGGACTAACGACTTATTTTGAATAAAATTAGGTATAACAATAAATTTAGTAAGATTTAGCTATCTCATTAATGTTTTGATTAGTTTTATATTTTTCTTTTTTTATGTAGGTATACCTTAAAAATAAATTTTCGAAATTAAATTTGTAATTTTTAACAATAATTATTTTTTCCATGTTAATTATTATATTAAAATTATTTTATCGAAATGTATTTGTAGTTTATTTATTTTTCTACATTATCCCAAAATTTCAAAATTTTAGCTCTAAAAACAATGGAGTTATAGATTTATGACATATGTTTCCCCCCCGCGGCCCATAGTGCGGCGCCGGCGCACGCCGTCGCCGTCGGTGCGGCGCGGGTGTCGACACCGATAATAGTTCGACAATGATTTGACTGGACGTTGCACAAACCGGAGCCGGGCCGCCGCCGGCTCTCGGGCTATTCAAATATTCTGTTGATGAAATTTGATTGTTTTAATTAACTCGTAGGAACAGAAATCCGACTCACGGGACTGGTTTGTAATTATTTGAATTACTTTCTCGAAATTATTATCGGAACATTCGACGATTCGGGTTTTAGTGAAACGATAGTATTAGTCGAGAATGGTAGTTCTAAAGTCTCGTGTAGACAAAGGAGATATCGAAAATAAAATACTTAGGAATCGGTAACTTAAAATTCGACATCCCCGCGAGATCTAATTGGGATATCGTAGTATTATTAGTGAAATGTCAAAACATAAATAATTGTTTTTATAATATCTCCAACGCTTGTTCAGAAGTTTTTAAACAATTTAATTAATTTAATGAAACTTCACGAGATCACAATTGATATTTTTACTTCAAAACTACCCTTGTTTATACCCATAGTTTGAAATAGCTTGTGGACTTGTGAACTTACGTGCGTGCGTGCGCGCGCGCGCGTGTCCTATATTAAAAGAGGGTATAAAATGATGCAAAGTTTGTTGAAAATTACTTTTTTATTATATATTTCCTCTCCGTTATAGTGGCGTCATGAAAAATAATCCAGTTAAATAATCTGTAAAGTCAGCGAAAGTTTTTAAACGTTGAAATCATTTTAATGTGATTCTGAAATAATAGTAACAATTTAAAAAATTTATCATTTCATTAATTTATCGAATCTCGCACTGCATATAACAAAATTTTATTTTACCTTTACACATACATACGTATTTATATACAATATATACAATAACAATACATTTCTAACATTCTTGTTCATAGTTGAGTCGCAAGGCAGTTCGGTGACTCATCGTTACGTTACCGAGCGTTTTACTAACCTAATTTAAGACGTTGTCACGTAAATCAAATCGATCAACTGTCATAAACGAACACACAAAAATTCTAAACATTCTTGTTATAGATTCGAAGCTACCTACAAGTTTTATAACATTAGACATAAACAAATTCAACTGTCTCTTATTATGAGAGTCGAATCCGCCCTATCAATAATAAATAATTAGCGTCGAATAAATACACAAGAATTGCTCACGTAAGTAGTATGATAGAGAAGGGTTATCGACTATCCACGCCATTGCTTATCTCTATCTTTCCCGCTGTTGCGACAGAAAGATAAATTATGTACGAATCAAATTATTAATTAAATATTTGAAGGTAAATTTCCTAGTAAAAAAGTAAAAATAAACCATATAAATATCTGACAAAATACATAAATAAAAATAACACGTAAGAGTTGCACAAATTATAAAAACGACTTCATAGTCGCCCGTCGCCCGTCGCCGACCGCCCGACGGGGCGGTGACCACAACTAACAAGTGATTTGTCTACAAACGGTCGTGGTGTTGCGCGCGCCGCCGAGTGGGCCGTCGGCCGCGGCGCTCTTAATTATTGTCGCCGATAAATTTTGATCACGATAATAATTAAAAGTCTCTTTTGTCTGCTTTCATATAAAATAATAGACAATTGAAAGATAAATCAAAGCCGATTTATCTGGTTCGAAATGCACAAGTACCTTATAAATTATAAGACTTATTTTTATGTACCTAAGGGAATCATGAGACACCTCGAGTTTAAAAAGTCGACTGTGCACATAAAAGAGCCACGCTCGACCAATGTTCCACCAAAAGAACCTAAGAAGGCACGTACCGTATTTTTTCACAGATATAGATTTTTTTAAATAGTTTGGTACTTGTCGGTGCAGATGTGTACAATCGTTCCACTTTAAGAAATAATATACGCAAAATAAATAAATTAGGAGAAAAGACAAAGCTTTCTGCGCAACCGCATCTTAAGTGTCGCTATTGCAACCTTAAGCAACGTCGCACCTGACGTCGCCGTGACGTCGCCGAATTCGCTAGAGGCGTGCGGCCGTCCGTAATGACCGCGTCTAACAGGTTGTGTAAGGTGCGCACATTTGACAGGCAAAATTTGACGAGAAATAATGAACTAGACCGTTTTCAAAAACAGAAAGTGAAGGTTAAAATTTAATGAGTGAAAAGTTCTGATTAGTACTTTTTACCGATCGGCAAGTGAAGCAATAGAATTTGCATGTGGATTATACGATATAATTAATAAATTTGACCGTTTGATAAACTAAGCGGAACACTGAAGTAAAGGCACATGATTTCCGTTGAGTTTTTAGGGTTCCGTGCCTAAAGAAAACCGGGTTGCTATTACTAAAACCGTCCTTCCGTCTGTCACAGGGTTTCGTATCTTTTAAGCCGTAACAGGCAGATACTTGAAATGTTCACATAGTGAATGGTCGCTATAACCACTAACAATAAAATAAAGCTAAAAATTAAAGAAAATCCCCATACAAGACGGAACAATAAACAAACGTATTTAACTGAAATAACAAATAAAAAAAATCAAATGTGAATCGAACTCCTGACGAAATTACATAAAACAAGTATGTAGTTTTAAATATTGTACGACGGTACGGGAAGGTTCATGTGTAAAATTTTAGTTTCGTGGATTTGGAAATAGGGGGCGTTTTATAATCATAAAAAAAAAAACATATTTATGTTTATCATAATAAACTCGTTTATTTGATACGTTACGTGATGCATTCGACAAAAGGTTTTTAATTTCCGATTTGCCCTCCAAAATGAACTCTCAAAACTAGAACTCGAGTATTTCTACTATTTTTCCTATTATGAACTGAATTTCAACTTTTTCGTTCCGTAAATTTAAAGATATTAAAATGCGACAGGTAAACAGACAGACGAACAAACATGAGAGTAGTTTTATAAGGATATCGGATGTATGGAAGTTTAAATATATCAATTTACACAGTTTGGTGGGGAAGTGTTAATGCATCCACCATAAAGCCCTCATCTTGCACTCTCAGATTTTCATCTGTTTCGGTTTCTTCAGTATTCTCTAGGTACTGTCAGGTTAACATCAAGAGAGGATTGTTAAAACCACTTGTCGCAGTTTATTGGTCAGAAATCTTTTTTTAAAACATATATCACTACCTACACAATGGCGATAAGGTGTTGACTAGCATATACTCGGTATATGCTACCGAGTACACACATATATACATGAAAAAACTATTTCCTCAACCTTATATACATTGGAATTCGAATGCTGACGAGTCAGTTATACTTTTGGCAATCGATCCATTCACGAATTAATCACCATCAATAATAAGTGTTGCAGTGTTCTGTATCTCGATGTTATTAAATACATACCTATTTTTTCCGAGTGTGTACTTTTTTATATCTCAGCCCTTGAACTCGGAGAGGAATATCTCGTAACAATAATTTACATCATTTTTATAATGAAAATTGTGTATGAGTATGGATCGGAAGTGTGACAGACGGGCACACGCGAATGGAACGCTTAACGGCCCGTTTTTGTTGTCTGCTGATCGGCTGACCATTCGCAGGAGCGGCGCCTCGCCAATTCAGGTCGTCGAAATAATACCTCTGAACACCAGGTGTCTATAGAGACGCGGAGTTTCACCTCCGATATGCCAACATGTATGCGATGTAGACTGTAGACTAAATACAGTACTGTGGTAGTGCCGGTAGTGCAGGTTTAATGCAGTATATGCAGCTGTATTTTTACATTATTTTCTGTAATTTTCGAATTCGTCCTTCAAAGGGTGACCAATTAGACGGGTCGATTTTAGACCGATCGAATTGAAACGGTCCGGATCTAAAAATATGTCCTCGATCGGAAGCCGTACCGTCAGTTCGTTCGCGGATCTTCCACACCCCTTTTCTTGCGGGTGCAGGTGCGGGACGGAGGGCTTATGTTGCCTCATGTCCGGGTGTCTTCTCGTCGGGGATACGACCCCGACGGTCCAGTGGTGATGGCCCCATTTCAGGGGACCACACTTGAATAATTCCCAAGCCAGCCGGAGATCAAGAGGAGTTGTCAGTGGCTACACCGACATCGTCCTCGACCGTCACGGCCGTCTCTGGGAGCGATGGTGAAGTGGTGGGTCGCTGCTCCGTCCGGACCGGAGAAACTCGACGATGGAGAACCTTGACGGTCCAGAAAAACTATGACGATGACTCACTTGGCGTACTGTCAGCCACGCTATTTTTTGACATCGTTTCCGGGCTGCACCGTAATGGGCGCCGCTATCTGGCGGCGCTGAACGACCACCGTCAGCGGTCGGGGGCTTACCGTCATGAGGGTGTTTTCGTCGCGAACAAGAAGGCTTATAAACAGATGTCTGAGTATTGCTTTATGAATAAAAATCGTACTAATATTAAATCGAATAAATAACATATGCTTATAAACTCAATAAGAGCTAAGCACTTGCCTTGACTAATGCAAAAATAGGTTTAAAATCAATCAAGTTTGTGATTTTAAGACTTGGAATTTTATCATAACTTCTAAAGTATTTTCAAGTGCAATGTTTCAGATGGAAAAATTAGAAATATGATTTTCTTTCATTGACAAGAGAGAGAGCCATGTATAAAAACAACTGACACTGAAGTCAACGACCGTAACAGGCAGCGTCTGGCCTTGCATTTCGTTTAAGGTCATGGCAAAACAAAGGTTCATTGGTAACTATACGTTTAAAACTAAAGAGGAAGTTGTTGGAATGAACGGGATTTGGAGCACATAAAACTCACTCAGTTACGTCACTTTCCGTCAAAATCTGCAATTCTGTTACATTATTTTTTGAGAAGCAATTTTTAGTGGTGCTTTGTTACAAAAGATCGAATGTTTTAATAATTTTAACTTTAGACCAAAGTAAAATAAAGGCTAATATAATAATAATAAGCCCACGTGTTGCTGTACGGTTAGAATTTTTTTCTGTGGAAACCCCATTGAAAATCCGTTTAGGCGTTGAGAGGTTAATGTGTTGTAACAAACATACAGATAGACAAAAAATTTCAAAATACTGTTTTTGTATTTTATCATTCTTTCTTCATGACACCTGATTAGTTTTGGGTAGCTATATTTAACGTAATGCACGCTCAAGTCGCAATTTTTTTTGCTTGGATAACAAATCATATGATCATATTCATTCAAATTCAAAAATCTCTTCATTTCATGGGTTATACATAACCCTGAAAATGCATCATTAAAATAATAATTACCCTTTATAATATGAATTCACCACTCGTTTAGAAAGCATTTTTTTCACAAGACGAACGAGCTAGAAATTTGAGGATGATTTTTTAATTATGTATAATAACAATAAATAACAAAAGTATTATAGAAAAATGCAACCGTATACAAACTCGAGCTGATTATGTCCATTGACTTTTGTCCTTAAAATAATGGGGATTCTTGCAATAAGTATCCTTTTATACTAAGTAATTGTTCATTAATGCTCTTAAATTTGTTTAAGGATAAATTTTGAATATTTTCAAAATTTATTCAGCGCATTAAGAGCCTTATAAATGAGTTTGTGACTTTAAATAATGAACTGAAATGTAGACACAGCTTATTTTTATTTATCGTATTGAAATTATGCCGAACACTAGTTTTTTCAAACATTTCTATATTCTTTTTTAAATCTATTAAATTTTCGTATTCAAGATGAGAAATCAAAGTCAAAATGCCCATTTCTTTAAATTTAGGATATAATCGAATATATATCCAAAAACAAAAGAAAACTTTAGAGAAAAATGGTTTAGGGACACCGTGGAAGGAGCGGCTGATGAAAAAGTCATCGAAGCGACCTCTAAGTGCGAGTGGGCAAAGTGTTTCTCAGTGAATCGAATGCAATGATGTTATTGGTCTCAACGGGCACTATTTTCAAAAACAATATTAATGAATGTGTATTTTGCTAATTTGCTTGATTTTTGATTTTCAAAGAACTTTCAGATTGATTTATGTATGTCATGAATATCTCCAGCAACCCTAGATAAGTCGTTAATATAGAATAGAAAAAAAAAAAGGACAAAGGGTCTTATCCCTGTGGTACCCCCCTGCGGACCAGATACTCAGACGATCTCTTGCCATTTAAACTGTGTTTGTTGTTCGCATCATCCGTCCGTCAACGCATATTGACTCCGGGTCGGAAATATACGCGTTACAGTAGAGTCACCCCAAGGGAGTGCTTTTTTAGTGGGTAAAAATCCCACATAAAAAAAAAAAAATCTTGCCATTGACATCAATCCTCTGTAACTTGTTACTTAAATAGAATTTCAGAAGATCAAGTGCCCGACCTGTCATTCCATAATGACAAAGTTTCCGGATCAAAGTTTCCATTCAAAACAATGATTGAGTCTTGGATAAATAGCAAAATATTTCAACGGCATCCCACAAATGCTCCCAGGCTCAAAAAAATTGTTGAATAAGCTCAACGTTTGTGTTGTTTGTTGCGTAAGCTCGGGTAAATCGGAACGGTTTTTTTACATTAAATTATTAGTATTAAAATTGAGTAGTCATTAATTTAAGATCAACTTTCCAACAATTTTACTTAATATCGGCGGTATGAATGTAGACGTAAAGTTTATCGGGTTTGATTTAATCATCCTTTAAGATTACTTAAAGGCTGATTAAAACAAATTTTATTAAAAATAACCTTACTTTATTTCATTAGATCAGGTAATACGTCATTGTCTAGACGCCATTTATTAAAAATAAACGCCAATTGTGGCGAAATAATATGTGAGAATTTATAATTGTAACAGAAAAACCACGAATATCATCAGTCTTTTTCATTTGCAACGTCTTAAATCTTTTCATGGTCTCTTCTGATTTCACATATTTAAATTCCAAACCAATACTAGAGCTCCGAATGCCTTCCTTTAATCATGACTCAGTGGGAGCGGCATACGATTCAAGAATCTTAACAGTCGAGACATCTCCCCAACCGCAAGTTTTCACTCCAACCGAATTTGCTTTTCATCGCTAGCGGATAAAAAGATCACGCATTATATTACAAATGTATTATTCAACATCGTCATCGCTTGGGGCAAATAGCGAATTCGCTGCGAAGGATTTTTTTGGTAGACGAAGTAGATGTCGTGCCTGTGATAGCGCGGAGCCGGAAAGAAGCGGTCTTATGGTGTTTAGGTTAGTGAAGACATCGAATAACCTTTTGGTCCTAAGTGTCTTCGGGATTTGGTTCGTCGAGATCTCGAGGTCGGAATTTTAGAAAAAAACAACTGTTGTGCTGTTTTTACAGTAGTTACTATTTTTTTCTTCTAAGTAAACTTTCTATAACTAGGTGTTTTTTAAAAATTCTCATCATAAGTAAAAATATGGGAAAAATCATGTCAGACCATGCTCATTATAGGGTTCCGAAGTCATTATTGCAAAGAAATGCACTGCAGATGAAACAAGTAGATACGTTGTTACACTTTCTCCATATTTACCGCAAAGAATAGTTAAAAGCACTTTAGTTGCCTATAACTGAAAAAACAAGTAGGTATGTTAACTATAATTATTAAACGAGTGTGAATTAAAGTGAATCAGCAAAAGAGCGCCCTTTTGTTGAAAAGCGCAGTTTCTCAGCAATAACTCAAAAATAGTATAATCGATCATATTCAAAATAATTTTTATTGAAAGTATTTATTAAGTGTTACCTTCATTATTTTTTTCATATTTTTTGAATTAGAAAATAGAAGAGGCAGGACACAATTTCTGCAATTTTCGGAGCGATTATTTCCGAAATTATTCACTTGATCAGAAATTTTAGATAGATACGCAATCATTATTATCGTTCAGATAGATTTTCATACACACAAGCCTTTTTGCATGAGTAGCGCTTTAATACATTTTTTCAGTCTGTTATTATTTAATTCTGTTATTTCCTTTGAATTTTCTTTATAAAAAACCACTACAGTTGTCCGTTAAAGAATTATAACTCTTGATAATCTGAACATAATAATTGCGAACATGCTATTTCACTTTTTTTTTTAAATTTAAACTCTGACAGTCACCCACCTTCGAGACACTTTTTTGTTATTGTGCATATGCCAAATATTCTATGCAATACATAAAGACTGAAAACAGACAAACTTTAACTTACATTTTCGACTCGCTCTCTCAACTCGTTTTGTAAAAAATGTTGTTTGCTTGTAAGTAAGTAAGGGCGGGTGGGTTGCTCACCCCTTGGGGGTAAAATGTCATATGATATTGTTTTGATGAAAGTAGCTAAAATAAACCAATCTCGCAGTCGCAACCTGAGTTGTGATCTTATTTGCCATAACGCAAAAACCACAGAATTAATTTAATAAGCCAGTCGCATGACATATTGAATTCTGTAAAGTTGCGTCTATGGTGATTGTACAAGCCCAGTTTCCGTATTCAAATTTAGATACTATCTCCAATCCATAACTCTACTTCAACTTGTCGGATATTGCGTAAGTTTATTTTAATAATTTTGTTTGTTTGGATTTTACACTATTAACATAATATTAGCGCTAAATCAATTTCACACCTTAGAAAATATGAACTTTATTTTCCAAGGCCACTTTCTACCATGACATAAAATAGCCACTTTTCTTCCGAGTATGGTGAGCCCCTTAATATATAAATTCATTAGAAACCATCGTTTGGAGTTCATTTCATTTATATGAATTATTTGTACTTTATTATAAAAAAATGATTTTATTCATTCGTTCGCATTACCTCTTACACCATAATATTTCAATTTAAGTAATATGTTTGGTGATCAGCACGATCAAATGCCTCTGATCAATCGCAAAAGCCCCTAAAATATTCTTAGAATTTTACCGCATAAAAAATCATGTTTCAATAATAAAACTGCGTCCTTATTGAATCTCTTTTAGTGAAACGGATTCGTTTTACACTCGTTTTGATTTTTCTCGTAAATTTTTATCAACGCCGGTAAGAATGATATCGGTCTATAATCAGAGACTCCTTTTTGTTATTTGACTTCAAAAAAAAAAGGAACGGATTTACTAGGTTTTATCAAGTTAAAAAACATCTTCGCTGAGTTACATTTAATGAATATAGATGATAAGATCATATTACTGATGACGTCGGATTTTGAGTTGTACTATTCATCTCCGGCTTCACCCGATCAGCCCTACTTCCGATCCTACTTCCGATCCCGAAATGGAGGTCGATACCAATCCCAAAAGGGAGCCCGCAAAACGCCCCTCCGAGTCACGTCTGTCTGATGAATCAAGCTCCGATTCGTAGAGCGATGATTCCAATGACATAAACGATTCAGACGAAGAGGCACTCACACAAGTTCCAAAGCGGAAGCCCCGTCAGCCACGGCTGTTTGTATCGTACGGGCCAGGCTATATCCGTCTGTCTGGGAAAAAACTGAAGGCGTCGACCTCGGCTTCCCTAGTCACCCCCTTCTAACGACCGCCGCCCCCGCGACTCCCTCCGCCACACAGTCGGTTAAAGAGACCTACTACTCAACTCCCTGGCGTACCGTCAGGAAGTCAAACTGCCAGGACGCTTCAGCGTCACACTAAACTAAATCTTCCAAGTCTGTGAAATCATCGCAGCCTAATAAGGCCGTTAATTCAAAGGCGTCAACGTCCACCACAATCACGATCGACGAAGCTGACGTCATCGCGACCCCCATCCCGAAAAAACTCCAACGAACGCCACCCCTATTCATTCATGATAAGGGCCGCTGGTGGGAAATTCAAAAAGTTTGCGAAACCAAAAGCATTGTTATCCTGAATGGCTGTGACACAGCAAGAGGCCTCAAAATTCAACCGGCGACCGTCCCGGACTTACGGAATTTAACCCGCCCTTCTCGCGACACTTAAGGTCCAACCATTTACGTGGAAGAATATCCGTCCTCCACACATTCTGTATTGTTTTTTTTTTTAGATTTTCAAACTTACTGCCTCTTGCCAAACTATAGACTATATTGAAAATTTCACTTTAATAATAAATGTTTTTCAAACATTTTAAAATATATGAATATAAAAGAAATAAAACTTCATTTAAAAGGCTTCGAATGGCGTTCAAAGACAAAAGTAAAGTGATTGTTCACCGCTGATTCGTCCAATTTAAACTTGGTCGAGTAACTTTGGCGGACGAAGAAAGAGTGACCGCCATTTGACGCTTGTTACGAAAAACCGTGCTGACAGTGAAAAATCTACAATTGTGTCTTTGCGCAAGAATTATAGTTTCATTCTGGTTGCTGCATAACCTCAGAAGCAAATTCTGTCGAGTGGAGGTCTGACATGATAGCAAAATTTAGTCCAGGTTCGTCGTAGCGCTTTTGCGACATCATTAAGAGTAATGAATAATGGGTTTATCAGTATGACTCAGGAACGAAACGTTAGCCTATCGCCTGCTTGTTTCAAAATAGATCAACGCCTAAGAAAGTAAGTAAGTGGAAAGTGTAGGCAAAATTATGGTTATAGGTTTTTTTTTTAATTATTTTAGAATTACCTAGTATTGGTGTTCTTACGAGATCAAAGGTACATCAATGCTGAATGGTATGTTACCAAATGTTTGTCAGAAGTTTTAACTACTACAAGTAGCAAGCACGCGAATATCTGGAAACTTGGATCGAATCGAAATTCAAATAAAAAGAATATTCTATATCCCCACGGGCATTGCCATGACCAATAATCTATAACATTGAATCTAGAATTAAAAATCTATACAAATAAAAATGATGACTTGTTGATAAGCGCATCAATTGAGAACGGCTGTACCATTTATTAGTTTGTTTTTTTTTGCGATATCTATCCAATTTAAAAAAAAATTGGATAGATATCGGAAAGGTAAGTAAAAGTGGAACGAGGAACAGAAGCGAGAACAAGACCAGTATGAGAATCTAAAGCGGGACCGAGTCCGAAATTAAGTTTGGGTTCGGGGTCGAAAACGAAAGCGAACACGGATTCAGGTCACGGATTCATCGATCGATACTAAAGATGAATGAATTAATTTTATGTTCAACTCTATTCTGGCGGAGCTGCGGCCATTAACTATATGGGCAAGCTATCCACAAAAAAAGATGCGAACAACGTCTGTCAGGGCAGCTAGTTATTTATATATAAGAAACAGCTGATATATTTAAGGAGATGTGGTTTTCTCCATAGAACACATTAATGAGTAATAAAAACACGAACGTTCCGAACGCATTAATCTTGTCTTATATTATTTTCAAGTATGTATGTGTTTTTTACTGATTTCGTGCGAGTTCAAAAGATCAAAAGATTAAAAAATGAAACAACTTTATATCTAGATGAAAACTATAAAATAATGTTCACTTATGACTGAAATCAGTCGGAGTAGGGGCCAGATGGAGTTACTGACGACAATGGATTATAAATAAGCTTGGCAT
Organism: Eumeta japonica; assembly: GCA_005406025.1. NCBI lineage: Eukaryota > Metazoa > Arthropoda > Insecta > Lepidoptera > Psychidae > Eumeta > Eumeta japonica. The sequence goes on along the minus strand of BGZK01000092.1, from coordinate 21,508 downwards.
TGTTCAAACTGCATATCGAAAAATATTTCAATAATTGACACGCAGACGGGGCCGGGAGCGCTACGCGCACGCGCGCTCCCGCCGTTCACACGTATACATTAGGGAAAGTAAATACTGAATATTAAGAAATCAGAGAGCGCGTATTTGAATCACCGCGGCCGCATCCGCTGCGAGGAATAACAGTGCGGGCGGCCGCCGCCGTGTTTATTTACGCTCTATCGGACGGAGCGTGCGCGTGCGCAGGAAACGGTCCTGCGCCTCTGAAGTTGTATTACTCTTTAATGTCCGCCTCGCTTTCGTAAACAATAATAAAATGCAACGCGCGGACGCGCGCCCGCGGCCCAAAGTTCATGGCGATCGGTTTTTATGAAAAGTTATGTTCCTCTAACGTAACGCGTGGTGATTTTGAACAATGCAAGCGAATGACACTGCAAGTAACGAAAGTAACGTTCTCTCGTATAAACAGATATATAGTTGCGATTACTAATGATTGGTTTTCTGGAACTTACTTGAAGATGAATTAAGTATATTTAATACATCCACTGTGCGTTACACTTCGTACAATTCATTTACGTTACTTGTGTTGCTGTACTTCAAAAATAAGCAAATCTGCTAGTCAATAGTTTATCGTAGACATCACTAATAGTTCAAATCCTTAATCACACGTTTACGCGTGAGTACAGTTCTTATTACTCCATTGCAGAGACTTACCCTGCCACAGTCTATTTGTTTAAAGTTGTAGAATGTGGACCTCGACTCACCCCGCTGACCGAGCACTGGTTGAGAACTGCTAACCTCCGTCGCCGTCACTGACAACAGTGGCATTGCGGTCTAGGGCTAAGTCCTCGATCTGTACTTCTATCAGAGACACGGACGGAGTGACATTTGATTTGATTTAAGTTACAAACTTGTTAGCCAGTTGAGTTCCAATTTAAGTTCAAGCGTTCAGGTTCACGATAGTTGATGTCCTAAATACGGAGTTTTGGTTTGACTCCTATTTGGTTGTTTCATTTACGCATTCAGTAAATTAAGCAATCAACGCACGTAAATATAAGGTTATGCAAAAACAAACCAAGCGAGTGTCGGGCCACGTGCAGTGCAGGGTTCTGTAGTTGCCCGTCATAATATGCGGGCTTAAAAAGGGGTTTTTTTATTTGATACCATTAACATATCACTGCAGTTTACGGTTTAACGAATAACAACTTCGTAAGTAATTTTCTATGGAGTTTGTACGAAATTTTCTTTTTTACTTCTTCAAGTTACTTTTATAATATTAGTTGGTCCATTATTATCCGTTAACTTGTAAAAGCTACTTAGATGTAATATTTTTCCTATTAACTTCGTTATACATACATTTGGATCTTATCGTTAATCTTTTCGCAAATGTTCATAATTTCCTCCTCTTATAAAACAATTTTACCACAGAAATCATAGTTATTGAAGTAGCCGTTTCGGACAAAAATATCTTAGAACATCTACGTAAAAATGCCGTACTGACAACCATAGAACAACCGACGCGTATGTATTGCGTCGCAGCGTGCAGCGCGCCCGCCCGCCTGTGGCCTTATTACCTAAAATAAATCGATTTCATATTTGGCATGATTTTAATATTATTTTAGTAATTCTCAACTTGGTGTTTTGAAATGGAAACTCTCTTTCTATTAATAGTGTTGTCTCTACAGTTAAATCACTAAATGATAATATTGAAATTTAACCGCATTCACGAATTCAAGAACCGTTAGGAATCACGAATTCGCAATTGTCCGCAAAATAATTACATGAAGAATACCGGACGGCCCCACTCAACTGCTGCTGACGATTCATTCGACCGCCGATTGGACTACGAAGCAGACATCATTCACGCACGAAAGACAAATAGTTGATCTGTATCATTTATCTGAAGTAAACTTGTAATTTAAACTTACAATCGCATTATTTTAATTTGTTCTGACGCTTTAAAGTCGCTCAAAATTGCGTATAAGATTAATTTTTTTGTGCTCATCAAGTTTGACGCGCAAACGCGACACAATTTCTACTTAATAAGGCCACCGATCACGCCCGCGCTTGCAGTCTGATCGAACATTTATTAGGGTTGTGCCTATATTATTTACATTACTTATAAGTGTATTTACAATGATACATTTTTGTTGTAGTCACTTTGGCAGAATTGTTCTAAGAAATAATGAGATTATGAATATTTGTGAAAAGATGCATGATATAATCCATCCTGTATATGGATGTACTACTGATTAGTTAAAAGCCAGCAGGAGAGGGACCTACTTGATACTAACAAAAATTAGAACTTAGATCTTAATATTCCGCAAACAGATCTCTAAATCGAAAAATGATATTCGCAGATCCACAATATTTCCCAACGATCTATCTAACAATGTCAACAACAACAAGCGATAGAAGTGAAAAAAATTCATTCTCACTTTACGTGCGAGGGAGGTACCCAAAAAAAACATTCATAAAAATTTTATTTTAATACTTCGTGCGTGTGATTAACATGTACAACCATGCCATATTACATATTTCTAGTATTAAGAGTCTTCGAACTAAGCCGTAGGCAGATAAATAGAAGGACAAACATTACTAAATTATTATATAAGGGTTTCTTGTTTCCTATGGATTCCATAGTAAACATATATAACAAACTTTCTTTCAAGTTATGGGTTTTTATGGTCCAAAGTAAATAAGGAACCATAAAAACCAATGAAAGTTTGTTACACGTAAAATATGGCAGCCCTAGAACGTAAAAAAACATACAAGTTACGTAGAGAGGGTGCCGTACAGTAAATGTTTTTTACCACGTTTTATTTTAAACTAACCCGAATTTGTTTGTGGTAACTATAACAACTGCTAATATGGAATGTACGCACAATATTGAGAGACTTACCATGTCATTTTAATACTATAGATTTCTTATAGTTTTTTCTGTAATCTATAAGCAAAAAAATATTTTCTGTATTTTTATTTTGGAAATTTTAGTTTCCGTAGGTTCAGACATAAGGAGCGGTCACAAAATTTATAAAAATAGTTATTATACAAGTGTAAAATATAATTTACCACGCAAACCTGTCTCCCATATTCGAAATTGATTTATTTATCGTTACATATCCGCGTTTAGTCACAGAAATTCATATGTGTTAAAGTACACATGAGTTTCTGTGGTTCAAACGACTTAATTATTCCGAGCAAATTGGCTGTGACAGACGGACAGAAAAAACGAGTGCTACTTTAAGAGATCCGTTTTTTGACTTCGGACGTACGGAACCTTAACGAACAAAAAAGTCGGCCGTTGCATACCTCCATCAGCTACGAGCGGGATTAACATTTCGAGCAAACATCGCCGTCGGTGTCTATTTTCAGACAACGCCCGTTAATAACGCGCTGTTTACGGGCTAGTTGCGAAACGAAACAATAACGAGGGCGAACAATGGGGCGCGCGGGGGGCGCGGGGGGCGCGGGGCGCGCGGACCCCGCTAATAAATTAAAGCGGAATGTCGATGGAACGTGAGGGCGGGGGCTTCGGGAACTTATTAGAAGACAACACTCCCCCTTTTTCCCACAAATTATGATTCCCAAAGTTCGATGGGCCGCGAGGAGGCTCCGTTTCCCCTTATCGCGGCGAATCAATTATCACGGCTGTGGCCGCTTGTGATTGTTTAATTTATCGTCCGTTTGCTCGTCTCGTTGTTGCTTTAACGCAGAGAATTCTGAAAAGTCTACGTATATACCTTTTTTTTCTTTTAAAATGGACCAAGATACAAATTTACTAACACGACTCTACTGAAACAATATTTTGTTTCAAAAATATTATTTTAGATTCTTTTATTTCTTGACAGTCAAACGAAATTCTCTTCTTCTGAGTATTCTTTGATATTTATTATTCATTTATTTTTATGTATATTCCTTGATCTGTTATGCACTCGTTTAATAAATTCTAAATTAATTACAATAATTCATTGGAAATTATTATTGATTTTCCAAAGCGAATTCTAAAATTAGCTAAGTAAAAGTAGCATTTTAATAGCACGTAAATCAGCTCTTTAATTTTACTATTATCTATAGAAATCAACCCTCAAGTTGTTGCGAATTTTGATAACAATAATGAAGTAGTTTAATAGTCACACTTATAGTCGTAATTTAACGATAGAGACCGCCTAGGTTTATTTGAAAAAATAATAAATTCTTTTATTTTCACTCAGGTATATTAATAATTAATATTTTATACATAGCCCTATCTGATTGTAATAAAATTACTATATTGTTTGGGACACTATGTCAATGTTTACGACCAGCACTGCATTGGCCGTGTGTACTTGTGCATCGTCACTGTTAATACAATGCTTCTCTAAAGTAAGCCAGTTTTTAAAACCTTCGAATAGATCTTTACACATTTGTAATCTTCACCCTTCGTTCAACCTTCAGCCAGTCGCAATGACAGAAAAGGTCTAATTCCAATGCATAAAAGGGAATGTAAATATGTGAATGGTGTGTAGGTTGTAATCTGGAGTAGCAGTGACGGGGGTGTTCTGGAGGTCTAGACAAACACTGGAGTCAGGACATGTAAACCATTTTTTCTTAATTTCTTTCCTGTTCCTGTAATAAGTCGCTATCTTTCTTCTCGCCGCTACTCATCCTTCGTTTTATTCACTCGGTGTAGAGCTTCCAATGTCAGTTCCTGGAAATTTATTATAAATTATTACAGACATCTAATCTGCAATCACCGTCACGTATCAACAAAACTCAAGGGCATGAAATGGATAATTTCATAGCAGTGTGACTCTTCAAAATTAGTATCAGTGTTTGCTAAATTAAATTTTCATCGTAAATTGAAAATCTTATGAAAACTCCTGAAGAAAGCGTCGTAGCACGATTATAATACTCTCATGATTCGTTTTAATTTAAAGTAAATTTTTCCGGTTTTCTCTTGACTGCTTAATCTGCTTAAGCCTCTTCGTGTGATTCTATGGTTATGGAATATATTACTATTGTCCGAGTAACCGACACGGCCATCGCCAATGGCAGCGTTCGGGACAAAACTAGTATCCGGATCTGAGAGTGCATTTTAGTGATCTATAAAGAGGGCGGCGACGTGTTGCAACGGGCCGCCGACGACGCGCGTCGTGCGACACGCGCGATGGCCCTCCCTCCACAGCTAATCCGGCACTGTCGCCTTATTTTTACGTGAATCGCGGCGCGTGCGCCGGCCCTGCTCCGCTCGACCGTTTTAGCACCTTCGACGGATCGACGTAAATAACGTGTTTTATGGTGTCCGTGTGCACGTTTTAAACGCTATACGCACGTTAGCCAGTGCACACGCCGTAAATCGCGGCTGACGTTTAGTGAGACCGAAAGGTAGGTTTTTGAACGTTCGTAGCTATAGTAGTGTTGTAAAAAGAACATCATTAAATTGATTTTTATTTATTTAGTTCGCTGCGTCGCTAAAAAAAGATTTAAAAGGTTTTTTATCGGCATTCACCCTGTAAATTTTTTAGAACAGAATTAGCTGCCGCTGGGTGCTGCGGCGGCCACGGCGGGATGACGACGCGGAGCGTGGCTGATATTATAAATGAAAAATAAAACGAATGGTACGCGACAGAAACAGGGTCTGGTTCTAACAATTGGAAATTACAGTACTTACCTCCACGCAAACGTTAAATATTGGAATACTATCTAGATTGAATTATTATCCTTGGCAGATACTACAAGACTTCATCATAAATAAATACTCATATTTTAGTTGTCGCGTCTATTCTTGTCGCTCAGTGCCGCAGGCACCAGCAGTGGCAGAGATCATTTAGCGCGTTCTTAAAACTCGTCAAGTTCGATTCCTGATCGCAAGCGACTTGACCGATGAGTTGCGGTGTAGTCATAGAAGTCACCGAGCGTGTTCTCTAATTTGGTGCAAGTCAAATTAGAGGACACGCCCCGTGCGCCAGAGAGCGCGTCAGCTCGTAGGTCCGGGATGGCGGCCAACGCTGGCGCGGCGGAGGCGACTTATAATCCGGGCCCCTCGATGTGAAGTGACATCTACAGTAAGGCGTACCGACACGATTGTAAATAATATCGGGCTTAAAGAATTTCATGCAGTTTTTTCCTTGTTGTCGAACAATAAGGCCACCCGCCACGTAGCGCAAATGAACATCGATGTTGCGCTCCAACACGAGGAACTATTGAACGCGGCGCGTCGGCCACAAGCCGGCCGACGCGCGTCTGTACCGACGATTGTCGTTAAAACGTATCGCAAAAGTGATGTGAAATTCATGTATCACTTGTAATGATTTACGGGGAAAGAGAAATCTCACAGAAAACGAAATCAATGCTTACGGCTCGCGATCTGCGAATGAAAAAATGAGAATGATGAAACTCACGCAATTACTGACAGAAAATATAGAACGCCTTTTGCTTGAGGTGTGAGATGGCGAATGAAGAAAATGTTTTTTGAAATAATTTTACAGCACAAGAAAAAAGATGGGTGAACATTTTGAAAAATATAATTGTCGGTTGCGTTCGATTAATTTCAATAACTCTCAAGTAATCCCAAATTCGTAATGACTACTACATGTATTATACCTATAATAAATACCATGCCGGAATGAGGAGATAAATGAGTTTATCGATTTACTTCAAGTAAGTTTTACTTAATAAAAGTAGATTTATATAAGTAGACACAGAATTATTTTACAACAAAACTAAATTATTGGGAGGTTTGGTGAAACATCTCGATCAATAGAGCTAAAAATGCGAGACCACGTTATCCTCTAGAGAGACTTGTTTATAATTGAAAAAGAACTCGCTTTTAATTACGCTTTCCGAAAGTCGTAAATAAGAATTAATTAGCTTGAAAGCTTTCCCGTGACGCGTTTATTATCTTAAGAGCTTTGACAAAAGGTCGTCAATTTACGATTCTAAGAGAAACACTTTAATTTAGACAGCCAAAAAAAATATAACAATTACAGCTGAGTGTAGAAGAATATTATCAATAGAAAAGAACAGCTATATTTTAATACATCTTTCTATAAAACGGAAGTGCTTTTATATACTTTTTTATTGTTATGGAATTAACCAACCTCTCGTATGTAGACGTATTATTTATGAAATTATTTTTGAATTATCAGGATGTTTTACCAGCGATCAGAATAGCTTTAAATAACTTCAGGGCAGTTATATTTTATTTGCCAAATAAAATTGTGAGTTATTGTTTTCGGTTGCAAGAAGATCTATACGTAATAGGTAACTTGATTTGTTCAGTAATTACTGGATACATTTTCTTAAAACGCTAATCATAAAAATAGACACATTCCATTATCGTCCGTTGCTATTTATGAACCGTTGTTAATCATAACGTGTCAACTAGTAATATATAAAGTTTAAAAATCAGGAAATAAAACTTATATTAAAAATTTTAAAAGCCTCCGATACGAACAAAACCCCTAAAAAGTTAAAAAAATAATATGTATCGGTCTCTTAAATTTAATGTCAATAGTAGGTTGAATTTCGATCGAAGCGTTGTCATAAACCGCTAAGTTGATAAATAAAATAGCAGAATGCAACGAAAAATGATAAAGCGTGAATTTTAAATACAAATGAGCTATCTAGGTAGGCGTCGTAAGCAAACACTGAAACGTCAGTATCTGGGTGTTGTGTTTGGGTCTAGATTAAGATTTAAATAGTCCTCACTACTTACATTAAGTTTATTTTTATTGTAATTTCAGTTTTATTGTGAGGTTTGTCTTATTGAAACCAAACGAGTAAACAATTCATTACTGTATAAAAAGCTTTAATACTATAAGTGAGCAAAAAAATCGTTTCAAAAATAAAATAAATACATGTTTTGAATTGATGTTTTCGTTGAATATAAAAATGTGTAAGTAAATTTAATTTAATAGAATATATCAAGATGACAATCAGTAAGTATCATCAACAAAAGTAAGAGAATAAGTAAAATTTCGTCTCCAGCACACCCGTACGATAGTATGAGTTTTATTGTTTACATTTGGTATCGTCGGAAAGGTTTTGACTTGATTTTGTGCGTTACTATGGTTTCATATGTTTTTCGATAATAGTCGGTTTATTATGTTAAGTTCTCGGAGTAGTTCTATACAAGTTCTAAACTAGCACCAGAGGCCATTTGCTTATATTTTATTTATTTTGTTTTATTAACATAAATGTGGTTGATTAATAAAGAAGAAATATAAACTAGTTTCTGGTAAATCTGACTTTGATTACGAACGAGCTGATTTCATAGTATACGGTGAGACTTCATAGTACGATACACGGACATGTCCACTGCTTGCACTCGTATCACACCCACTTCGGCGCAATATTCAAACGAGCTGATTACTTAGTGCACGGTGAGACTTCATAGGACGATAGATGGACATGTCCACTGCTCGCACTCGTATCACACCCACTTCGGCGCAATATTCAAACGAGCTGATTACTTAGTGCACGGTGAGACTTCATAGGACGATAGATGGACATGTCCACTGCTCGCACTCGTATCACACCCACTTCGGCGCAATATTCAAACGAGCTGATTACTTAGTGCACGGTGAGACTTCATAGGACGATAGATGGACATGTCCACTGCTCGCACTCGTATCACACCCACTTCGGCGCAATATTCAAACGAGCTGATTACTTAGTGCACGGTGAGACTTCATAGGACGATAGATGGACATGTCCACTGCTCGCACTCGTATCACACCCACTTCGGCGCAATATTCAAACGAGCTGATTACTTAGTGCACGGTGAGACTTCATGGGACGATAGATGGACATGTCCACTGCTCGCACTCGTATCACACCCACTTCGGCGCAATATTCAAACGAGCTGATTACTTAGTGCACGGTGAGACTTCATAGGACGATAGATGGACATGTCCACTGCTCGCACTCGTATCACACCCACTTCGGCGCAATATTCAAACGAGCTGATTACTTAGTGCACGGTGAGACTTCATAGGATGATAGATGGACATGTCCACTGCTCGCACTCGTATCACACCCACTTCGGCGCAATATTCAAACGAGCTGATTACTTAGTGCACGGTGAGACTTCATAGGACGATAGATGGACATGTCCACTGCTCGCACTCGTATCACACCCACTTCGGCGCAATATTCAAATGAGCTGATTACTTAGTGCACGGTGAGACTTCATGGGACGATAGATGGACATGTCCACTGCTCGCACTCGTATCACACCCACTTCGGCGCAATATTCAAACGAGCTGATTACTTAGTGCACGGTGAGACTTCATAGGACGATAGATGGACATGTCCACTGCTCGCACTCGTATCACACCCACTTCGGCGCAATATTCAAACGAGCTGATTACTTAGTGCACGGTGAGACTTCATAGGACGATAGATGGACATGTCCACTGCTCGCACTCGTATCACACCCACTTCGGCGCAATATTCAAACGAGCTGATTACTTAGTGCACGGTGAGACTTCATAGGACGATACATGGACATGTCCACTGCTCGCACTCGTATCACACCCACTTCGGCGCAATATTCAAACGAGCTGATTACTTAGTGCACGGTGAGACTTCATAGGACGATAGATGGACATGTCCACTGCTCGCACTCGTATCACACCCACTTCGGCGCAATATTCAAACGAGCTGATTACTTAGTTCACGGTGAGACTTCATAGGACGATACATGGACATGTCCACTGCTCGCACTCGTATCACACCCACTTCGGCGCAATATTCAAACGAGCTGATTACTTAGTGCACGGTGAGACTTCATAGGACGATACATGGACATGTCCACTGCTCGCACTCGTATCACACCCACTTCGGCGCAATATTCAAACGAGCTGATTACTTAGTGCACGGTGAGACTTCATAGGACGATAGATGGACATGGCCACTGCTCGCACTCGTTTCACACCCACTTAGGCGCAATATTCAAACGAGCTGATTTCATAGTATACGGTGAGACTTCATAGTACTATACATGTACATGTCCACTGTTCGCACTCGTTTCACACCCACTTCGGCGCAATATTCATACGAGCTGATTTCATAGTATAGAGTGAGACTTCATAGTACTATACATGTACATGTCCACTGTTCGCACTCGTTTCACACCCACTTCGGCGCAATATTCATACGAGCTGATTTCATAGTATAGAGTGAGACTTCATAGTACTATACATGTACATGTCCACTGTTCGCACTCGTTTCACACCCACTTAGGCGCAATATTCATACGAGCTGATTTCATAGTATACGGTGAGACTTCATAGTACTATACATGTACATGTCCACTGTTCGCACTCGTTTCACACCCACTTCGGCGCAATATTCATACGAGCTGATTTCATAGTATAGAGTGAGACTTCATAGTACTATACATGTACATGTCCATTGTTCGCACTCGTTTCACACCCACTTCGGCGCAATATTCATACGAGCTGATTTCATAGTATAGAGTGAGACTTCATAGTACTATACATGTACATGTCCACTGTTCGCACTCGTTTCACACCCACTTAGGCGCAATATTCATACGAGCTGATTTCATAGTATACGGTGAGACTTCATAGTACTATACATGGACATGTCCACTGCTCGCACTCGTATGACACCCACTTCGGCGTAATATTCATACGAGCTGATTTCATAGTATACGGTGAGACTTCACAGTACTATACATGGACATGTCCACTGCTCGCACTCCTATCACACCCACTTCGGCGTAATATTCATACGAGCTGATTTCATAGTATACGGTGAGACTTCTCACGAAATGCCTTGGACAAATCACAGAAAACGCCAATCGCTTCCCGTGAATCCTTCCAGGCACCAAAAATCTGCTGAATAAGCTCGACACCGGTTTCGGTTGTTGAGTGACCCTTTGTGAACCCAAATTGTTTAATGCTCATCAAATTATTGTTATTAAAATATTGCAATAGTTGATTTAAAATAAGCTTTTCAAAAATTTTACTGAGCGTTGGTAGTATTGACATCGGTCGAAAGTTTGTAGGGTCAGATATAATCTGTATATCTGTGTATCCAGCAGTATACTACCGGATTTAAATAATGGAATTACTTTACTTTGCTTCATTAGATCCGGAAACACACCACAATCGACGCATGCATTATAAATTACTACTAGACGTGGAGCAATACAATCTATTATTGAATCAATTATTTTTACGGAAAGGCCATCGAGATCGGCAGTTTTTTTCATTTTTACGCATTTGATGCTTTAAGAACGTCATTACAATGGACGTGGGTAAATGCAAACGAAACCACAAACATCGACGTTACGCTTTAACAAAGATTCAGGAGAGTGGGCGATGACTTCAGAGATTGTGTAGTTGAAACTGGAATACTAGCAAAGAATTTTTCAAAAGCAAAGGCAACTTCTATGTCTTTTTTAAAAAAATTGTCATTAATTTTTAATTGAAATTCTAAATGTCGGGATATCCGTTTAGGGAGTTGAGCGGTGATGGAGAGGGAGTGGGCCACCGGATCTCTCTCTTACTAGACGAATTGCAACCCCGGAAACTATTATTACAGGTGTCAGTAACACGGGTATATTTAAAATTATGGTATGGCATTGATCGAGCTGACGCATTTACGTGCTGCGACCAAAATGACCACAGCACGGCTCTACCACGATTAATTCACATTGCATTTTTTTATGTTTAATTTTCGTTGATTTCTTCTAAAATATTAAATGAAACTTTTGGATTTGATTCGTTACCTTACATTATTAAACAGATAGAAATTAAAATATATATATACAAACATATAAATTTTATTGCGAATAAGATTCAGAGTTGAGAGTAAAGCATAATGAACTTCGTTGCTAACGGGGGTGCCCCGACACATATTCTTGTTTCCATTATTATTATTATTTCCCAGAAACGTACACACACCATAAATTCATTAAAATTAAAAATATATTCCATAATTTATAACAGTTTATAAACGTCATAATATATAAATAATTTACAATATTTTAAAATTACAATTTTTTTAATTACCACTCTTTCGTAAGGTAGTTATACCCCAAAAAGAATGAATAATAAACTTGAAAATATAGCTCTTTTCGAATGGCCGTCCGAAGGGGAGGGAGGTCACGGGGGTCACGACCTCCCCCAATTCACACTCACTTTTAAATCTTCACATTGAAATTTAATGATCTATTATTGAACACCTCTAATTAAAAAATACAGTTGACTCAAAGTTCAAAGATTTAACATGTTTAAACTTTTGAGGTGCTCGAAAATTTAAAAAAAATGGTTATCTTTTAAATCATTCCTGAATCTCTTTGGCAAATTATATTTTTAACATACACATAGTAGAATTCTTTTTTTATAAGTATACCAAACAGATTACAACCACTACAAAATGAAGTACACAAACTAAAGTAAAACTGAAGTATACATTATAAAAATTTACAAAATAATAGAAAATATAGTTTAAAAAAACTAAAAAACACGCTGTTAAAGCACATCAAACTAAAAAGTGAAAAATAATTCTGAATATGAGCCGAAAAAAAATAATAAACAATGACGAAAAATACTAGTATTATTGTGGAAAAAACGTGGGGCGCTTTGTGCCACATTTTTCGTATATAGAGCAACCCACGCTTTTTCCACAATAATACTAGTATTTTTCGTCATTGTTTATTATTTTTTTCGGCTCATATTCAGAATTATTTTTCACTTTTTTGTTTGATGTGCTTTAAAAGCGTGTTTTTTAGTTTTTTCTTTGTTTTTAACTATACTTACTTTTCACTTTTTAGTTGGATTGATTGTTAAAAATTTGTAATTTTTAACAATCAATCCAACTACACATAGATGTACAGACATTACTCAGGACATGATCAAAATACATTTTTATTTCTTGTGTATTACTTTTCGTTTTGGCTAAATGGGGCCGTTTTTATCTACATTTATCAAAATTGAAAAAATTATATCAATTTTGATTTTAATTTGCTCATTACTGTGGGACCGTGACCTTCCCACAAAAAAAATCTTAAGCTGTAACCGTGCCTACTCATTTCAAACCAAAATTATATAGAATATCAATCATTTATAAAACTAGTGCAAAAAAAACAAAGCTGTAGAAAATCGAGCTTTTAATGTCTATTTATCCTCTAAAATATTCATAGATTTTGTAATAAATAACTTTTAGAAAAGTGTTTGTATTCAACATATGAACACAGACCCTCCTGAATGAATTACTTTGTGTGCGACAAATTGCTTTGGGACCTTAAATGATAAATCTTATACTTCTAGACGACAAAAATGTGATCACAGTTTACTCTTATTTGTACCAAAAGATACGATTTCTGCATACCTCTCTAGTTTCACTGACATTCAGCAATCGTTTTATGGAAGTTTGTCGATTTCAAGTGCTTAAAATTTAGCCCTGTTGACACCAATTTCCTGGGGCGACCGTTGCTGCTTGTTCCATCGTTACGTTACGTCCGCTATACAAATTTGTTTTATCAGTATACATTCATTCTTTCCGAATAACCAAACCACCTACAGATAGATTTATCTGCATCGGTTCCACAAAATACAAAATAAATACAATCACTTGAACAGGTAAACAAACAATTGGTTTAGAATACGTGCAAATGGAAATAAGTGCAAAAACCCTATGATGTGATACTGTAATACTTACTTGAAAAATATCAAGATGCAAGAATGGTATTACACATACCATAGACTCTATGGTATAAATTAATTCTAAAGTCAATTATATAGTCTCTATGGCATAGGGACTATAGAATTGATTCTGTCTGTGAAGTGTTTTATTACTCGAAGCTCTAGTGTTTTATCTGCTCTAAAGCACGTGGGAAGTTTACGAAACGCCTGCGCTATGGAGCCTCTAATAAACCTTCGCTTGTTTGTATATCCATTTGTGGCATCTTATGATAAAACTTGTGCTATTTAGGTAAATCATTATGGTTATACGTGTCGAGAATATACATTTGATTGTTTAAATTCATAAAGAAACAAGAATTTTTATATGTTTCAGTAAAGAATTGTTTTTGATTTGAATACATTAGATCCTATACATATAAAGAAGGATGTGTATATTATGAAATCGATAGACTCACAAACTATTTGACCGATCATTATGAAAATTGGTATGTATATGTATTTTTTCACGGAGAAGGTTTTTATGCTATCCTCATTGACGTAGCTCGCCACCAGGCGGAGCTCCGCTGTATCGACTTTTCCTTCCTTCAACCGATTATCATGAAAATCATTATGTATATATATTTTTTTACGGAGAAAATAATTATGCTATCCCCATTGACGTAACTCGCCACCAGGCGGAGCTCCGCTGTATCGACTTTTCCTTCCTTCAACCGATTATCATGAAAATCATTATGTATATATATTTTTACGGAGAAAATGATTATGCTATCCCGTAACATTAACCGTATCGTTTAACTAATGAAAATTAGTATGTACATGTTGCACATGGATTTTGATATAAATTTAGTTTGAATAAATGTATCACACGGGAACCACAGTTTAACCGGTCATGTAAATATGAATAAACGTAGTTAAGTCCACGCGGGCGGAGCTGCGGGCAAAAGCTAGTTACATTATAAAAAAAATTAGCACCGGTGTGAATATTAAAATTTGTGTTAAGTAATGAAAAATTTGGTAACAATGCACAGCTTGGGGTTTAAGATCCCCAACCCTCGATTTGAAATAACATAGTGGAGCCCATGCGTCTGCATAACAGTGACCGAACATGACAAGAAAATACACAAACAATATTTATTTCTAATTATGAGAAAAAAATGAATAATCTTCTTGTTGTTCTCTTACAAAAAAAAAGAGTATTATATTTTTAATGCATTACTTACCATTATTTTATTATAAACTAACGGTTATTTGCCAAAAAGGTAGGAAGAGACTTCAAATTTCCATATTGCGCGTTCTATGCATTTCTTGCTTCACTGTAATCCATCCAACTTTTCATGCAAGCTCGTCTGATACGGTTGCATAACATTTATTGTGGCGATCCTTGCCGACCTTTTTATCACATGCATTCGCTCTATAGATATGTTTCATCACTCTATTTTCATATATCCTTTCCAGAAGATCAAAGCACCTCAACATACATATTTCTACTATAATCACTACATCTTTCAAATCACACCGCTCTTTGACGTCACTATATTTGACTGTTGTTTAAAAAACACTCCACACATACTACCTAGAGATTGTATATCCATCACATTGATTCTACTTTCATTTTGCT
The DNA here is from genome assembly GCA_005406025.1 of Eumeta japonica. Taxonomy (NCBI): domain Eukaryota; kingdom Metazoa; phylum Arthropoda; class Insecta; order Lepidoptera; family Psychidae; genus Eumeta; species Eumeta japonica. The sequence goes on along the minus strand of BGZK01000092.1, from coordinate 6,229 downwards.
TCACCATACCCAAATTCACTTCCGTGCATAAAGATCTTATTATGGACAGCCAAATGCGGTTTCCATGAGACATTTTCAGTATTAATAATAACAAACAAGGCTCCAACCACTATGTTTCCCGCATTCACTTTCCTTTCAATATCTCTATCACATTTATCGTCATTTGTAAACAGACTACCCACATACACAAACTTTCACTTGTTCGACATCTTCTATACCTATACATATTGATTTCAGTTATACTTTTAAACACCATGACCTTAAGCTTGCTGACATTTACTCTCATGCCTCTTTTCTGAACAGAATCATCTATTTTAATACCTGCAACTGCTACGCCGACTGAGCAAGGAATAGTTAAACTTCAGATTACAGAAAGTATTGCACAGACAGCTCATCCATCCTTAGTGCTCACACATACTGTTTCAAGTCACGCAGGCAGCCATCCATAAATAATTTGAATAGCCATGATGAAGCTACACATCACTGTCTTACACCTCAATGGATATCAAACCAGCCAATATATCCCCCATTTATTTTGACACGGCACTAGAGCCTTCGTATTGAGATTTTAGTGCCCGTGTCAATCGGCTACTACTAATATAACACCATGCATAGATCGGGTTCTGTATAGATCATTTCTTTTCACTTTATTATAAGCTATTTCCATATCTACAAAACGATACAAGACCTTTTGACCAAAAACTTTCCCGTGACGTTTGCTGTAATGTACGTAATAGAAAAAATTGTCAGTAGACCCTGTCTCTTTTCGAAATCTCGCTTTTACATTCCAAATCTAACTTTATGTCTCATTCACAACTCCTTCAATAATGATTTTCGCATACAGTTTGCCAACGACGTTAAGCAAGCTTATAGGGCGGTATTATGTGCAAACCTGCCGTGAGCCTTTCCCTTTGTAGAGTGATACGATGACGGCTTTGCACCAGTTATTAGATACCCTACGGCTTTTCCAGCGTTTATTAAAGAGCTGGTACAGCAGTCTTTGCATTAAATCCCTGCACCTCATTAATATATTTAAATGCCTTTATAAAATATAATTTATAATACGAAAATATGATCTCTAATGTTGTGTGTGACATACTCTCAGATTGATAAAGCACCTCTCGGATTGTTAGGCAATTGTTAAAACAAAGCTTTATCTAAGCCAATTAGGCTCGTTACCAAAGGATTGATTGCACAACCAGAAACAATTATATCGATACAAAGTTTATCTTACTATTAGTTTATTACAAAATTATTGTAATGTTTCGTAAGTGAATCAATATCAGAAACGCATTGCGTAAAATTCTGCACTTACGGAGATACTTAGAAGAAATTGATGTATTTGTTTACCATAAATGTGGTAAATATGGTAAACAAAACACGTCAATTTCTTCTAAGGAGTGAAGACGTTTCAGTGCCGACTGTACAAGGTATGCCAAAGTAACGCTGCACATAAAATTCTATTTAGCTATTTGTATAATGCTACGATTCTGGGGCGGCTGACAGAGGGGGATAATCAACCGATATGTTTATAACTTCTGAAATTAATACAGAGCCAAGTTACGGCCCGGGTTTTATGTTAGAGTTAGGTAAGAGCTCTTACCTCAGCATAGCTATTATATTTTATTTTATCATAGCTATTATATATTATTATAGCTCGACATGATCCGAGTATTTTTGTGTGATCATCTGACACGTAAATGACTTCAATATTTAAAAAAGCTATCTTTATAAAGATATATTTCGAAATACATTTCGTTACATTTGCATGTTGCATACAGCTTGCTTGAACAATGCAAGAATATAATTATTATTTTGCATTGTAAAAAACCGTCGCAGAATATTCTATTGGTCCTCCGACATACAAGGTTCTTTCCGTTGTTTTTAAGTCCTTAAAGCAAGTGTTAATGTATATTTTAGATATGGGTGTGTATGAGAGAAAAAGATTTAGAAGTGCAGCAGGTCTAGCACAATGCCCTAAAGGAGGATCTAGCATCATTAATAAAAGGACTCTTCTAGGGCGTCGCGCCAAGCCCTCAGGTTGTTAGAGAACGGAACTCGCATTTCCCGCATCGTAGGCGAGCTGCATAACCGCAAATATATGTATCCTTTTGTAATACGATATCCCAAGTAATATTGTAAATGCGAAAATATCAGCTGTATCAATTTTGATGAAATTTAAGACCAGGGGACAAACATAGACTACTTTTCATTTATATTTTTGTATGTATTTTAACAACTCAACAATAGTTAAGTTGATTTTAATTAAATTTGGTGTAACTATTAATGTACACTATTTTCTAATATATAAGTTACTGGTGCGGCAAATGCGCTGGTTGGAAAAAATTTATTCCACAATAATGACAACTCAGAAAATAGAAAGGAGTCACCTGTAGTACTTCGACATCCTTCGAGTGGCCACCACCTTTTTCTCTTACGCGTTCAACGGACTTTTCGCGGAGTTCGCGAAAAGTCCGTTGCGAATTGCGGGTGGATTGGTACTACTATGTGAGAGGGTAGAGGGGCGCAGTATGGAAAGATATAGGTAATGATAACGACAAGGATGGAATGTGCGTCATCATTGCAACACAAAACACCAACCAAATTACGACGCAACCAGTTACTGCCTATTTATTATTCTATTTGTCTGTATATCAGTTCATTACTTAAAACCGACTTAAGTGAGTTTGAAGAAATTTAATCAAATAATAGAACTCATTGTCATATAAAATGTAGGTCACTGTTTATTTTTAGTGTTACGTATATGTATAGCTCTTCATAACTAAATTATTTAAAAGTCATTAATTTTGTTTTAATTTGTCAGCCATGCCGTCGGCCTTCTTAAGCAAAACAATAAGGTTTAGTTTGCTAATAAAGGATTTAAAGTTAAGGGTGACCGTTGGGAATTACGAGAGAGGAGGGGTGAGAAGAGGCTTTGGTGTGAAAGGCTGAGGTAGAGCGAAAGCAAGAGTAAGAGTGAGTATCAGGTGTATTGAGTAATGAGTATAACTCATTGATTAGCAATAATAGCTTAATAATAAGAGAAGCAGAGTAAATCGAAGTTGCTTAATGTGTATGAATTTAAATTTCGCAAGTTAAAGCATTTATTTATTACAAATGTATCAATTGACAACATGAGAGATAAAAAACTGTGATCATTTGTTAATTTTGCGAATAAATTTAGCATGTGTAAGATTTAATATGTTCGCCACATGTGTACGAATTCAAGAAGTAGGACTTACGACAATCGCCATTCATTTAACGTACCTAAGGGAGCTCCAGTGTACTTCTTTTAACTCGCTATGGATTTAAACGAGATGAGAACTAGTACTAGCCTCTAAATTTTTCTTTAAATATGAAGTTAAGTGGCTTGGGTGCAGTGCGCTATTAACTTTTGTTATTAATTTAATTATTAACTTTTATCCATGGAGAATATCAGAGATTTGACAGAATTAACCTATTATAAAAACATAATCACTTACATTGGGTCAAGCTTTTGTCATTGTTGAGGCATACCCTTCCATAATGTTTTTTTTTATATTGTCAACACTTATTACTCTATGTTCCCAGCTCCTGTGACAGGCAGCTAATGGCCGTCATCACCAATATGGTGACAAGATCGAGGACCGGATGCATAAGATGTCAGGCATGGAGAGCGTGGTTTAATTTGAGGTAAGTTAAAAACCCATCGATCATTTCGCCCACGATCAAGAATGAACCCCGTACTTTCTGGTTTGAAGGCGTCGCTGTTGATCGTCGAACTGCCGCCGCCCTGCAAGAAATATATAGCGCTTTCATCTTTTATAATTCTGTAATCCTCACTTCTAAGTAAGTAAGACCAGAAGAAATTGTATCACAAATGACTTCCTGAATTGTGATAATAATACTACTACACGTCCTGAACAATCACATTTTTTCACTACTTGTTAATCGTTTACAGTTATTGTGTCGTCAACATTTACATTATTGATTTGACCTGAGTAATCCTCCCTCCCCGTCTCTCCTGTTGCCCCCTGTCACTATTTTATTAATCCCCAACATGAATATCCCTTTTCGCTTCACAGCAGTAACCACGGTTTCTCAACTTCTTCGAATCTAATATTCATTTATCGTGTTGGTGTTCGTCGGTACCGTCGGCTGGCTTGGGCCGATAGGCGTCGCCTTCGTTTCGTAATTGATTAACAACCTTTCTCGCCGATTCCTAAATAGAAGTTAGAAGCATTCATGTGTCGATGTAATTTAATATAACGAAAGTTTATCACATAAGCTACCTAAAACTAAATCTCAAAAATATAATTCTAAGAGGTTTTGACGTTTTCGTGTTCGAAAATCTATATGTAAAAAATTATATTTTTAAAAAATATTTCAACTCTTTTATCTTTCGAATGTTTTATTTTTTTAAGACATAACACACAAACACGCACACACACACACACAGAGAGAGAGAGAGTGAGAGAGAGAGAAAGAGAGACGCACACGTACACGTAGAGAGAAAGAGAGAGAGACAGACACAGCCAGACAGACAAATAGACTAGAGAGAGAGATAGAGAGAGAGAGAGAGACAGAAATATACAGATATTATATATAAATATACAAATATACAGAAATATATAGACATCACCATGGATTCTTTTTCAAACAAATAAAGATGGCCGACAACCAAACATCAATCCATTAAGAATCTAACATATTAATATGAAAATAACTTTTTTTCATAATAACTAAATTTAAAAAAAGCTAATTAGATAGAAGATAGCTAATTAGATTTTAAAATATCCCGGTAAAGTATTTTAAAAAATATCATATAAAAGCAGTTTTAGAAAAATTATCCTTTAACAATATTTCTTGTACAAATCAATCGATTTTGATACTATTAGCAACATTCGACGTTGTTTTTTAAGAGAAGAATTGGACAAATTTCGAAATTTATTGATAGAGTAGCTTGCAAAGTGTTGTAAGAAAGCTCTTTATGAAATATATTTATCCAGTGATATCTCATGAGGAGATGAACCGATTTTTATGCAGTTCACGGCAGTCGATGTAACTGTTTGAGCTGATTACATTTTGGTAACGATCGGTAAGGTAGTCTTAAAATCATTCCAGAAACACGTCCTTTTAAAAACTGCATGTTTGAGATACCTTAGGATCTACTAGATAGAACAAGTTGAACGTTTCAGGAAGTCCAAGTTGAGTGGACCATGTCGAATGTCGTAAACAGCATTTCGATCGGTTAATTCGTTCAAAAGTTATGAGAGGTTTACAAATACGGTTTACAAAATTAGGATCATAAAACCTTAAGATCTGGTGAAAACTCGAAATTCGAAAATCGGAAAAAAGTAACTTTCCTGTTTTATAAAAATATTTCAATTTTCGTAGGAGAATGTTGAAAATCAATTCCGAGCATTGGCTTAAGCTTTTATTTAAAAAAGTAGCAAATACACGTTCTTAGTTCTCAAATTAAAGCTGTTTGATACATAATCAAGTAACGGATGACTAGCTATTAAAATGGATGCAAAAAAAAATCTTATTTGCACTTAACGAAATGTTTTTCACATTTTAGTCTACTTTTTTTCTTCTAAAAAAAACATGTAATTCAAATAATTCTTAATGTATAACATATTTTATCCCTCCAGACATATTTATTTCAATATCTTACCTTACGATTGTAAATTCTAATTAAACAAACTTAAAAATACCCTAATTTTTTATGAAATTTTAAGATATACCATCACATACAAAGGAAACACAATAACATTATATTCGTCATTTTCTTGTACCTCACTCATACACGTGGTACACAGCCACTTAAATAGTGGAGGAAATTTAACTAAAAATATTTTTTAACCGAAACTAGATACGATCATTTCATTAATAACGTTTAGTCATTAATCAACAATAAGTGCAAATTGGTCCAGTTATATGAAGTAAGTTAATTTATAAGAAACAAAAAATGTTCACCGTAGATATGAATGTCTAATTTTTTCCTTATTTTGGAATTAGATTTAGCATTAACTACAATGAAATACGTGTTTTCACTATACATGTAACTTAGCATGTCGTTTGAACCGATGAGACCAGCCAAAGCATTAACGTGTATCATTTTAAACTTGATGTTCGTAAGCGATGTAGTATCTTCATCGGCTCGAATCGGAGTGCGAGAGAAAACGCAATGGGAATTATTCGAATTCAAATCATCAAATAAACAAAGCGATACCGGCACGTCGGGTGC